>OZ010736.1:194580915-194760915 GCA_963932295.1 Tipula lateralis | reverse complement strand
CTGAGTTTAGTTTATTATGATAATCTCAAAACGAATGAAACCATGAAGAGCGATCACTATCGACAACAATTGAAGCTTTTATGCTAACTATTGAAGGAATGAAAATAAATTGCCGCAATACAAGAGACCCGACAAAGTAATTTTTCAGTAGAAGAACGCTCGGCTACATATTACAAAACTATATGGTCAAAATCTACTTGGGGAACTTAATATATGCAACTTTTAACAAAAAATTATAGTCTCTGAAAGCTAAAGGTGTGAATTACTTTTCCGGTAAAAATTGGCTGTTGAGTTAATTTTACCAGAAATGTAGCCAAGAAACAAAAAAAAAACATTTGTAATATTTAAAGAATATTTTATCAACTTACCAATAAATATATTTGAGGAAATTAACCTAACTATTTTTAAAGACAAACCTAACTGATGGCATTAATTTTGAAATGATTTACAATGAATCACGACCCTAATAATATATGAATGATTGTACTTGACACTCAAGTGAACTTAAAGGATATGGTATGGGATTGATATCTATACGCATTAATTTGCCATTATAATAATTGAACATAACAGTTCACATTGCGTAACTGTTTATTGGAAAAACATTTCACACGCCATGATTGGTTAACGTCGAAATCTATCTGTTAGTAACAAAAATTTCATTTTACACGTATTTCGATTAATGAAAACATATCACTTTCATGTATATACAATATTGTATGTGTTATACATATTCAGATCAGTTTCGAAAGAAACACAATTTTACCCCGAAATAACATTTTCAAATGTCAATTAAAATTAATTAAATTCAAATTTTTGTTTCAATTTATGTATATGAAATTCAAATTTTATAAAAAATAAAGTTTATAAGAATTTACGATAAGAATGACAATTTATTGTTTTGTTTTAATTTTATTGATTTTTAATCATTTTAAATTTTGATATATTATATACACATATCTATTTATTAATTTATTAAGATATATATATATATTTATATTTATATATGTATATTATGTATGTATTTATGTGGATACACTCAAATACTCAATTGTTTGTCGTTTGTCCGTATACAACTTGTACTTCACGACACCTGACAAATAAAAATCCATAGCTGTCGAATCACAGCTCCTTGCCGGCCAATTCACGTCACTATTTCGACTGTCACCTTTCTTAATGCGGCTCTCGATGTTTCTATCGAATTTTTGACGCAATTTCACTATTGTAACGTCCGATGTGTGTTATGGCGCACCATCTTGTGGAAACCAAATGTCGTCCAAATCAATATCTTCAAGATATGGTCACAGAAAAGATGTTAACATGTGTCGGTAGTTGATTTCGTTGACCATAATGGTCGCGCCGGCCCAATAATGCCGCCGTAACAAACCGTAAAATGCAATGGATGTATCAGCTTCTCCACATATCCTTCTGGATTTCCGATCCCCAAATGCGACAATTTTGTTTGTTTACGAACCCACCGAGATGGAAATGCGCCTCGTCCTAAAATATTTCTTTGTTAAAGAAGTAAATTTCCTTTGTTGTCTTTGTTGTGGAAGTTAATTTTCAATATTTGCCAATTTTGTTAAAACATGAGTTGCGCTTAACGTGAACTACAAATAATATACTGAGTTTCTGTCAAAGAGAGAATGAAGTAAGTGCAGCCGGAGCCAAAATAATCGATATGACAAATCTGAACTGATTATTGGGACACCCAGTATATACATATATATATATATATATATATATATATATATATATATATATATATATATATATATATATATATATATATATATAAATATATATATATATATGTATATATATGTATATATTTATATAAACATATATATATATATATATATATATATATATATATATATATATATATATATATATATATATATATATATATATATATATATATATATATATATATATATGTATATATATATGTATATATTTATGTATATATTTACATATTTATATAAACATGTATATATATATTTATATATTTATATACATATATATATATATATATATATATATATATATATATATATATATATATATATATATATATATATATATATATATATATATATAACAATAATAAACACGAACAAAAACTCTTTTATCAAAATTTTGTCTGTATACATCTTCACATTGTTATCATTTGAATTACCTTAAGTATATACTTGAAACCAATCAATAAGAATAAGCTCTAACGTCTTCTTATTCTTCTTCGTCTTATATGTATTTAATAATATTTACATAAGTTTTATTTTCCTAACCAATTGAGGAATAAATTGTCAAGTTGATTTTGTATCGATTCAAATTATATACTGTCTATATATTTTGCTTAAGGAGTTTAAAAAATAAGAATGTTTAGTTGAATAATCATATACCTCTTCTCATTCTCTATGATTCAAGTCGTTTTTGTTTTATTATTGGTTCGTTTCAAGAAAAGAGTTTAAAATATTCGATTTACCAGTACAAAAACAAAAAATTGTTTTATGAAAAGGTTTTGATGATTAGACATATTTCTGAAGAAAATTGGTTAATTGACAAATTTTTACCGTATTATGTGTTTGTCAAAATAACAAGCGGTTTTGAGGTGTGTTCAAAATTGATTTTTCATTATATAATAAACTATATAGATATAATCCTTTCCACACTAAATATTAACATTTTTGTTCGTCATAACTTTGTTATATTTTTTGTGTTAGCTTAGAAAAGATCGATTTAAGATTATATAAGATTGTTTCTATTCTAGTTCCTGATATCAATATATAAAATTAAAATGAATTTTCCAATTTTTTGCTGCTCTCGATGTTCCCATAATATATACTGGTATTAAGTATAGATATACGAAGAGTAGATAAGAAAATGTTCTTATGTATGCTTTTTATACATTTATGTATAGACGCAATACATATATGTACGACTACATATACATACGTAAATGTATATGGTAAAAAGAAAATCGATCGAAACGTATTTTGAAATTGAAATATGTGTACCTATTATATAGATTTGTATAAAGAAATCAATTTTCATAAAAGAGAGGCTCTGAAAGCTACATACTATACTATATTATATAATACGACAGATTCAACATTAAAATTGCATTATTATTTCGAAATTTGTAAAGAAGTACAGTCATATACATGTGTAATACACCGTCATACCACCCGCACGAATTAATCTGCTGTGTTCAGGCTTTATTCAAACATATAATAAAAAAATATGTTTTACTAAGCATAAATTTACATATTTCAGCCAGCAAGAATGAACGAACATTAAAAATTGTTTTTTTTTCTGATTTCGAGCACCATTTGTTGTTACTTTTGAATCATGATTAATTTATCGTGCTCTAATCTGGATATACTTGATTTTATTATTTATTTGCTGATTGAAGTCATATTTTTTTCGTTAGTTCTACATTACCCTCTGAACTTTGTATACACATACATAATGATATGATACATATGCCATGCTACTTACTATATACATGGTTGGTGTGAAACGGCTGGTTGCGTAATATTTTTTGTTTTTAAAATAATATTACAAAATTCATTATTTATCCTCAACAGAAGAAAAAGAGCACACACGCATTAAATATAAGGTTTCGGTATCCAGACAAAATCATTAATATTCTTCAATGTATATACATATATATATACACGATGTTGGGTCTAATTTAAAATTCGCTGACATCAAAATTAAAATTTATATATATATTTGTTGGTTGGAAATTTTGTATATAACCTATGATATATGATTCATATATATGCATGTTGAATTTTTTAAAATAATATTTTAACTGTAACAGCATTTATCTTCTGTCGATGAAACAAAACTCTTATAAGGATTACATATAATATATAACATTTTTGAATAAACAACTTGTATCAACAACAAGTTTACATATATTTTATATACGACCATAAAATATCGATTAAAATTATAAAAACCAAAACTATATAAATAACTTATTTATGAATTAAATAAAAGTTTTAAGGAACGAGCATATACTATGTATTATGTGCTTTGATAACAATCGATTAAAAAATAAAATAAAAATTTGTCTCAATTTATTATTTATTTATTTGAAAATTTCATGATTTTACGTTTATCATTTAAATTAGTTATCCTACCATAAATTTTTTACCTTAACGATGAGACATTAATATTTACTATAAGTTATTTTGATAAACTATATAGACTTTTGGAATGAGTATAGATTAGCTCTTAAACAAAGAAACTATGTGTTTGTCGAATACTAATTTTAATTTTTGTGATTATTAAAAAGAAGGCTATATTTTAATTTAACTTTGAGGTTGAAACTATAATTAATGATGGCAATTTTATTTACATAGGAACATGTCTTTGATAGTAAAATTTTAAGGAAGAAGTTGGTTAGTGTGAGCAATGTGATATAATAAATCGTAAAAATATTAAAATTGAAATGAAAATATGCAAAACTCATAAGGAGTGTACAATATAATTGGTAAATAAATAGTTCGTTTGATCTGGTATCTCTGATCAACTTAAATAATAAATTGCTCCGAATAGCTATAAAATATATGTGGCAAATAATAAACTTCTAATAAACACTCTTATGTACATTTCAGCAAGTACTAATTGAAGATTGCTCTAGCGATCTGGAAGAAATTCGTTAATCATCTTCACCACGAATTCCAGGTTGCTAATCTCATTTTTTGTGATCCTGTTTTTTACTATCAACAGAATGCTAAATTATAATTAGATGCTTTCTAGTTTAAGACAACATCATTCAAAATGTGAAACGAGAATATCGATTAATCGTGAAGGATATTTTATAATTAAAATTTCTTAAAATAGAGTTCTGGCTTAACCTGTACAGTGACGAAATTAGTTCATTGCTATAGTAAGGTTTAAGGTTATTTATAATTATATTTTCAACTTAATATACTATTGTCAGTGGTAACGATGTATTTTTTTCTTTGTTTTTTATTTAAAATTTAATTTTCTTATAACTACTAAAAGATATTCTGAAAATAATAATAAAAAAAATTAAACTATTTTACGATACTGTGTAAAAAAGTAAGATTATTGGAAATATCATTCTTATTATATACTTCCGCCACGATACTAAGAGCCGTGACTTATAGTTCGTGGAAAAAAAAATGTATATGCAATAAAATGTATATCATATTAAAAAGCAATAATTAATAAACATTGTTTTCGTTTTTATTATTTATGTAACTACCGTGCCCAAATAAAATTTCGTCTTTTTCCAAATATATTATTAGTAAGATTATTCATTGAACAGCACAACCAGATTGTGTATGCTAAACCGAAAACATTATACAAACAAATTCTAGTAGCAAGAAGTACTCTGTGACTAACACAAACCGCTGTAATATAAAAAAAAATATGTTAGTCTTATTAGAAATGACCATAACTATAGTGACTATACCGACTAATAATTTAGTTGGTATCCCTAACGTATATTTTTGAAGCACCATGATCATTTTGAGTACACTGAGTATATTATTTCAGTAAAACTTGTCCAGTAGCTATTTGAAGAATTTATTCTTTCTTGTATAATTAAGAAATACAATAGAAATCCTTTTCATTCATTCCATCATATAACCAAAACCATAAATTTATTACACTCAATTAATGTAAATGATTCAGTTTGAATAAATAGATTGAAACACCGTTCAGTTTAATTAAAAACATTTTGTTTTCCAAAAATTATTTATTCATTTATTTGCATATGGTAATAATATATTGTATAATAGTAACACTCTTAAACCAAAAAAAAACCCACTTTCTAATATTTTGATGTAAAAATTAATTTTCATAATTAAATCAAATTTAATATAATTTTCCGAATGAAAGGAGATACTAAAATTTTGAAAAACAAAAATTAATTATTCCAAAATACAACCAACCAAAAGCTTTGATTATCATAAAAAAGTTTAATGAACATTTTTGCCCATTCAATTTAATCAATGTTCATGTATCTAGTCTACTCGTGTTTATATTGTACGTATATGTATGTGTGTATATAGATGAAAAACTCGTTAGATTTTTTAGATCTATACATGATAAAGGACGGATAGATGACATATAAGCATATATTTACGGTAAAATAAAGGAGTAATTAAATCAAAATGTGTAGTTTGAAGTAAAAGTTATACATACAGAGCTTTTATATCAAAATAAAAATTTATGGAAAATTCAAGTTGAAAGTTTGAATAATTTCATAAATATTCGCTCAAATATAGATAAAGTTCAAAATCATAAATGTTTGGTCAACTTATTCGATCTAACCGTAATTAAGAAAAATTTAAAATATACTCGTATGCATTAGATATATATTTGTGAATAAATTATAAATTTTGAAAATTATATAATTGACTATCCGAGTCACGCTACAAAATCATTTTTATTTTTTTTTCTAATTTTCCATTTCGTTTTAATTTAGCATTAAACTTTTAAACTAATTTCTTTGCATAAACCAATTTATTATACACCGTGGTCTGGCAGTTGAAATGAAATCGTTTACTTTACAGAAAATAAAGTACGAAAAAGAAATTGTTGGCCTGCAAAAAAGGCGATGACGAGCTTTTATGGGTCAACCAATTTCTAGAATGAATTTGATATTTAAAGCGTCTATCGATAAAAAATCAAACGTTTTACTCATATTGGATTCCGTATAATTACAAAACTGATAACACCCACATGGATATATAAATCAAATACATATTCAGTTCAATTAATGTAATTTTCACACAAAATAATACATTTAACCGAAAAGAAATATTGTTTTCTTATCAATTCTCTGTATCAATGATGTGGAGCAAAAACAAAAAAGTATACTTCAGGGCATGAACATAAAATGTTATTATAATATTATTTACACCCTTAACAATATTATAAGTGTGTGTAAAACAAAAACAAACATAATCGGAAGCAGCAATACTTGTATCAATTTCTCGTATACAAATATAATTTTTGCATGCGACTTATAACTAACATACAAAGAAAACTCGGTTACGACGCTCATTGTCATTTTCTTACATTCTACTTAGTATTATATTATTTTTATTATATCATTATAATTTCAATCGAGCACGAGAGTTGAGTACTTGATGACAAAAGAAAATCAGAATAAAGCTTTCAATAGCTTACACGCACACACGTACGCCACCACTAAGAAAAACAAACACTTTTTCCACTTTTGATTTTTTTTATTTAATTTTGTCGTTTGCGTTGTGAACTTCACTTATTATATATTTTTGCGATTTATCTCAAATAATGAGATGAAAAGTTAAAAATACAAAAAAAAAATGATCTTTAGAAAACTTTCTTATTCGTATATTTTGATGCGGGTTTACGAGAAAATTGGGGATAAAATTATGAATAATAAATTGAGTTTCTTATATATACATATTGTGTAATTTGGTGGCAAGAAAAGTTGGTGTGAAAAACTTATACTTTTTCTTATTTAAAAACGAAAAAAAATACATTTTATTTGACAAAACGTGAATAAATTTCTCATTTCGAGGTTAGACAATATTTAAAGATGATGTGATAATATATAAAGACTAAATGATAGAAGATTAGTTTTTAATTTATATTATATTCAAAATAAAAACAATATTTGGCAGCTGAAAATAATCGCAAGGTCGTTAAATCCCATAAAACATATAATAAAATCATTTTTATGTACAATTTTATTTTTTATCACACTTATGCAAAATAAAAAACTTCACAAAACCAAGATAACATAAAATAAATGATTTTTCATTTCGGTGTCGGAAAATAAGGAATACAATCTTAACACCAACGGCAACAAAAACAACAACAATTTAATCATTTTATTTTATTTTTATCATGTTTCCATCTTTGCCATCCATTTCTCCTGTTGAACTTTCTCATTTTTCCACCACATTGTTTTGTTGTTGGAAAAATTGTAAAATCTGTTATTATTTATATATTTGACATTGAAAAATGATCTTTTATCCATTTCCATAAAAACCAAAAAACAGATAGAAAGAGTGTGCAAGATGAAGAGAGAAGAGAGCAAACAATAAAACCAAAATTGAAAACTTTTATGCTTCTGTTTATGTTTTTCCCATTCAGCAAAAGTTTAAGAAATTTAACATTTTATTTTATTTGATACGAACAAAAATATTAAATTTGTTTTCATTAGTATGGAAATTTGAAAATTTGCGGTCGTAATCCTAAAATTGAAATACAAGACTTGTTATTGAGTTTTAAAAATTTACATATTTATGTATAACTTTAGATAGAAGATGTTGATACATTTATTTATAAAAATCTTTGACTTGAATTATTTTATACATGTATCTGTATTCATTTAAATGAATACTGTGGCTTACAGGCGATTTTTGACCAACAACACGTACCACCACATATTGTGGAAGTTGGTCATTGGCGAAAAACGATAATTATTGTCCTAAACTCGATTCAAAAATGTTTCAATACGTTCCAGAATAAACATTAAAACAGAATGAGTAGTTCGGGCATCATCTTATAAAACTCTTTAATCTTTATAATAACTGTAATCTTAAAAAGTATACTTATTAATGTTATTCACACTTGAATACGATGTTTGTAAACTTAAAGCGCCTTATTTTTATAAATCAACTAAAAATTAACTTCGTACATATCAGGTGTTCAACATAGTTTGAGTTAGTATCTCAAATACTAGTATTGAACAACGGTTCTCACGATTTATGAATATACACCAGGATTCGTTGAAAAGCGTTTCAATAAAAAGTTAAAAGTATAAAGTTATTCAGACTGAATAATAAACACAGAGTAGATTTTTAACTCTTCGTTTGGGTTGTAAGAAAAATAGATCCAAGATATTAACTTATAACTTTGTATAATTAGACACACAGGATGTGCTGAAAGTGACTGACACGAATTGCTCAAATATTTAAAGCTTGAAAAGAAATTAAACCGGACAAATGGATTTCTGAAAGCTAATGGTTTAAACTGTTTTCAGTAAAAATATTTACCATCGTAGACTAGGCTGAAAGATAAATGGTACAGAAAAAAAATGCTCTTAAAAAATTTCAATTCGTGAAGTGTTCAATTATCGAAGTAAAAGTAGAGTCGTTTTTGCTTTGATCAAGGAATCCAATCCAACCGTACCATTCGTGGTTATTTATATGCTACATGTTTTCTATCGTGGTTTGCTTTTCACGTTTTGCCGCATAGGTCTGATTTACAATTTTAATCACTTTCGTAAATACTATAGATATATACATAAATAACACATATGAAAACTTATTTTTCCAATTTTTATAAATTTCAAACTTTTCTAGGCTTGTTTATATTATCGCTTTTATTTATCCTGCAGAGAAGTTATAAGTTCGTATACATATTTTTGTAGCTGAGTTGTGTATCATCATTGAAGTGTCAATTGAATTGTGAACAACCGCACAGTTCATCTGTTTATGTTTATTTATTTTATTGAAATAATTAAATTATAAATATAAGTGTAAATGTATAAGATTGGATTGGGATTACTAGACCGGTGGTCGGACCAAAAAGTTTATTTTATTTTAATAAACGGCTACTTATAAATAATTGTTTTACAAACTTCATACTTTCTGAAACGGATGGCCGCTTTGGTAATTTCTTTCATTGGATTGAAACTATTTATTTATATAAATTAAACAAATTTCACCGTTATAATCGAATTAATATTTAATAACATCATCATATTGTATATGAAAATGTTGTCAAGTCATTGCGGAAGTTTATACTCACGCACGCGATAGATGGTGATGGATTGGGAATTATAGGGACACATCTTTAAATACAGCATGTGATGAAATGACTCAAATATATTTTAAAGTACTCCAGTTTTAATTGTTGAGGCGATACGAATACATATTATGATGAATTTAAAATCTTTACCTATCCAACTAACAAAAATAACAATATTCAACAATTTCAAACTAAAATTATATGATGATTTATTAATAATGTAGTTATTAATGACTGTACTGTGGATTATCCATTTAGTTGTTTCTGTGGCTAACATCCCATTTCCTTAAAACGTTATATGTTGAGATGCAGGCAGGACCACATAGATATCTGAATAGATATTCCAAATTGATAATTGAAAACTTCCTTATTCCATAATTTTGGAATAAAGAAGTTTTCAGATATCCATTTGGGATCCTGTTAAGCATAGGATTATGACTATTGGTTTCAAAACTAGGATCACCGTAACTGACTGGGTTGTACTTCCCCTATCATATCATATTATATCACTATACATGACATTTACCGTTGGTATTTGGTATATATATATATATATATATATATATATATATATATATATATATATATATATATATATATATATATATATAAATATATATATATATATATATATATATATATATATATATATATATATATATATATATATATATATATATATATATATATATATATATATATATATCTGTTATCATGTATATAGGTATATTTATCATGCAAAATTAAGGATAATTCATTATTAATTTGAAGTTTTAATAAACAATTATTGCTAACATATAAATAATAAAAAAAAATTTTAAATATCAAATTTCAATAGTTGCAAAACTAAAGGAACATTAATTTCATTTAAATTTTATAACACAACGATTATAGTCAATAGCATATCCTTACCTTTTTATAATTTTATTACATCTGTTGGACACAGAACAAATAAGTTTAACAATGTTTCTTGAGGAATTTCATTCCAAGCCGTTTAAAGATTGCTCTCCAACTAGTCTTTGCTTTTGGACTCACCTAGCTTCTTTCCACCACCATGCTTTACCGTTCCTATTGTATCTATAACATTCTTATTCTACTCATTGGGACGCACACTCACTTCTATCCATCCGAACATCTTAAATTAAATTCATGGGTTCCATTTACTCGCATCCCAGGATAAATTCAAAAAAAGGAATTTTCAACAAATGCATTTTTCTAAATTTTGTTCCCAGTTTTGCATGACAGTACCCGTGTTTTATTATTTCCTCTGGATAGCGGCTCCGGATAGCAATACGGAGAAAGCATTTTTCTCCATTTAAAATCCAATTGATTGCGCGCGCTATTTATAGGTAAACACAATTTATTAACAGCAAACTATAATATTTCATTCAATTAGATATCAAAATTTGATATATCCGGAGCCACTATCCAGAGTAGCTATTATTTGATGAGAAATTTTACGAAAAATATGGATTTTTTAATGTTCATCCCTGAAAACGAAAAATTTCTTTGCATTCAATAGCTGTGTTTTAATATTCGCGCTATCCAGAGCTTGCTATCCGGAGCTAGGGCAATTTCTATTCAAACTTATTTTATTATCCACGAGTGTCAATGTTAATTCAAAATAAATACGTACAAAAAAATAATTTTGACATTTAATGCAATAAAATTTTTCGTTTTGAGGGGGCTTTGGTTAAATCAATCGCGAGTACCACCAAAAGTTTGTTCTATTGCATTGTTTACTGTGTTGTTTACTGTGGTAAATAATATGTTTGGCAACATTAAAAATTAAATAAATAACTGTGCCACGCGAAAGATAATGCGTATTTCCTAGTGAATTTCCGTTTATTCCGGTGTAAATCCATATGTATAGAAAGTCATAACAGCCAAACATGTAATTTAATCCAAAACACAAATATAAACTGGGCACTATGTAATTCCCTTTAGATTAAAATATCCTTTCAATAAAAATATGTATATGTAGTCAGAAAAGGATGTATATCTAACCCAAATGGATATACATATATATGTTCATCCACGACAACCCATTTTATGAACTCGGTTGATACGATATGTATGGTAGTATTGTGTTCACCTTATTTTTTCAGGTTGCCAGCTATCCATGCTAGAAGATAGTATTTATAGCGATATAGTCGGGTGATATTGTTGTTGTTATTTTTATATATCTTAAATAGCAAACTTCAGATAAAACAAATAAAACTTTGACAACTGTTGCCAATCAAATTTTCTCGTCCTTCTTTTGTATACAAAAAGGATACATTTTAATCACAATCCGGTGCTGATAAGCTTTTAAATTTTGGACAGGGAATATACATGAAGAATCCCGTTAGCTTACTGAGGTAAAATAGAATCGAGAAACTTTTTTTTTGTATTTTAAAATATTTAGACATTATTGTTGGTATAATCGTATATATGTACATATATATTCACGAGAATATTCTGTATATAGATAAAGCTCATCCCATTTCAATGGAAAACAAAACATGTTTTGTTCCGTTGGAAGGAAAGAAAACTTAAATTTTGTAAATTAAAGTCAGAACCAAAACCTTTTAAATTTACGATATTTAGCCGACGAAAAAAATTATGTTAAGTTGGGGTTTTTTTGTTATCTAAAAAAAGGAGTCGATTTGCTGTGTTTAGTATTTTGGGGATACAGCGAGAGAGTGTATTTTATACAACAAACTGGAATATGAATGATCTTAAATTTTCTTTCTTTCATTTCACGATATGCTGAATACATTAAATGAGGTTTAACATAAATACAAATATCCAGTAGAGTTAATATTTTATACTTCGTTTAAGTATATGTTGTACCTAATAATAATTTAATAGACTAGTAGATTATTTTTAAAATTTTAACTACAAAGAGTTCAAAAAGCATGAACAAAATACTGTGAATATTTTCAGAAAACAACTTCAAAATATAATTATCTGCTGATGCACATTGAGAGTTTGAACCTTTATTCACATTACTTCAAAAGGGATCCACATATACAATCGCCTAATATTCTTAGATCGATAGCGCTTGAAACACTTTTCACTATATTTTTACCATCAGTTAATTAAAGATGCTTCAAATTGAAATAGTATGCTCCTCTTCTATACGGAATCTTAACTATTTCACTGGTTTCCAGGTTCAAAAGTGTTTTATTTTCTATTCGTCTCTAATCCTTGCCTCTAGAAATTTATCGCTCTTTAAATTGTCGTTACAACTGAAGTGTTCTATAGTTACAACATCTCCAATGACTCACACGTAATTAGACGTCTTAATTGTCAGTAATTGAACATTTTGTATCACACTTCATTTTGTTCAAATCACTATCAAACAACAAACTATAATATGAGTATATTCTCAAAACATGTCTGCCAGTTTAAGTATATTTTCTATTTAATTGGTTCTATCTTAGTTTTGCTATAAAGCATCGTAAGGTCATACCTTTAAATTTAATGATTTAGACCATTTACGTCACCATTTTACTTATACTTGATATTTGTTGATAATGGAGAAGAATCTTTCAATGACTTTAAATATTTCACCTCAGTCCGAATTATGAGTATTGATTTCTTAACAGTGGCTACTCACTTTCTCAACCTGTCCGTTTAATTTTAATAGATCATAGAGCCAACAAAAATTAATTGTTAACTCTATTAAGAATATAGCTCGAGATAACAGTACTGTGAAGAACTCCTTACCAGCCATCTCTACTTCCGACATCAGTATAAAATGTTATTATTTTATAACATATGCTTATTTAATTAAAATTGGAAAAATTACTCATAATATTAAAAAAGTTTAACTCTTTAAATTTATGATCATCCAAATTCTATCAAATTTGCACGTTGGGTTTGTGCGAAATCACGTAATGATAAAATAACATCGAAATCAAAGGCGAAATCGAAGACCACATAAATCAATTTGCCCAAATAAATAATCGAAAAGTTTTTTTTTGTTTGTATTTTCCGACCAAATTGAATCTCCAATAATTTTTCCTTTTTGCTTACCAGTGCTGCTCTTTCATGGGATTCTTATGTTGGTTTTTCATTGTGTGTGCGTGTGTGTGAATGTATTTTCCTTTCGGTTATGATTTATCACTCGAGGGACCAATAATTTTATTGTCAAAAATAACATTGAAAATAAATAAAAATTGTAACATAAATTTTCCAATTGTTGTTGTTTATTTTCTTACGATTTTTTATATGTTCAAACATACATATTTCCGTAAGAAAAAAATATGATGATGGAAAATGTGAAAAACACTTTTTTTGTTTCGCTTGTTTTCCTCCTCGATTGTATGTATAGTGTAATGTTTTTACCGGTTTTATGTACGTTTTGTATTTTTTTATTGTTTACAAAAGAAGTTTATTTTTATTTGGATATATGAAAGGCCAGTATTTGGTTTATTATACTGTTTGAGTTATTTATGGATTTTTCATGCACTCCTAATCTTACTATTCACACATAGATGCATTACAGTCATAGATATACAATATATACTATACTGCCACAGTCAGTGAGGCGCGTAATTTAATCCATCTATGATTTGTTATAATGTATAATTCCCAAAAGCAAAATCAGTTTAGTTACACACAGAAACGAATATCAGTACAAACATGACTATAGTTAAATAACAAAACATTCAATTAAATATTTTCCACTTTGACAAAATATCTACATTATTGTCTGAAATATATCCAATTACATACATTAAAATACAATTATGTATATAGATAAAACCACAAATAACAAAATACGTTTGAATGTTCTCTAATCAATATCAGCATTATCTGGCATAAAATATTTTGTGCTACTGACTACTGTAAAAATGCTAGTTAGGTTAGATTAGATTAAATTTCTAACTCATTTATATGGATATTACCTGGCAGCAAACATCAAATAGAATTGATGTAATTGAATTTATATATAATATGCATGTTTTTGCGTGTATGATAACTGAAATTTTCCACTTGAATAGAATAATCACTGTAATATGATGTACGATAACAGTAGATAGATGGAAAATTCTGAAAACGTAAATGAAAGAAACCTAACTTTTAATATAATTTTAACTACATAAGGATATACTAAACCACATTAGGGAATTAGTTTATTATACCAATTACATTATACTATAGTATCTGTGCCAATAATTCAAGTTTATGTCTAGACATAAAATTTGGGAAAATGTATATATAATCTTGGTGTTTAGTTTTATTTCAAAACATATAAAACATCCGGCAATCAAATGTTCATAATTTGTTTCCAAACTCAAATACTTAACTGAAAAAAACATTCTTATCTAAATAAGAGCTATTTATTTATACACAATTGGGATTTAAATGTATAAGCTTTTCTTTAATACGAAAGAAACAATTAACTCATAAACTTCTTATGGTCTGTATCATATTATATATATATATATATATATATATATATATATATATATATATATATATATATATATATATATATATATATATATATATATATATATATATATATATATATATATATATATAATACTACTTATACTAACTCGTGCACATAAAGAAGAATTTTAAAAAAAATTAAAAATTCCATTTCACCCAATTCTATTAAATTTTCAGTATTTTCTTTTTTGTCATACCAAGAGACAAATATTTTATTTTATTAAATTTTTCATCCACAGACAATTTTTTTTGTTTTTTTATAAAATTAAATTATTATGTTACTCGTTTTTATGTGTGCACACTTAAAATATACATTTCACATTAATTTTCGGTTTTGCGGAACAAAAGTTCTAAACACCAATTGGAAAAGAACGTGTGGCGGTAGGAATAAAGTAAGAAATTAATCGAAACTTGCCAAAGAAGGATAATATAAGGTTGATATTCGTTAGACCCTATAGTCCTGTTCTATATATAATATACGGAATTGACAAGTATTTTGCTAAATTTTTTATATCACCTCTTTTGTCTGGTTGGTAACGAATAAAAACAATTTCAAATATAAAAAACCCATCCATATAGGAAGTTAAATTTTATTTGTCCCAGTAGATGTATAAATAATTAAACTAGGGAAAAATAAAATCGGGATTTTTCTTAAAACTTATAGTATATATAATTGTAAATCTCAAAACCAAACTTCGCCTTTACTTTCAAGCGGGTAAACTGTGGTATAAAACCATTAAAAATTGAAATCGATCAAATCAGTGATCTCGAGAGTTTCATGCTACCAGCAGAGCAATACTCAAACTTAATTTTTTAACTGTTAAATGCAATACGAACTGCATCTCATGAAACATTACTGCATCATTTAAGTTTTTTCGGTGGGAAATTTTCGACTTATTTTTACATAATTTTTATATAATAACTATTAAAAAAATTTGATAAATATAAATATAATAATATCAAAATTTTTTTTATAAATAATTTAAAAATATATTTTAAAGAATATACGAAATTATTAAAACACATCAACACAACCTTATGCTTTAATAAAGTTCAAAGTTACGATCCTTAAGTTAAAACCACCTTAACTCAGAATATTTTTTACTGTGCCTCAGAATCGTATGTGACTAACGATTTTCCTCCTAAATGAATGCATAAAGAAATGAGAAATTCAAACATTAAACATTATCGTTTAATTATTCATGACTAATCTTCATAAACACTTTGGCTAAGCGGAATAAAAATGATACACCTTTATAAATGATATATAATAGGGCTTCTTAAGCAACATTTTGCGAACACACAAACACTACCTATGTAAAAATTAACTTCGAGTAACGAAAAGAGTTTTCATTTACCTTCACATCACCTTTTCCATTTCATACTATGTACAACATTTTTAGGTGAAACGAAATAATGTTCTGAATGTGATGCTACATGTTATAAAAATCAACAGTTAGGTAATTGTTAAGAAAAACAATGCTTTTATTTTGAATCACACCAAACTTTTGACGCTTATCTGTTAAACACATATTAAATATTCAACACTTTGTTTTCAGAGCAACTTATAAATTTAAATTAAATTTTCTCCACCAATACCATGTGGCTGATTAATTGCACTGCAATGTTTTGTTCTGCTGAAGACATCTTATTGTATTTTAATGTGTATGACGGTGGTCAAAGTAATAGCTTCACAGAGGTTAGTGGACGTAGATATTAACTTTGTATTGTTAAAACGTTATATTTATTGAACAACTTCATCGAGGCCACGTTGGGGCATGCTGGTTATCTGTCAATAATTTTATTGAATCGTTTGAGATAATCACAAGAAATATAAACAATCTTGCAGAAAAACAATACTACCTATGCCACTTAACAACAATAAACAGAATATTTTTTATAACAGAAATATTTGTTTTCGTTATATAGAAAGTAAATAATCGCTAGAAATAATTAAATAAAATTAATATATTTTCATTATCTCAACGCGTATCTTGTGTTGCATATACTTAAACATTTTTAATTAAAATAACTAAAGAATTTATTGATAAACAGCTGTTTTCGGCAATTAAACACTTTTAATTGTTTTAGCTATTTTGAAGTCAATTTTTCAATTTTTATAACTTAATGCTGTTAATTTGTAAACATAAAATAAGAAATGGGAAAGTAAATTATAAATTAAATAGAATTATAGCTTCACCAAACAGTTGTTTATACCACTGCATAGTTTTACAATAATTCATAAAATAAGTGTTCACTTTAAACTCATACTTATTGTCACTATATAGAGGAAGAAATTGATGAAATATACAAAAACTTAAGGTTCGCCAAACTTTCACAATTGAGTTTGTAAGAAACAAAAATTATAAGGCTTAAACTGCTGGTGGCTTAACACACCAACAATTTAATAAATTTTAGGCCAACATAAACATATGCGAAACAGATTAATTAAATGTATATAAATCAAAAAATTCTAATAACATAAAACCTTACAGATGTAGCCTGAAAACCCAACAATTGGGACAGTGGATACAAATAAAAGTAAACTGATTTTGATTTTCTAAATATTATCTTTAATCAACTAAAAATTTATTGTAAAATATTAAGCTTAAATAAAGAAACAATATTTATTTTTCAATAACCGCGTCCATATGTGCGATCAAGAATTAAACAACTGAGAAGCTTCTATGCTACATTGAAAAGCTTCATTAAAAATTGTTAAGTAATTACAACGAGTCCAGACAATAGCTGATTTCTAAATCGATCAATAATTTACATAGTCCAAAAGTTTATGTGAGTTTATTAAAACACAAATGCTCCGAAAACTGATATTGGTTTAATTTATTAATTGACAGGATAAATTATAATTTCGCTGTTTGTCAACCAAATTAAATTTGACTTCCAACCCATTTATCTTTAAAAAGTTAAAATTTAACTATAACTATGTTTCTTCATTTATTTTTGAGTTCATTCAGAAATTGAAATGATTCAGTGTATCTGTAAGAGATTAAATACATTTACAGGATGACGAAGGAGTTCTATACTTTTAATACTACATTAAAATACAGATTAGAATCCAAAAATATATAATGATCTATTATACACCTAACGAGGATAAAGATTGGAGGTTATAGATTCAAAAAGTTCTACCAATGAAGTACAATAAGTAGAAATTATTCTGGTAATAATTTTTACTTATTGTACTGCAAGATTCTCTAGAGCTAAAAATAATATTAAGCTTAGTTCCATTAGTAAACTGATACACAATTCATTCTTTTATTGCCAGATAATAGTAAAGTTTTCTTCTCCGTATACGACTCAGGATCACGGGTTTGATTTTCGGTTGTTACCAGAAATAAAAATTGGAGTTTTGAATGTGTAAATGTGTATGGGTTGAACCCCCAGTTCTGGAAGAATTTCCGCCTTCTTTTTGATCTTTTTCTCCGATAGGTGTTTTTGTTGGTTTTAAAGATGAAAGAAATCCACAGTATAGTTATTCAAATAACTATATGGAATATTATTTAATTAGTTTTCCAATTGGTTCATTGATCAATCATTTTCGAAGACAAATATACCGTATCGACCCTAAATACAATTCAATTTGTATGATGATGTAAACAGAGAAACCATCATTAAATCGATATTTTAAGCACTATTATATTGGTGTCAAATAACTGTACCCTTTCATTTTATAATTCAATCTCACAGCAAGAAATCACATACAAAGTTCTACCCTTACTATGTTTCTTTAAATTTTGTCTTAAGAACGAATGAATTATAAAAATTATTTATTGTTATTCCTTCTTCTTTTTATACAACAAATACAAGATATATAGATACTGGCGCTGTTAAAACAACATTTAATGTATACAGAGCATTATGAAGATAGATGCTTCATGTAAGATAAGTATTTTCATATTTAAATTTTTTAGTTTCTGCATAAGTTAATTAAGGATACAATATAAATATTATAATATATATATATATACATATATATATATATATATATATATATATATATATATATATATATATATATATATATATATATATATATATATATATATATATATATATATATATATATATAATAATAATTAATTATATACCATTTCTTTGTATATACGAAACATTGTAATTATACCATAAAGCTAATATAAGTTTTTTGTAATTTGGCATCATAATTAATAACCATACACAACGATAAGGTTTTCTTTATCTCAAAGTGGAGCGTAGTATTTACGATATTTTAATAATACATAAAAGTTATTATAGTAAAGAATGGCAAAGCAAATTTCTCATCAGTATACGAAGCGAAGTGTTAAAAGCCAAGTAAGAAAAACATACTCAGTCTGTCAGAAAAACAGACAGTTAGAGCTAGGTACCGGATTCGCTCCAGGATGAAAAACAAAATCTTCATCATTCAATTATAAATGATTTTGTTAAAGAATACATCTTTTACCTTCTGTTGCAAAATTTTTGGATCATCCTACCTTCCATGTTAGTGTTACAATAAGGCATTGAGCTGCAATCTGAACATTGGTTTTCAGTTTCACATAGCTAGGTTAATGTAATAGTTTTGACCCAGAAAAATAATGAAATTTAAAAAATCAAATCTGAAAGCCTAACAATGGGTAATCATTGGACGGTAATAATATCTTACTGCAATATGTGTAATACAAAGTTTTACAGATTATTTTCAATATTATTTATTTTGGAATACTTTGGCATCTTAACGGCATTGAACTTTAATTTTGACTATCTTTTAGAATTTTTGGTACGAACTATAATTTTGGATTTATATTTAAAAGCTCTTTAAACGACATTCTAAGCTTTTTAACAGTTTACTATAATGATAGTTCACTTTAAGAAGACATTTTTCACCCATATTCTCATAATTTGAATAACAATTGTTTCTTGAAGCTATGCTTGATTGGATATAAGTGTAGGCTTTCACCATTGTCTGCTGTCCAAATAAGATCGAATAAACCAACTTCATTGTGAATTGGAAATTTAACATTTTATTAATTACTACAAAACTACGCTTTAAAAAAAGTATCAAAGTATCACTATTAATTTTTAGTGGATCAGGTTATGAGTAGATTACCATTATGTACACCCAATGATGCAATGCATGCTATGTTTGTTTGTTGTTATAATCGTAACAAAATATTGTACAAATTTAAATCATAAAAAAAATAGATTAATTCAATATATATGTCAAATGGAAACAAACCACCAAAAAATAAAATATTTGATTTTATTTTGATTGGATTTAATTCCATTTTTAATGACTTTGGTTGATGTCGATTTATATATTTGTTTTATCAACTAAACTAGTTAATGTGCATTCAGTTTGGACGATTTATAAAACAATTTATGTTGAAATATCTGCTGGCACTATTATATTATGGTCAAAGCAGTAAAAATACCAAAACGGTCATAAAATTTATGTTGGTATAAAACAAACCATCAACTGCAGTAATTCTAAAAGATAACTTCACCTACTTTTGCTTTATGTTTACGAGACGAGCATATATGGACATACACACACACACAAAGATATATTCTAAAGTGTTCTAAACATTATATTTAATATTTTTTGTATTTTCGTGTGCCTTAAGGAGCTTTTTACTTGGCGTAAACCATCTTTTGATATCGTTTGACTTTATTTTAACCCATAGTTATTTTGTTGGTGTACACATGCAAAAGCTTAAACGTATAATAAAATGAAATAAAATGTCTAAATCTATTTTTAGGTAGCATAGACATAAAATCTCACAATTAATCAATCTCGACATTGTGTAAATCCAATTCAACAACCATACAACCTTGGTAAAATGATTCAAATCAAAATATACAATTTAATTGAAATAAATGATTTTTAAAAATAAATCCTTAAGAAAAATAAAAACGTAATCCATCCTAAACTAACATATAAATTTCCATCTATCAAATTTCCAAAACCATTTTTGTGTTAAACGAGAAACCAAAAATAGAAAGGATGAAACGTTTTCTTTTGTATGTCCACTATATTATATATAATATGTGTGTGTGTGTGTTGTGTTTTTGTCAATAACGAGAATAAATTTTTAGGTATACGAAAATATTACGTACAGCAAACTGTTTGCGTTGTAGCAAAGTAATTACCACAAAGTACAATTGGTATAAGAATATTTAAAGTAAATATAGAAATAATTTTCTCGAGCTTAAAGAAAATTATTTTTACAAGATAAATATATAAATATATATATACGAATATAATATCAAAAGTAAACAAACAAGAATGTGCTTTTATACAGTTATACAGGAAACTTTTGTGTAACGGTTGTGATTTCTGAATAAAGGAAACAGAGTGAATTTCTTGGAAATGTTATTTTTATAGGATAATGTAACCTTTTTAAGTAATCAACTAATAAATTTTTTAATTATAAAAACACTCATAAGATGTTCAATGCAGCTCAACTTATACTATATATGTATATAGTTTTGTTCGAATAAATTAAAAACCAGAACGAGTGAAACTGCTACTTCATGTTAAAAAAAATAAATTTTCCAAAAATAAATCTAAATAAATAAATGAAAATTATTTGAATTAACCTTTTTCGTCTTTTGTACTCTCGTACTCGAATAAACACTAGAAACGTGTACCGAACTGTAAAATAACAAGAACAACAAAAAGACGACCAATAGATAATATTAACAAAATTAAAAGAACAACAAAGATTGTTGTAATTTCTCCAGATGATCTTAATGATGATTATATGCTTTCTACTCTTCTTAATTTAGTGAAAACGTGAATATAAACGTTTTCTTTTTTTCATTATACTCGATAGATATTTTTGTTGTTGTTGTTGGGGTGAATCGAGTTGAGTGAATTATATAATTATATAATATCGAGTAATCTAAATTTACAAAAATAAAATATTTTTATCGGAATACAATTCAAATGCCACAACGGGAAATTTCTAATTATAAATTAAACAATTTTTGTTTTTTATTGTAAACAAATATAACAAGAAAATTATTTGCATAGATTTTCATTTGTGTGTCGATAGAGTTTCCGTTTTTTTACATTTTTGGTCTATTTTTACATTTGGACTGTTGATAAATTAAACCCAGTTGATTATAAAGTTATTCTCATATTTTCCAATGCAGGTAACAACACACAAAATAATCATATGTGTATAATATCAGTAATTGTATGTATACTTGGCGGAAAGGAGACAAAATAATAGAGACGTAAGATATATTGTATAATAAGTCGAACCATTCCATATTACATTTTAGTTCGTTTGTCGTTGTATACAGTGCACGACTAAATAGTCTATTGACAACAGTGTGAGTGAGGAAATACAATATATAAATTTTTCCGAATAGGATTCTACTCTTCTCGCCCGTTACAAGTAATATTTCTTCGCAAAAATTTTCAATTTTATTCTTTAGTCGTTACCGAAGTTTTCAATCGTGCAAACGTGTTTTAAGGTTTCAAGCGCAAAAGTTTAAAACTAAAAAAGTTTTCCACATTGAAAAACAAATTGTTACTATTTTTTTTTTTTTTGAGTTGAATATTTAGTTTAATTTTACTATAATAATTTATTTATGTAAAAGCTCTGTACCATATCGTTTAAATATCTAAATCATATCGGATTATTTTCATATGTGATGTGTGCGAAATGTATTTTTATATATTATATAGTTAAGTTGAATGAGTGAAAAATTGATTAAATACCGAGTGAAAATTTAAGTGAATTAATAATTTTCAATTAATTTAAATTTTTGTTTTTATTATTTTGGTTTCTTAAATCAGGTGTGATTTACCATATATTAAAAAATTGTTAAGTGAAAATTATATGAATCAATTTATTAGGATTTTGTGAGTTTTGTTTAAATCCAAAGGAATTACTATATAAAAATATTTCAAAATAAATTAATAAAAAAGGTGTGAACATTTATTTTTTTAATATTCCTTAAAAGTTTCTTACACACATACATTACGAATGTAATCACAAAAAGTAAAAAAAGCTGATTCGATTTTGTTTGTGTAAATGTTTTTTGTTTTGTATGTTACTTATCATTGATTTTTGAAACGATTATATATATATATATATATATATATATATATATATATATATATATATATATATATATATATATATATATATATATATATACATATATATACATATAAACATTATTAATAGTATGCTTTTGAAAGTCTCATTTTTCGATTGAAATTATAAAATATTATCGATTTTTAAAAAATATATAACAAAAAAAAACAAAATAAAATTATTTTTTTTATTTTATATGAAAATCATGAAAATATATTACTGGCAGGCAGATTGTTTTTCCTCACGCAAAATATATAAAAAAAATGAGCTTTATATGTTATTTTACTGGAATAAAGACGAAAAAAATAAAACAGAGAAAAGTTCGTTTTTATGTTTTATGAGTTTAAATGAGCATATAAATATATATTATATATATATATATATATATATATATATATATATATATATATATATATATATATATATATATATATATATATATGCCACTGAGTGTATACAATTTCGAGTGCAAGTAATATAGAAATATAGTATATAATTTGTGAAGAATGAGCTTTTCATTCCGATTACCATATAGTGGCATATACGAGTCTATATATGTGTGACTGTTTATAAAAGTTGATTCCCACGTGAATAAATAGCTTTTCGTTGAATTTAAAATTTAAATTCTTTCATGACTCAATAAATTTATAATGTGGTTGGAGTGTCATAAGGAATATAAACACAAGGTGTTTTCATATTTGATTAGGGTATGTGTAGATGGTATAAATGTATATGTATACGAAAATAGGCCATTTAAAATATAAAAATTATTAACATTAGCACCAAACTAAATTAAATTTACTATCTATCATTTTTCCCCTATCTTGATTAGATAATCAAATTTGTAGCAAAAAAAAGGTATTTTTTCTAATTTTGGGATATGTGACATTTGAATTCACCAGATAATTTAAAAATAAACGACAACCGCACGATTTTAATTAAAAATAAAATACTCAGTTCTTCAACCATATGTTATGTATTTAGACTATTATATACAATGAACTCTACATATCATCGAATCTATTAATCATTAAGCGATCGTAATTTCCACGTCATTTATCGAGGATTCAATATAATTGATTTAGAACTTAAATTAATTCTGTTTTGGTCGTTAGTGTTGTTGTCACAATATGTTATCAGTTTAGTAACAATTTAATGGGTGGGTTTTTTTCGACATCATTAATCTTCTATATCAGTGGGCGAGTGTATCGTTTTTTGTGTTTGGCAAAAACATACCTTAAAAATTACATGAGGTCTACAAAAAAACTACTCACGAAGGTTACAATATATAGAATTTTGTACATCATTAACCATTTCTTAAATCTAATAATAAAAGCTTACTCATATTACATGATTTGCA
The DNA here is from genome assembly GCA_963932295.1 of Tipula lateralis. Taxonomy (NCBI): domain Eukaryota; kingdom Metazoa; phylum Arthropoda; class Insecta; order Diptera; family Tipulidae; genus Tipula; species Tipula lateralis. Next base: position 194,736,192 of record OZ010736.1, on the reverse strand, counting down.
ATTCGTATAGTTTATATTGCTGGTCAGTTCTAAGCAAATGGCGCCGAGTCCATATCCCGAGTCCATATCCCGATAGGGACAGAATAGGATGCAAGTATGTTGTGCAAAGGACAGATTTAGCGCGATAATTATACAATCTATGATTACTGTTGAAGTGCAAAATTCATGGGCCTACCCATCTTCCATATTAGTACTATAGGCTGGCATGGCGCTATACAATGTGCAGATGGTACTGCACATTGCATAACTCCAATCTCCAAAATTGAACTTTTTTGCCATACGTCCTCTATTTGCAAAGTAGAATTAAATAAAATTGGAAACAAATTTTATCAAAACTATACTTCTGATAAGGTTTTATCAAGTTTTCTTGGATGGATATACTATAATAATTAACCGTATTTGAAGTAAAATTATAGAAATATTATGTTCTGTGTTATTTATGTAAGTCTATAGAGCAGGTACTGTTATATAATTGTTTAAATACGACACAAAGCGCTTAATATTTTGATAGACCAATCCTGCCACGAATATTATGTAAAGGCTGCACAATTCCTAGATTTTAACTAATTCAAATTAAAATTTAATATCTTCAAATAATTATTGGAATTTGGGTTTAATATAAATTGCCAGCTTAAAAGTATATATTCTTTGGGTATGGAAAAAATAACTTTGTATATTTTGAAATAAATTTTGACGACGGTATTGTTGGTACAAAGAGTGATGGCCAAACTGACAAGAAAAATCTCGATCAACAATTTGTGCTTCCCAATTATTTTAAATACAAGGAATAAAATAAGAAATTAATGATTTGGAGCATATGGGAAACACTGATGAGAATAATCTTGTAGTAGAATTTGAACTGGTGTTCCAGTTACTGGCTACACATAAAAATATGAAGCTTTAATCGTTCAAATATTGATATTACACCTAACACAAATTTACTTGATATTGGTTATCATGAATTAGTTCTACAAGACCAGAAAAACAGATTTTAGTTTGCGGAATAAAAAGAGGTTAAGACAATCATAGAAAATATGGGTAATCTTTTATTAAACAGTGATGTTGATTTCATTAATGAGCTGCCTACTAAATTGCCATTCGTATTGATTCAACAAACCTTAAATATATGGCTGATCCGAAGGAACTGTCACAGAGACTTACATCAAATGCACCAATGCCATCCTGTTATAACTCCATTGTCTATATGTATTTTAATTGGCTGTTTCCAGTATCGTCATTGACAGCTTTCACTTCGCCGTTTTTTTTCACTTCGCCGGCCGCAAGGCGGATCTACCTTGAAAATTTTCAGGACCATTTGCCCCAGGTTAGGATGCAGAATAGCTATTCTTGCACTTAATTTCTTGCACGATATTAAACAAATTCGCAAAAATACCTGATCTCGTGATTGAATATAACTCGGTAACTGTCATATTTGGACTCGCTGATTTAAAATGTGAATATCCACTATTCTAGCGGATCAAGTATTTCTTTTACTCCGTTACCATTTAATCCGTCATATAGATATCATTCGCAAATGCAACAAGTTTGAGAATACAAAGTAAATTGAGATGTTTCAATTTTTACGAAAGATGTATTTCAACATGATACTATAATCAGTATTGTGACTGCACTACTGTAATTTAACACAAATGTACTTACAATTGTTTGGTATTCCCATTGATCGAGTCCTACGTTTGTTTGAATTATTGAATACCTGCTGCATATCAGGAGATGTTTAATAGGACTTGGAAAGAAATATTCGAAGAGAAAAAACTGATTAAATTAACGACTGATCGATTTGAACGATTATATTCTCAACCTAAGAAATTATTGTTATTTAAAAATGTACGATAATAACTTGTATGTTGTGCAAAGGACAGCTATAGCGCGATAACCCTACAATTTAAGCGATCACCCTTTTAGAAGATTTGGCATAACGCTACCATTTTCATAGTATTATTAAGAAAACTGATCGAATAAGACAGTTCGAGAAAAATTTCTAAATTAATGCTATGAACTCAAAGTAAACCATTATTTTCATCCTGTTCCTGAATGGCAGTTGACCCAGATTTGAATGTATGGTTCAACCCGATGATTCCTTTAAAGAAGCCACTGGAAATTCACTCATTGCTGAGTTCTTGTACTCTTAAGATCGTAGCCTTCTATCATTTATGCTTCTTTTATTAACAAATTATTTTGCCGGAGGCCATGACAAAAACCGCTTTATTATGGAATTTATTATTGACACAACTTTGCAATTGTAAACCACATTTGCGCTTAGTTGTAGGATATTTTGTTACTCAACAGCAAGACCGTTCTTCAAACCAATCATTTTTGGAATTAATTTTTACTATGCCAAAAGTCTGCTGAGACGTAATTAGATCGCAAGTAGTTGACAAGATGCTATTGTTGACAAGACTTTCACAAGAGGATCACATCTTGGACAGCTTGAACCTGCCATTTTTAAATCAATTGGGCTTCGGGATGTATCATGTTTCGATTTATGGACAAATCTAATTTATGGAAAATTTCCAAGTGTATATGTTTTTGTGAGGAAAGAATTTACTTGTCACTGTAAAATCATGTACAATAAAAAAGTACGTTATTCGTTTTTAAATGTATAGCTGCAGTTTCGTTGATAAGGCTGTCAGTCAAACATACTAGGTTTTATATGTGACAACATTCCACGTATTGATCCTTATTGTCGTAATTATGTTGACGTTATCTAATCTGTTATTATGTAAGTTTTCTACAGAATGAGGTCAATATCCCAGTCGGATCGCTGGGGTAAAGTCGCCTTCAACGACAAGCTTAGAATACAACCACAATGGGGTTGTATTCTTTGGGTCCTATTGTGCGAAATTTCTTATATTATGTATACAAATTTTGTATAAAAATTTATATATTCAAAGAAGCAACTTAACTCCGTTATAAAGCAATCTAATGCTAGATTTCAATAAAGTTGTAATTTTAACGATTAATGAAAATTTAAAATGATTTGTGTACCCTGAAACACGAGTCAGCTTAAATTTTTGACAAAATATATGATTTGATTTAACAAACTCATTTCGAATGTGAATAATTTTTGATTGAAACATTTATATACAATAACTATGTTGTGACTTCTGTGTCATAAATTGAATTTTGTGTTACCGAAATGGGTTATTACTGAACTGATGAAGTGAATAAGTGTATTGACAAAAACAATTTTACAATATGGAGCTAAAAATATAACAACGTATGAGTTTCAGACATTTTACAGTAACATAGTGATCTGCTACGTTTACACCAATGATAAGGCCGATAGTGTGCCTTACTGGTAAATACTTTCACTAACAATTATTATAAATCATTCAGTTAATACTTTAAATATAACCTTTAAACTATTTTCTATCATTCCCAATACTATGGTAAAAATTTTAATCGCATCCCTTAAATCTTTGTTTTTTAATCACAATAAACTACGATCATAAAATACAATATACTTTTCGATCTACTCGATCGCCAGGTTTAGTTCTAATACATCAATTATTTAAAAAAAAAATCATTAAACAACCATTCCAACAATATAAACAATGTTTTTCTTAACGATTTCCATCGATTCTATTTTAAGAAAACTCATAATTATCAGTGTAATAAAATAAAATCTCATTCATTTATCGATAATTACAATTATAATTTTACCAATCCAAAATCAAAGCCAATCCAAATACAACACAGTAGCATGAATAAAAAAAATTGTTGAAATCAATAAAGTTTAATCAACTCATAATCATTAAATGTTTTCATTTTATTTTCGCTGATTTTCTTCATCATAAAAATTAATATATAAAAGTAAATTAAATTAAATTAAAAAAAAAAATAAGAACAATAAATAGACATGCAACGAATGAAAATAAATCTAAAATAATTATTGATTTTACTTGTGTTTTTTGTCTTAAATTTTCCAATCTTAAAACCAAATTTCTATCTTCTTTTGTAATTTTTCACTTTTCCAATTCGAATTGTTTATTTAAAAAAAAAAAAAAAAAAAAAATAAGAAAGAAAAGATTAGAAATATTGTTTTTAATTTCAATTTTAACTGTGTACTTGTAGAATGTATATAGACTACGATGTGTAATAGCGTGAGTCGAAATATGAAGAAAAATTATTTGTTTAAAAAAAATTATTATTAAGAAAAACAGAAAAAAATGTATATTATATTTGTTTCGTTTTCTTTTGTTTATTTAAGAAGGATCTTAAAATCTTAGTGAATTATGGATTTTGTTTAAATTCGTCATTTTTAATATCGCGAATTTCATATGTATATGTATATATTTGTTTTCAACACGAATTTTGTGTACGTGTGGGAAGAAAAGGATGTATTCGCGTTTATTAATTTTCTTTTTTCAAACCATAAAGAACTATGAGAAAATGGTACGGATTATAAGTTATTTGAATATTTTGTTTATATATGCGACAGTGATTAAATTGCACAACAGGCCACCCTATATGTGTTAGCTAATATGTTAACATATGCATAAATGCTGATGCTAAAATCACCTAAAAATATTATTAGTTTCACATTTAAACATTAACAAAAAAAATCCTTTGATAATTTCTAGAAAATTGGAAAAAATTCATACGATAGATTTACTGAGTAACTGATGCGATAACACTCGTGCACAAAGTAATGTGTAATATGATGACACTATATATAGGAGAAATGATTTTCCCATTATTTGTCTCTTTATATTATACACGTTTTTGTGCTGTGATTTTATTTAGCTTATTGTATTGGAAAATCGTAAAAAACGTTGGAAAAAGAAAATTTTGTAAAAATTGTTTTTTATTGATTGATAAAAAAATATATTTTTTTTCATTTGGTATACGTTTTGTAGTTTAGTGGTGTACTGGTGTAGAAATGTATTGATTTTGTGGAAAGGAAAACTTTATTTATGGATTTAGTTTTTTCCAATATTTTATTTGGGATTGAAAAGGGTAAGAAAATCGAATCAATTTTCGTATTTTATTAAATTCGTTTTTCTCGTATTATTTAGAAATTTTTTGTAATTATTAAAATTCAAAATAGTGTGTCAAGGTTTTTGAAAAGTGGGGATTTATCGAATTTTGATAAATTTACCCATATAGCTGTCATCAAACTATTTTTTGTGTTTATAACTATACAGAATTGATTCAGGCAACCCACTTTTCGATGACCTAAAACCACCTCCCATTACAAAATATATGCTTATGAGTTATGATAACAACAAGATAATAACTTTTGTAATTATAAAAAAATAAAAAATAATCTATGGCTTAGAGGCCGTAAACGGCCCTTATACCGCGGTCTTAACTGAGACCTTACGAACCAGTTTTAACGATTGGTGCACATTGTAGGTGGTCAGTCCAACGAATGTTTTTATACACAAACGCGTTTTTATGTCATCCGGTTGCATGTTAATTGTTTGGTCAACGGCGGGAATCGAACTCGAGACCGCGGCGTATTGAGAAACTCTCTTAACCATTAAGCTACAACCGGCGACTTGTAATTATAATATTTTATTAATCTTTTAAATTAATATTGTTGATTAAAATGTAAAATAATAATGTGAAACTAAATTTTAAACAAACTTGAAGGAACTTTGGTAAATATATTGGTATCAGCTACAGGCTGACTTACATACTGGTAAATGTCATCGTGAGGTAGTCCACTTTAGTTAATCACTGTATGTGCATGAGATAAGTTATTATTAGTCCAGTATAGATTTTTATTTACGAAAAAGACTATATGGTTGAAATAAAACTATTACTACTCGAAAGATCACTATCCGATTATTGATCAGATCCATTGAACTTTATTTTTTTCATAAAATATTACGTATTGCAGCTAATCCATAGATTTGTACACAGAAACGCGTTAAAGTTTGTACTAAGCTCGATTATTTGAAAACACAAAAAAATTTAATGGTTCAGGCACAGTTGGTATTTTACAGTAAAGCACAGGCACACAGTTGGTATATTACAGTAAGTAAGTCTATTCGTTTCGTTGAGATAAAAAAACAAAGTCTAATACAAACTGCCCGCTTGAAGCTATTAAATATTTTCACAAACTAACAACAAAAACAGTTCCAACTGGTGTGAGATACAATTCTATATACAGTGCATATACAATTCTATAAATAAAATGATTGCTTTTGATTCATTATCAATTACTTCATATACAGTACGACCAACTACAAAATAACTTTGCTAAATTTTTATAAAATGAAACAATTTTAAGCTTTGCAGCAACAAAACTTTTTACTATACATTTCAATTTAATATTGGATTAAACAACAATTTTTTCTGTCTTTACTTTTGTGTTCTTGAAACTCATCTAAACTTTATAGTCACATCTGTGAACACAAACACAAATTAACTCAAAAACATTAAGTTTTTGCCAATATTGTTATTATGATTCGTTTTGTTTTCAATTACATTTCTAATTCCAATTGAAAAAAATAATCACATACAAAGAGGCGGGAAGACAAAATATGGAATCGCAAAACCGAAATTGTATAACAGAACTAACGGAAATCTTTTTCTTTAATGATTGATTCTACAGTTAACAATTGTATTTCCCAAGTTTTCTCGTCCGATCAAAATATAATAAATCAAACAAAAAATAATAATAGTATATGACATCAGGTAATCTAAGAAGGAAATAAAACAATATCTTTAGTAGCATAAAACCACAAATATTCCTTTTGATATATAGGCACACGAATATGTACATAGCTACACAAACAAAATAATTTTCCGTTCAATCTATTTATTTAATATTTTAAAAACAAAACACAAAGTCAAAATGACAATAAAAGGAAATCAATAAATTTTCATTAAGAAACAAAAACAACTTTACCGTAGGTTTTCTATTTGATATTATGTATTGTTGAAACGGCAAAATGGACAAATGAAAATATACAATTTTATATGTCCTACTTGTTGTTGCGGGAATTTTCTTTTTGTTTATTTGACTTTCGTATAAAAAGAATAATTAAATGTGAAAATGAATGTAAAAATTGATTTTTTTGTTCTTCATTTAATGGATTTTTACTCGAGCTTTGTTACTTGTGTATATATACATACATATATTATTTTTTGTTTGAAAATGCTGAAAAAAGGGAAATGAAAATGAATAAAGGAAATATGTGAAAGATATTTTGACAGTTGGAATGTGATGTTCGTTCCTTTTAATTTTTCGATGTTCCTCCTGTATTGTTTAAAATACAATGGGAATGGATTTTAATGATTTTTGCTTCTGTCGGATGAAATCATTTCCCATGACCTATCAATACATGTTCATTATTATATATATGTTTACTGTTTTATTATGTACTCTTCCATACATTAACATCCTGTAAACGATCGACGATCGAGTTTGTGGCGTTCAGAGCAACTTATCTCACGCCACAATCAATTAATAAAAACGATATTTCGAGTTAGGTTCTTGTAATTCAGTAGTACTGTCGCTTCACAACAGAACGTATATATATACGAATCGCACAGTAAGAACATTAAGTCCGATAGCATATACTTGATGAAATTTGTTTGATATTTGTTTGATCATTGAACATAGTGATTCAATGATGTTGTCATCAGACGTCGTTAACAACCTTTCTGGAATACATATTCAAAATATGTATATAAAGCCAACAAAACAAAAATATACACACGCTTTTCAAGTTCATTTTTAAATTGTTTTATAAGATATTGTTCTTGTAGAATTAGAGCTTCAATTAACAATCGAAACTTTATCTCGCCCCTTTTGTTTAATTTTGTTCATTTTTTATCTTAACACAAAATAATTATATTAAGCTCAAAGAACGAAAATATATCATAAAATGACTATAATGACGATAAGTTTCAAATTCAATAATGTCTTAAATTTTTAAGATAGAATTAATTTTATGAAAATATTCACAAGTCGATTTTCCACCGATAGACTTTTATGGATACCCTTCAACTTAATTACAACAGCCAACGTGGGTTAAGCTCTTCAATATCAAAAGATGAAAATTATCGTTTGAAGAGCTAAAAGCTTCCCATATTAGTAGTCAGGGGTTTGCGCTCTAGGTTTTCTAGCAACCCGTTTTAATTAGATTTTTGAGTTCAAGATATAATATGTTAATTATGATTTTTGAACTGCAGTGTTCATTATGTGAAGAAAAGCTTAAGATTATAAAACAATCAAATTAGTTATTTTCAAGAGATTTTGAGGTGGATTAGCTTTGTATTAAAAGTGCTAGGGTTCAAAAATCAAGTCATTAGTACGATATTTAAATTATTCACTAACTCTCCCTCCAAATAACATTATATAATATCTCTTATTTATCTATTAATTAACATTACATCTATTAAAGCTCTTTTTTGCGAATTATAGAAATGATCAACATTCACAAAGACGTATTTTATCAAATTTAACACAAACTACCTTACCAAACATTATATATTATTTCCGCGAAGAAGAAGAAAACCGATCTGTAAACAGGTTTTTGAATTATTTTCGTTCATACAAGTTTTTTCTGTGTTGTTCGTTCAAATCGGTCATTAGTTTTCGTTTTAAACAAATTTTTTCTCTGCTTACACTTATTTTTACACTACACTTTAATGTATTAAATGGCTTATAGGATGAAATTATAAATGATTCTAGGGTTATCTGGATATAGTTAATTTGGCTTTGTAATTTCTTAATACCATAAAATGAGTAACAGTTTGATTGAACTGAGATATACGATAATTTCAATCAAGCGGATTCTGGAAGATATCTATTGCTACACCAAAGTCATCTTTATTAATAAAGCCTAACTGAATACTCAGTTTTTGAAATGAGCTTTATTTAACTTTATTTAAATTTCTGTTTTAGTTAAGAGCTATTGCAAGTTAGAGCTTTTAAAATTTTCTTTGATAAAATGGGATAGAAAGGGCGAAATTAGATATATATATTTTTTTTCAAATCAAAATCCATTACGATGAAAATTAATTATAAATTGATCTATGTTTTATAGATTTTGTGCTTTTTATTTCAAAATAAACTTTACTCACTCTTTATCTCTCTTAGTAGCTCTAAATCTCTTTTAATCACACAACGAAACTCAAAGTCATTACTTAATAAATTTAGAAATATGATATTGACTTAATTATATTTTAATATTCGATAAATCAACTTAAACCGAATTTATGAACATATCAGCTTGAAAAGAAATTTCCAACATGCAGTTGTTAATAAATAATATTATAAGCTGATCCATCAAGATCGCTCTGGCTATACTTAGCCACCTTGACATTTTGCTTATTGTTTGAATATTTTGTATGACTGACTGGAGTTGATGTAGATTTAATCACAAAACATATTAAAATGGTATTTTAATATTTTGTAAACTTAATCAAATTTTATTGTAGAATTTTGATTTAAAAACAATTCGTCAATTGAAATTTATTTCAGAGTAATAAACATTTATAGTTATCAAGAAGTTATAGATACATTCTAGTATACTTTTAAAATTAGATATAATGGAGTATCTTATTATAGGAAGCATATTTATTTCGAAACTATAAGTTTTACTTTAAAAAAATCAAGAAATATTACCTATTGATGCATTACTACAGGTCATACGTATGTCAAATTCTTAAGATATTATATCATTAAGAGAAACAACTTTAAAATTTAAAATATTACATTTTCAAATTATATTCGAAATAGTCTATACTTCATACCAAATATAATTTTTTTTTTAAGAAAGACAATTATTAGGAAAGAATGGACTTCTGAAAACCGCGTTAATGTGCATCTCGGCTCGAGATGAATACTAAGCTTTAGTTGCGCGTTTTTTTAATACATTTTAAAAAACTAGAATCCGTAAAGTTTTTTGTAAAATAATATTTGATCTGTGGTGAAAAATAATGTATAATTGCTTGGCAAGGAAAAATATATATATGAAAATGATTCCTAGTGTTAAACTTTCATTTTGAATATAATCAAGCTTTTTTCACGATCCAAATCACATAGCTTTAATAAATGGTTTATTTTGAACAAAAATTCTAAAAAAAAACTTTTGTTACATTAATCCATTCCTGATATACTAAAACACAAATTCCAAAGATTTGTTAAACCGATAAAAACTTTTAATATTCCGGTTTTAGAAACCATAACTTTTCTTTTTATATGATAATCGTCCCAGTAACCAACTTAATACAAAATTCAAACAAACAAATACAAAAAATAATACTTTGACCAAGAAGAACTCAATGTCGAATCGAACCCTTAGTCGGAAACAATACAATATCTAGAATCGATAACGAAAACGAAAAGTTATATTTTTTTCTTATATACATATTCTGTTGTCGAAATTATCCTTTTAAATGACGAAAACTTTTTGGTTTCTTTAGTAAAGCGTCCACACATGAAACTCAACTATATACAGGATATTCTTAGAGGAAATAAAACTTTTTATGTGATCGCAGTTTTATAGTTTTTGTTATTCTAAAAGTTTTAAAATAAAATTGTCCTATCTTTCATTTTTCATTACTCATGTTATTTTGACGAAACAATTGGAATGTCCCGAAGACAGTAGGAAACACGCCGTAAAATCTAACCTTACTTGCTTTTCATTTAAAATTCTCATAATATATTTTCTTTTTAAATTTTGATTCAGTTTCAACCGAACGAAAAACAGAAAAACTTTTTTTTTATGTCTATTCAAAGTGGTTTTTATTGTACGTTGGAGGTTGTTGGGCGGTTATTTTTTTCTTTTTTTTTCGGAAAGTGAGTTAGAAAAAAATTTTATAATATACATTCCATTTTCATTTTTTCGTTCTTGTGTTGTTGGATTATTCATTGAAATATTATATATATATGTGTGTGTACTTGTGTAAATGTATTATGTGGCTGAGTGTAGAAAAAATGTTTTTCATGTTATTTAAATTTTTGTTTTTTATGTTGTGCGTGTAGAAATTTTCATTTTTCTCCGTTCGGGTATATTATTGTGTTTCATGTACATTTTTGGTGTGTTTATTTGAAGGACAATAAACAATACAAATTATTGATTTAAATTTGATATTTTTTTCTATTGTGAATTTGTTATTTTACTGTCAAATACAGGACTAGAATATTAAATTAACGGATTGTTAGACTTTTCGTTAGTAAAAAAAATGACCTACATATAGACTTAAACAACATTATGTGACAATAAAATCTGTATCATCATGCAGGTTATTGAACTACAACATATTGTAAACAATTATATATATATCGTTTTAAACTATCAACATTTAATAATAGCATTCTTTTCTATATTTACAGTGACATGAACAGAAAATGAAAATTCTTATGACGCATTTTAAAGTGGAAACAATCGAGGAAAGGAAAATATAAACATTCTTTTGTTCAATTTGTGATTGTTTGTCGTACAGTGTAAATAGTGAATTAAAACAATATTGAAAGTGTTATTGAATATAGTTTAAAAAAAACATTTTATTATCTACCATTTGGATTTAATATCAATGAAAAATAAAAAATGAAAAAGAGAAAGGTGGGTCTGATGACATATTTGTGTTAAATTGATTTATGTTAATTTATAAACTGCTATTATATCACAACAATAGAAATTGTACATATTTCTTACGAAATTAGCATAATAAGTCTATACGTATAAAATTACTTCATATGAAGCGACATACATACAACCTAATATGTACGTATGTATAATGAGAGAGTTAATCCATTTTTATTGTGGTAATGGGTGCGTAGGTTATTTTACACATATGTATGTGTGTTGTTTATAAAAATATTATTTTTAATTTAAAAATAATTACTTTAATTAAATTTAAATTATATGAAAATTTTATAATTGCTCCATCTCCCAATTAATTTAATAGATTATAATTTTAAGGGATTATTATTATTATAATATACGAGTAGTAACGTACATGGTTGTTATTGCAAGATATGTGCTATTTCAATTTGTTTGTTTTCTGTATACAAAGTTAAACAAAAATATTTTGTGGAGGATGGTTTTATAAAATGGAGCTGACAAATTTAATTAATTGTATGTTGAAATTTTTATTATTATTTATAATAACAAGTGTACTAACTAGATGCCAACCATTGTATAACTATTACATGAAACGATGCCAACACATTGAAGTAATTGCAAAAACGGAAAACTCTCATTCCGACTGCAGTATTCTGTATCGAATTGCCAAATTAAAAATATATTTCTACCACTATCATTACAATCAGTTTTTTTTGATTCGTTAGACATTCGTGTTTGATAGCGAATTATTGAAAAACTTCATCAGTTCTTTTAATATATTAATATTATCTAATTAGTTACTCTCATTTGGACGTGTAAGATTACTCTTTAAATGTATTATGTATCCTAAACTAAAACACTTTTTAGCTATCCAAGTTTACTCTATTTCAAAGATTATTTTATCACATTTATTGTTTACAAACAGTTTTCAGGATATATCCACCACGACTTGTTCTAACAATTTGTCTTCCATTAATTAAATTTAAAACCACATTTTCAAGTAATTAAGTCATAACAAGAACATATTTCTTAGGATATAATTAAACTCGATTTCTACTTTTTGATTAATTTCATTCCATATACATGTCTCAATTTTCTTTGTTAAAGCAAAGCATCCTTTTAACGAGAAATAAGCTTCATAACTTAATTAAAAAATTAGATCAACTTACACTTGACGCGTCAAAATCTTGAACCAATTGATTCTTATTTAGGTATAAACATAAAAATATTTACGCAAAAAAATATATTCAAACCTACATGAGCATTTCAATTTAAGCCATATTCAATTTCGAACTTAACTTTTTATATAAGCCATATTGTTTGTTTAGTTCGAAATTGAATATGGCTGGCAAGAGAAGGCAAAACTGAGCCTAATCAATTTTAGATTGACTCGTCAATCATAATAAAGGTAACTGTGTTGTCTGCTATAATGGCAATAATGTTATATTATATTTCGAACTCATGGATTTTGAGTTTGACAATCGCAGTAAAACTATTTCGAAAAGACTTCATTTACAATCATTATAAATCTTTGACCAAGTATTCTATAATAAGAAGAATAGTGTCCACCTTGCATATTAAATAAAATTTAATATGCAAGGTTTTTTAATATGCACACTTGAACATTAAATTTTAAAGCAGAATAAACACCACTAATTAACATATAACGAGACAATTACCAACGTAAGTATACATTGCAAAGTATTATCTTCTCATCTCAGCCATCTTTAAACTAATCTTCTTACAGAAAACTTTTTCAAGTATTTTGTTTAAATTGTAAAATTTTATTATTGTTTCTCTATTTGTAAATTATTTATAGTTTTCCCATTAAATAATTTTCAAATCTATTTTGGTTTGTTTTTTTATCACAACTTTATACAGACATAAATAAATATATACATACATATACTCGTATATAAATGCAATTTTCTTTTATACGAATTAAAAAGTTTATAAATTGAATTTAAATTAAATTTAGATAAAGTTCACAACAATAATTTAAACTTGTTCTCTGGGATTTTCGGTACAGAGACCAACAAAAAGTTTTAATTTGCTTAGTCGAATGCATATATAAATTATAGCATATACATGTACATTTACTTTCCATTTACTATAAATTAGCATTTTTATGCATTAAATTAGTTTAAAGGATTAGGGGTTAAAAGATAAACATTTACTTATATCAATAAATACACTTTTGATGTTATTCAACAAACATTCTATTTTGTAAGGTATAGATTTCCTCTTCAATATTTATCTCGTTACCCCAATTCAGTTGCCATACACAAAAGTGGAAAACTTATGTTAACAAAACGACAAATATTCAATTTTCATTGTCAATAAAGCGATTTGTATTATGTATATACCGACATATATATACACATCTAATCTTGATTCAAATTGATTTTAGATTATAATTTATTTGATCTCATGTGCCTAAGTATATAGGATTATGTCATAATTTTGCATGTTGGTATAGACCATAACCACTCGACTACATTAAAATATAATTATGTACAGTGAAACAATAATTTATTATAACCGCACTATTATAGAATTCTAGTTGTATTCAAATTGTATGGTATATACATGAAAATCAATAAATTAGCAATTTATTAGCAGGTCACGCTATGAACTATACATTAGTGGTCAGAAGAAATGCATCATACAAAATAATAATTTAGCAGACTTATATAACGTAGAACACAATTCAATAAAATCGAAGATCTTGCGGGTGGTAGTCCTAAATTATAGTTACAACTTTGTAGGGCAGTAACGCTCTGTGGAATATTAAACTTTAATTTGATGCTTTATTGAAAATTCATTATCGGTTGTTAGACGATACATTTATCGTGTAGCTTATATAAATTGAAACGGCGTGAATTCGATATCAACTCAAACAAACTAACCAACTGATAATAAAGCGAATAGCCAGTTTATTTTAATATTTAAATAACAATTCTTATCAAGTTTCTCCTATGGTTTCAGCAATACATACTCACTTGTAAAATAACACTTTCCTATAATGTTGTTCCAGAACGTAAATCAGACAGTAAAAAATTTTCAAATTTGCCGAACTTTTTCACATAAAAATGCATAACCTGTTAAAATTACATTGTTATGTAATATTTAATTTTGCACACCGTAAATTTACAAGTAAAGTCATGTACCTGTTTACATGAACAAATTTGTAACTTTCCAGGCACAAAATTATTAACAAGAAATTGTTTGTAATAAAAATAATTATTAAAATTAAATAGTATGTCATAAATTTGCTAGCAAGAACAAAATAAATATTAATATATTAAAATAAATAAATATATTAAATAAATACTACAGGTATTTAAGTTACAGAACTTATAATTTTGTAGGAAGTTTGCAAATTTGTGGTTAAAATAATGAAATTTAGCATTAAACTCAAACCTTAAAAATTTTGCATGAAAAATACTACCGTGAATGTGGAGAATAGAGCTTCCACAGTTCGCAGCCAAACAATTCTTAGAATGTAGTTCAGATATTTCTCTCACACCACGCTTATTATTCTAGGCCCTAGATATATCCAACAAATTAGACTTTGGCTTTGATAATATAATATAAAATATAATAACGATGTAATTGACTAGCAAAGTTCATCGCAACGAATAAAAACAATTAAGCAAAGCTCATCCAAGCTTAATTTTTTGACAACTTAAAATCAACGTAAAGATTGAATTGATCCTCTGGATACAGACTACACATAGAAGTGAGACTCTATAGTGCATAAATAATGGGCATTTTATTTTTAAGGTTTTATATCCCTTAATTATCTTAGAGTCCGGCACCAGTTCAGTCCTTGTAACCGATCCTGAATTTAATTGCGAATATAATGTGACAAATGCAGAACAATCACATAAAAAACTATCAATTTCGAACAATATTGTTCATTAATCACTAAAAAATTTCAATTTTATTTTTTAACTAGAAAAGTTTCATAAACAATTCCTTAGTTAATTGGAAAAAATATTGTTTTAAACAAAAAGTTAAGTTTTAAATCCATAATAAATTTACTAAAAGAACGATATTTAAAATAAAAAAATTAAAACTTTTTCTTTCGATTTGTAATTAATTATCGACAGTGAAAAATGATTTTCAAATCCTAAACTCATTCAAATACTCTATGTGTTGTGTGCTTTTTATGACTATTTTTGTGAACTTCTTGTAACATTGAACAACATTTTAATTTTATTTAAGCTTATGAAAATTGTTGTTTGTATTTATTTATTTATTGGCTTAAACGATTAAAACCAATATATAAATAATCCAACAATTATATTGTTATAAATATTTGGAAAATAAACTTTTGCCATAAATATATGTATGTCGGATGGACGAAAGGATCAAAAGAGATTTATAAATTCCATACGACTCCATATAGAGATATGTTTTTTTGACTATAATTAGGGTATATAGTTATGAAATCAAACAATTGTGGTGGTTAAATCTTATTACATACGTTAAAGTAATTAAGCACAGTATCTATATAGATATGAGTATTGTTATATTGAAATGTCGTTAAATCACTGTTATAGGATACACCGGTCGAGTTTGCTCCTCACTATATATCTTAATGTCCATTAAATTATTTTATTACAATTTTAATGGCATTTTTATGTATAACATTTTCATCTACAACAAAAATGAATGAGCTAACAATATAAAAAGACATTAACTCACAATTTTATAATCTAAATTTTTTCTTCTTATACGCTTGTACGCTACTCTATATACTGAAAATTTATTGTTATTTACTTTCAACGAACACAAAAAAAATTTCACATAATAGTACCTCATCGCAATTTTAAACTTAAATTTTATTTATTTGAATTTTTATATCGAAAACGAAATGCAATGAACCATATGGAAGCAATAAAATACAAGGAGAACACTAATTTTTAATTAGGAATCACTAAATAATACTATAAATATTAGTGTCTTTATTTAACTATATTATGATGAGATCATTAAAAAGTAATTATATATTATTACCGCACCGTAATTA
This sequence comes from Tipula lateralis, assembly GCA_963932295.1. Lineage (NCBI taxonomy): Eukaryota > Metazoa > Arthropoda > Insecta > Diptera > Tipulidae > Tipula > Tipula lateralis. Next base: position 194,719,599 of record OZ010736.1, on the reverse strand, counting down.
TCGATCCAGGGTCATATAAACCAAAAATTGATCCTCTCGTAGAAAACACCTCTAAATGAGTTTGTGTAAACTTCATCAAATTAGCGTATCACCTGTACATTGTTTTATATAAATAAAACGAATATCATTTGCTATGTGCTGAAAATCAAATTGCACGAATCCCTGTTTGATAAATTTTACAATCAAATTTATGTTCGAAAAATCAAAATCTAATAAAACAAAAACGAATTTTTATACAACATAATATATAGTATTGTATCATGACAAGAGAACATGTTAAAATCGCCTTAAGGTATCAATATAAAATAAAAAACAAAAAGAGGGAAAAAACACTTTTCTGTTACAATTTGAAAATTTCCTCGAACGACAAAAATACAAGAACGAACGCAAATTCTTATGGAAAACATGAAAACGAAAAGTAAAGTATTATGAATTTTTCATATTTCACTTTGTTTCAAAAGCCTTTTTCGTTTCTTCCCGTTTTCAATTTTCCTGAATAAAATAAAATTTTACTTATTTCTAAAATTAAAATTAAAATTTATTCATGGAAAAATAAAACAAAAATATACGAGTGTATAGGAAGAAAAACGAAAATTTAATTTAGATAAAAAAAAAATGAAATACAAAATTATAAGAAATAAACTTTTTCTACTTTACTGGTTTTGCTTGTATGTTGGTATGTATGTATGTAACGAGAGTTGTGCAAAAGAGCTTTCAAGATATTGTATTATACGTCTATTGCGTGTTCGAAACCAAAAACAATCTTTAGTTCTGGATAAAATACGATAAAGATTTGTGTAAAGAAGATAAAGTGAAAATTGTAAAGATTAGATAAGCTGAAAATGATGATGAAATGGTTCAAATATATTTTGGCTCAAAAAATATAATCAAATCTTGAGTATTAAAGGATTTTAGTTTCAAGGCTATCTTTTGTAATGAACAAAAATCTAATTTATTTATTTTTTTCTTACAGATATAGGTTTGATTAACAGGTTGGAAAAATAAATTAGATTTTTCATTTTAAGCTTTCTTAAATTCTTATTTTGTGACTGTATAGACTTTTTGATATTTACCCATTCTTAACAGTAATTTTTCAATTAAAGAAAAATATGAATCAAAAAAGGTCAACATTTCAGATTTACAAAAATGAGAAATTTAAAACTATAAACAATGCGTGTTCCATTATGCTTCCATAATTGGAACAAATATTCTTGCCTATTTACAAATTGGTTACCTCTTTTCAAAAAAACCAAAACAGAAAAACTTTCATTAAACTCACCCATTAGAGGAGTAACAATAGAGCCAATAGAAGAAATAACCTATTAACAATATGACTAATAAACAATTTAAATATTTTATCAAAACTATAGGCAACAGTTCAGAGTAAAATAGATATTTTACTAGAATATACAAACTGAGCAAATATTTCCCATCATTACTATATAAAACAACAGCCATTCGAGAGATGAACTTACTTGATAGTAAACTAATCATAACACAAAATGTCTTTACTTTATATTTAAGTTTCAACGTGAAAGATTCGACCTTACGTCGTATAGAACCACATCGACGAACGAAATTTAAATTATTTACAAAATATAATCATCCATTTTAATCGTAAATTTGATTACGGGTTAATATTTTTTTACTAGAATATTATACATAATCTCTTCGTCTGTTACAATTAATAATTCAAAAAGCAAACAAAATTAGGCCATCATTTTACTTCAAGGCGTTATCGTGCCACTTCTAAGATAAGTTCTTTCTTATCTATGCGAATGTGATACTTGCACCTTTTAATAGGTACCAAATAAACTAAACAATATTGATCACTCCACTCAACAACAACCTTATTTAATAACAACTTAACAAATATTGATCGATTACAACTATATTTAGTTTTGACTATTCATTTGTATGTACTCGTATGTGGACGAAACGAATATGAGCTTAGCTTAAATTTGGTTTTGTTGTTGTCACCCGTTATCACGAACATGAAAAAGGAGTTATACCAATAAATTTACTTTCGTGAATCCACCAATTCGAACCAATAAAATTTCATTCCGATAATAAAATTTTTATTTGTTAAATAGATTTGATGAATTGATTAGATAGAAATAATTTTATTTTGGGTCCAATGATTTTCTCCGAAATTAGATAAATTTATTAGCTTTTGTGAGCGTATATGTATATAGGTAAAGAATACCTTTTCATATACGATAAATTTCGAATCAATTTTCCGTTTTTCATACAGTGTGGGTATATATAAGTGTGTATATGTAATGATATATAAAATAAAATATTGTATAAGCAAAAATGTCATTAAAACGAAACACTCGTATCTACCTTCTGCCACTTTATATAAAATCACCAAAAATTGTTACAATATTCATCAATAATCAATATTTTAGCTTTAATACATGCGATTTTATATCAAACAATATCAAACCGAAAAGGATAAAAACTACTTGACATGAACAAGGATAATAAAATATAATCTATGTAAGTGTGTATATTTAATAGGATAATGACAACAACAACAACAAAACAAAGTATTCTAGTTTCTATCAAGTACATGATGACAAAAATTAATTGAGCTTTTTTCTCTTCTAACATATTGATGTGCTTTTTTTATTGTTTGCTAAAAAAATCACTTATAAATCATTGAAAAGAGGAAGAAACAAACAATAGATAATGGATTCATAATTTTGTCTGTAAGTTACACAGAGTATTGGTTGAGTAGGCGTACTGGAGCTAATCGAAAATGTTTCAAGATTTGTTAATTAATACAATTAATTTTTTGTTGGGCGTAGTTTTGTATGCTTTCAAGTGTATAATATAGTATCGGTTGGGATTTTCCCATTGTTAAGATAACGACATGTTGTTGAAGAACTTTGTAATAAAAACAAAACATTTCAAAATGGTAAACAAAGTATGAAATATTATTTCAGGCGACTGGATACCTTTGGCATTTATGGTGTTAAATCACAAATTGACGCGAATTTTATTGATGCGAAATTACTTACCCACTTACTTGAAAAATAAATAACACCAAACAGTAAAAATAAGTATCTATGATTAGCTCTTAAACAACTGTAAAAATTGTAAGCCTCTATCTAAATCACTAAAATATTAAATATAAAGCAAAGCAAGAAGTAAAATTTGACGACTACAGTACATAGTATGAAGGAAATTTGATGAAGATTTAACCAAAATTAAGACAGCTATTTAATGTTCTTACAGCTAAAGAACCCCAGATACATAAATAAAAAAGAACGAGAAATGAAACTATTTTTAAATGAAAGTAGCAATGATTTTACTTTAACATTAGAAAGACAAAAAGCCGCAACATCTTTACGCAACGGATCGAAATCAAAATAATCCAAAGTAATTTTAAAGCGAAAAATTAAATTCACAATAGTGACATATAAAGACAAACATGTAAAAAAGTACTAGACTATTCTCAGAAAACAACAATGATCGATATGAACACTACTAAGCAGTAGCAAGTTTTCACAGGAGAATATAAATACATACAATTGATCGGACACACCTTGAGTCTGACGCGCAATCTCTTATCGAATCTAATTGTAACTAAAGCACCATCTGTTAAAAAATCGTGAAAGCAAAAATATCCACTACGCTTCAAATACGCATTTATTCATGTTATGTAATTGTTAATGATCAAACCGAATGCCGACAACCATTTTCAAGATGTGTTAAATCCTACTCAAATGAAGCATAGATAATATTAACATATCGTCTTAATAATAAAACAGAATTGTAATCCTTTGTAACACTTTATGAGTTAAAAATTGTTAAAAACGTATTTATGTATAATAGACGCTTTATGCTTGTAAAACTGAAGAAGGTGCGCTTCAACTTTTTTTTTCCGATAGGGACGGCGAACGACGCCATGTTTTTTATTGTTCTTTTGTCATTTGGAAACTTCATTAGTATACATTTCACCATGGAACGCTACATTTGTGAACAGCGATTGCAAATCGTGCAAATTTTTTATCAAAATAATCGTTCTATAGCTGCTATTTTAAGAGCATTACGGCTATTTTACGGTCCATTTAACAAGCCAGCCCGTTCGACAGTCAACCGTATAGCGGCAAAATTTGTGTCTACGTTTTTGCTACATAATGTTCCGGTGCCCTCGAGAGCAAGAAGTGCTCGAAGTGTTGAAAACATCGCAGTCGCCAGGGCTTCAGTCCAAGAAGACGCGAATGTGTCTCTCTGTGATATCATTGTGTCGAATTTTACGTAGATCTTGGCCTACATCCGTAGAAGATCAAGCTGACACAACAACTAAAGCCGTTTGACCATTTGAAGCGACGCCGATTCGTGAATTGGGCTCAAGAGCAAATCGAAAATGATGCAGATTTTCACCGAAAAATCATCTTCAGCGATGAGGCTCACTTTTGGCTAAATGGATTTGTCAACAAGCAAAATATGCATTACTGGACTGGAAGCAACCCACACGTGATTCATAAGGCACCGTTGCATCCCGATAAACTCACTGTTGTGATGCGGATTATATGCCGGCGACCTCCTTGGGCCATATTTTTTCATCGACAATAACGATCGCCACGTTACTGTTAATGGAAATCAATAGCGCGTTATAATAAACGATTTTTTTGTCGCAATTGAATGGAATGGACTTGGACGACATGTGGTTTCAACAGAACGGAGCCACATGCCACACAGCACACAATACAATCGCATTATTGAAGAATAAGTTCGATGAGCGTGTTGTTTCACGAAATGGGCCCGTCCAGTGGCCACCGCGCTCGTGTGATTTGACACCTCTAGATTATTTTCTTAAGGGTTATATGTGAAGTCATTGGTCTATGCCAATAAGCCGGCGATGTTGCAAGAGTTCAGAGCCAATATTGAACGTGAAATTGCTGGAATTTCGGCCAATTTATGCGAACGAGTGATCGAAAATTGGGCTTAAAGATTGGACTTCGTAAACCGTGCACGCGGTGGTCATGCAAAAGAAATCGAGTTTCATACTTAAATGTATATGTTCAAATTCGTTAATAAAAAAAGGTAGTTCAAAAGTTGAATAGTTTGTGTTTTATTCAAAAAAAATTTGAAGTGCTCTTATTGAAAAACCCGATTTATTATGTTAGTTGCCACACCAAACAGATACTATTTTATTTAATTAAACTTGTTATTAATCCAAAGCTTTTCGATTTTACAGTAACAGTTGTTTTTCATGTTTACGCAGTCGTTTAAATTAAAGTATGTTTCGCAATACATAGTTTGATGAGAAATCAAAAGGGGCTGAGAAATATTGAGTACCCACCCTGTATTCGATATCAAATCAAATATAATTGTGTTACATCTGATTTTCTTCTTATATACAATAAATACATATACATACATACACAATCACACAAATAAAATAATTTGCTACACAAAAAATCTAAACGAAAAATTAAAGATTATTATTATGACTTCGACATGAAAATTTATTATTTAATTTTTTTGAATTTTTAAATAAACTAATCACGTTGAAATGAAAATTATTAAATTAACCCACACATTACCTACATACATATATATGAATTCTAATATAAACAATATTGATCTTAAAAACAATTCTACAATAGTGTTCGTTTATTACAACACTTTCACTTCAATAATATACGCATGTTTGTATTTATATGTAATATGCATGTGACATGAGTTGGGAGTCGAATGATTTGAATTTTTAAACCAATTTGTTTTCATTCATCAAACTAAGGTATACGAATGGTAACACAATCGTCACATAATCATAAATCAATTGACATAAATTTACATAGATTTTCATATTTTCTAAACACATATGGTTCAAACGTATGCTTTTGTATTGTACACCAAAATAAGACGATGAGTGTTTTGGTACTGATTTTCACTCATTTAATATGTAAAATTTTAAATTATATTTCAGCAGAGACACAGTGAGTTGATAACATGTTTAAATAATACAATTTACACTATTATTGTGACTGTTGAAATATATCAACTTCCCCACTTTAGGATTTTAACTTCTCGTACTATGGAATGGTAAATAAATTACAACATTTTGTTTTAATTTAAACTTTAATTTTATTTTAAACGAGTAGGAAAATCACGTTAAAGCACATAATTTATTTTAAACCCTGTGGGGTTGCCAGGAAAAAGTGAGAGGCCGGTAACCATACAAACTCGCAATTACAAAATTTAAATAATAAGTTATTTATGAGCTTTTAGAGCTTTTAATTGCTTATTGTGTTTGGGGCGAAGCATAAGTGAACGTTAACTCTTTTCATATTGATATAGGCGATGTGGAATAATTTTCAACCGTCATTGGCTGTTACATATCTACAAACATCATTTAATTCAAACGATAAAGAGATTTAATCAATATCGAGATATGAGATTGTTTTCAAACCAAGAACAATCACGCAAAATGGGAAATATTCACAGCAATTATTATTACTATTCAGATTAGACTAGCGTTATTGCTTCTTATTCTATATTAATGGGTGAGCAATATTCGTTTCGAGCCGAACATTTTTGCGAGAAGTTATCTTGAATAAAAGATAAGTTGCCCAATATGGCTGTAGCGAGCCCTTTTATTTCTAATAAGTGAATATTTGAATTAACAAACAGTTTACAAGAATTAATGGAACTTTATGAAACACGGGAAACATTTAGGACGCTTTTGTTGCAAGACACGATGCAATTAAGAAAGACAAAGATAATGTTGCTACACTTAACGATATTCACACTGTCTCTGTTGAAAAAACTGCGAAGAGAACCATTAAGAAATAACCTTACATTGAAAAAACGAAAGCTTCAAAAACTAATTATTTTGGATCCGTTCTTCTTTATAGAAGAACCATTAATCAAAATTTCTGCATCAATAAATAAAAAATTATTTTTGTCATTTAGTTTTTTTAATCTTGAAATTGAAATTATTGAATTTCGTGTCTTTTATATTCTGAAATCAAACTGTTAGTCGTGAGCTAGATAATAAAAGTTAATATTTGATTATTTGAGTATTTCGTCTTGGAATAAACTAAAATAGGTATTAAGAAGTCAATGAAACAAATTGAATAAACAAAATAAAAAAGAAAAGGGTCATGAAATAACCATTAAAACATTTTTAATTCCCAACAACACAAAAAAATTATGATACCCGAAAATCAAATATCGTGGATAGCCCGTTTGATTTTGATTCACAGTCTAATTTTTCAGTTTCTTTATACAACGACCTACGTTATCACTATATAGATCTGAATTATGGTTGTATTATTCGATTTTACAGTCAAATTGATATCAAAGCTTAATGCAACCAATTAACGAACCAGGTTTGAAGATACCTATTTACTTTATGGAAAAGCTGAAAAACCAATTAATCTTCTTGTGATATATTGAAACAAACAAAGCCAGTTAAAATGGAAACAAAAACTCCCCGAGTTAAAAATTGATCACTATATACATACTTTATTTTACATAGTGAAAAAGAAAGCAAAAAGCTCCAAAGTTCGTATTTCATTTTTGTTTTTATTCCACACCGATTAATTATTTATATTGGTTACTTGCCCGAGTTATATTTACTTTTTTCGTCTGCACACCATTACAAAATAAACTATCGATTAATTTATATTTTAATATACATTCGTTGTCTTGGTTTTCTGTTTAAATTGGGTTGAACCATAAAACATGAACGTGTATACCCTTTAAGCCGACCTAATAATGACGATCATAAATTTATTCGAATCTTTATCAGTTTATATATTATGGTTTTTACTCGTATCAATAATTTTACAGTTTCGACATATTTTGCAAAAAATACATTACCCATTCAATACATTCATGAAGCATTATGGCATTTCAATGATTATGATTGACACAAAACTGATTGATATTTTCTTGTATACATATATTATTTTTCAAGTTTTATCGTCATTCAATTTGATGAAAATTTGATTAGACATTCTATAAATATTAATCAATCGATAATAATAAAAATTAAAACATGTCGAGAATAACAATATGTATATACATGCAATTATAAATATGTCAAAATAAATATTTTAAATTAACCCACAATCGTGTTGACTCCTCAATTTAACGATTCATTGTAGTGTAAATTCGGATAACATAAATCATAAAAATGTTTGTCTGTATATATATATATGTACAGCTGAAAAATATGATTTTGTTATCAACTCATTAAATTCAACTAAAACTTAATTGAGCGAAAAAGAAATTTTATTTCGAGCTAAATTAAAAAATCAACTCAATAAAAATATAATTATTACGAGTCTTTTGTTTTTCTTATTTATTTTTTTTTTTCAATTCTTTCATACTACTATCAATTTCGTAAACTTCAAGAAATGCCATTAATTTCATCTGTTACATAATTTTGTTAATGCTCCTCTTTCTTATCTTCATGCGATGATACGGAGCACCAATGATAATTTAGTATATTTTGTATATCTAAAACTGATCTAATATCTTCACAGTATTATTTAGTTATAGGAAAAACTTGAACGGAACAAAAAAACATTTTTTGTTGTTGCTCAAATCCACTTTGCCCTTTTTCCATGTCTTACAGTGTTATAATTTCTTGTTTTCTTCCTCGTAGTTTTCTTTTATTTTTATTCCATTTTGCTATACCAAATGGAAAATAATAAATTCAATCGACTGGTAAATTATATTTGAATCAAATCCAGATGGTATATTCTATTATTCCTACATTCCTTGCCGCGCATATACGTATTGTACATGAATACAAGTTGGTTAAGTTTAGATTTTAGAAAGTTGTTTTGTTGCGGCGATGTTCATGTTCTCGAGTAAATATATGTACATATGTATGTAAGTATGTAGGTATATCAACAATAAAATGGAATTCTATTTTCATTTCGATTTTTCATGATCAAATATCATTTTAATGGAATATAATGATAATAATGGATGATGAAAATTAGTTTTTATTTTATTTTCGTATTTCTTGAGATTGAATTACCCCAAAAAGGAATTAAACTCCCTTAATATGAAGAAAGGGAAATTGTTGGATATATACGATAAATTTCGTTATTGTTATGTAACAATAATGTTAATAGATCATTTTATCCACATCCATATACATGTATATGGATGAAGTGGGTGGTACATTTCATTTGTAATTATTATTTTTCTTTTATTCCTGTAATTAAAACAGGAAAATTTATAGGTGATTGTATTTCAGCTAAACCCAATTATACATCAAGTCGAACATCAGTAATTTATTGGTTTACGGTTAAGACAGTCCTTGATATTCGAAAAAGGTTTAAACATACAAAAAAATTTCATAGTTAGTCGGTTAACCAAATAGTTAGTAGGTACCTCATGATTAAACCCTAAAACGAAATATATTTGCATACTATTATCAACTGGACAGTTAATAAACTCACTCGACCATTATAACGATTCCCTAAAACAACATATTAGACTGGATTGGAGGAATTACAATAAAATATGTTGGAAACCATAAGAATTTTTGTCCAAACTGGTTTAGTAACCCCGAAAATAAATATTCACCCTTGAACGTAAATCCTACTAAGCAGTTATCTGCAACATTACAAAACTTTGTTAACGAAAGAATATTTATTATATAGCATTAGTAGTTATTAATCCTGGTTTCAAAATTTTTTATTTGAACTTTTTCGCGATCTTGCAGTGATGCTTAATATTACGTCCGTTCTATAATAATATTTCTATGATATCAGTTAGTGACAATTATTACCATATCCATTATCGAAGTTGGACAGCAAGAACTTAGGAGTTTAAACCATAAGTAACACTATATTTATGCTTATAAACAATTAGTTGTATATATAATTTATAAACAAATACAAATTCGCGCATTTCGCACATTAAATACGATTAATTTTCGTTTTAATCCCCTATAAAATTGAAGTAGCTCCATCGATTAATCGTGTAATAAAATTTTCAATTCTACAAAATTTATTTTATTTTATTTTAATCGTTTTTCCGTTGTTAGTTTCAAAACAATTTAATTACTTTAAACACCAACTAAGTCCAATTTATTTTAGATAAATTTTATGTAATTTTATTTAATTTAAATTTTATGGTTGCGACCGCAAAAAACCACACGTACCCACCAACATTGTTGGTTGTCCTTTTTTTTTTGGTACGGCGGACAATCGTGATGAGAATTAATAGTGTATACTTCGCTTTTATTTCTTTTATAGGGATGTTTTTATTTTATTTGAGAATATTAATATAAATTTACTTTTGTGTTTTAAGTTTTTATTTGGTAAATACATATTTAAAAGGCTGTTTGGAGAGAGGTTTCACTCAGACAGAAAAGGAAATTAATGAGTTCGCTTAAAAGAACATTGATTAAACAAATAGTTAATTTATAATACTAAATTTATTTAGTGTTGACTTGGTTGTCGTTTATATATACGAAATAATTTATGGAATATATTTGAACTAACAAATTGTATAAATCTTTTAAGTCCTCCAACCACCAAGCAAAGTGCTCGTTTCAATTTAAAAAAATATTATTTTTCATAAAGTTTTTAAAATATGGAACACGATTTAATACTATTTTCCAAACAAAAATGAAATTTGGTTTTTTGTTCGATTTGTTTAATTTATACATTACGAGAAGAGCATCTTGTATCACAAGGTCTTGTTTTTAATATCCAACTGAATTATACCTATCTAAAACAAAGAGTATAAATAAAAGAAAAATATATTGATTGGTTTTGTTTTTTATTTTTCCAATTTATATTGTATCTTTTATGGTGTGAGCTTAAATACATTAGGATTTAAATTTAAATGAAAAAGAAAAGCTTCAACTGTTATAAATAAATAGAAAAGCTTTCAGCATGATCAACCATTTATATAATTTTTGGTTAACATAAGCTGCATGGCGACATCTGTTTGGCTTCAAAAATAAATTATCAGAAAAAGTTTATTAATGGAAATAAACTATCAGACAATAATTTGTTACCTCGAACATGCAAATAATTGTAGGCTAACTGACACACAAATATTTTTCAAATAAAAACATCCCATAGCTCATCGCAATAGTAATCTAGACATGTATAAGGCAACATTCTGTTAAAAAGTTAATGTCATATATTGTTATAGTTCTCAAACATTTTAATTCATTCATTTCAGTTTATTTAAACTGCTAAACCTCTTCAAGCTGACTATTTTCTTTATATAGGCTTTCTGCAATGCAACATAAAAAATACGGGAGCATATTATCTAAAAAAAGAATGTAGTCAACTATGAGCATATTTCGAATGAGGAAGTACCGGAAAATATTGTCACAAAGCAGTTTAGTTGTGCGATGAGATCTAATAACAATAGTGATGTTATTATTAAAAGTTATTCGAATTATTACTGATAAAAATGTACGTCGATATATCTAGAAATTGCAACACCGATTAATTGATAATCGGTTTAATCTAATAATACAAAATTTTTGAGTAACCGATATTGCTTGAATATTCGATTTTTCGATTTATCAACTTCTTTATTCCATAAAAACGAACGGAAACTAATAGTTTATTTAGAGCCAGAATCATTCTGGTTCAACCATACTCAGAGGCGTTCATCTAAAATTAAAATAAGATATTTTTGAGAAAATAAAATTTGAAGTCGCGGCATTCGACCAGATATTGCTATTTTAAAACCATTTCAATTTTAATATTCAAAATCCAGTGGTTGATATGGAGTCAAACATCTTATTTTCAAGTGAAAAATTAAAACTGTCTACTGGAGTTATTTATCAATTTACGATTAATACCAATTATACATACAGTCAAAGCACAATGTCGTTAAGATGTCATTCCTGGCTGCAAAAAAAATTAAAACTATTACTTAATAACCAAAATGAACTGTGATCTTGCCAGCAGCATAAATAATGCACTAGAATTAAGAAAACGACAACGATTTATCACGATTATTGGTATATAATAGGAAATTAAATACATTTTGTTCCACATGATGGCTCCTAGAAAAATAAAATTACCGAAGAGCTTCTTACAAAAGTAAAACGTTTCATATTTACGTAATTTTAAATATTCAAATAAATTTTCGAAATTTGCATACATAATTACATTAATCGCCAATTTATCGAATTAACCTTAATGAATAGTTCGGTGGCCCCTTCATATATTTAATCTTTATCTTACGTTTTATAAACAGAAACAAAATAACCAGACTATAACTGTTCAACCAAATCATAATCATAATCATTGCAATCACTTACAGTTGATGTTCCAACTGGAGCGATTAATGTCTTTCACACAATCCATCTCTTTAGAATAACCATAACTGACGATTTCATAGGATTTGATACGATTCTAACGTTTTTTTACTTTCGCAACTAATTCCACTTGAATTTGGATATTTGACCTAACCACTTAGTTCAACATAGTTATCAAATTTAGTTACGACCCAATCAATCATCAAATTGACCTTGTTCCGTTTTATCAAACATGAAATGTATTAAATTATTCGTCCAAAAAATTTTCAATTAAATCACAAATGAAAGCTTTAACATTTATTTATTTTATTTAACTTAATAAATGCCAATTAAATATATTGTCCAAAGAGTATTTAAATTATTTATAAAATGAAAAAGCCGTTAAAAAAAATAAAAGTCAAATTAAATTCATTAACAGATTAAAACCAATATTTACATTTCTTTCATAATTTGTAACTTTAATGTTGTTGCTGGATTTTTTGATGATTGATTTCCCTTTTTTCTGTACAATCAGCACTGAACCGTCTATCCTTTTGGTGGAACAACAACAACAGCAAAAATAAATAAAATAAACATAAACTGAAAATTTTTTCCGTCTATTTACTTTGATTTTGCCGGAATTTCCAGTTAACAGTATTTTTGTGTTTTATTATTTCAATATCTCAGAGTAATTAAAAATTGAAAAGTAAATAAAATTTTGTTTTTCCTCGTCTGATGCTGTTTGTGAAAATTGTATATCGGTCAGATGAAAATAAAAATATGATTGATTTTTATGGTAGTCTTCTGGTTTAGAGGTTGATTGAAAAATAAACGAACTTCATTACATATTCATATTTTGTTTAATGTTCAAAAATATGTTGTTGTTTTTTTCATTTCCACATAACTTATATCACGTATAACTTATAATCGATTTATGTTTTAATTTCAGGTAATTAACTACATACATAAGCTTTGGACGAGCATCGCCAGTTTATTAAAAGCATCATGTACCACTTACCCACACGTTAGTGGATATAGACATTTGGAGAAGAATTGAAAACAAAAGCCGATAAAAATGCTGATCAAATTCATATCAGGTGAACAAAATTAATAATTTATTTTAAATTTTCCAAATAAACCGAACAAAATATACATACACATGCTACTTTATAAAATATCAAAAAAGTTTTAGTTGCTAAATGATTTTTTTCTACCTACCACCACCACTATTGATACAGAGCTTGATGAAATTTTCGCAAAATTTTATTTTTTTGATAAATATCAAAACTTTCTTCAATTGAAATCCAAAAGTTCACCAAACGTCCAAGATATTCAATTGGGCGCATAATAGATGTTAATTTGAGAATACCCCGGTACCTCCCGCTCCAACTGCCACAACTTTAACCACTGCGCCACCTGGGCGGTGAAATTATAATTTATCTCGCTAAAAAATATTAAGAATAATTTGATATCGTACGCTCGTAAATGGTAAAAGATTCTGACATAAATTTTGTCCTAAATTTGCTTCTCTTGTTGAGACCGAGCTGTATTCAACTTGGCTAAGCGCCGCGTATTATTAATATTTCACAGGGCTAACTCAATAAATTACAAGAACATTTATTTCATTTTTGTGGATATATTGATATAACTATCGTAAATCTAGAGAGCAGCACTTTCTAGATTTACGATAGTTATTTATAAACAAAACTGCTAGCTACACAAATTAGAGCACAACATACGTTACTTATCGCCCTGGTGGCGAGTAAAAAACACTTGGTTTTTCTGCTAAAAATGGTTTGGTCTTATCACATATACCCATTAATTATTATTTAATTTACTTTTAATTTTAATTACTTCGGATTTTGTTTATAATTAAAAATCGGTTGAAGTTGCCTGTCATATCATATATGCATATAGTTAATATCTTGATTTAATTTTCATTCAAACATGTTCAGAAAAACAAAACAAATTTATAAAACAAAAAAGTTTAAGTACCCATTTGAAATGAAAGTTTATAAAAACAAAACACAATCACGCTTAAAAAAGCTCTCATATTTCAATTTCAAATAAAATAAAAACAAAAACCTCATGTAGACGAAAAAACAGAAATAAATTGACGTCATTTTTCGTTGTTGTATTCATTAGAAACAAAAAATTTGCATTTTCCGAAAAGAAAAATTATGTTATATTTATTTTTATGTCACACAAAATGCGGTACGGCAGAGAAATAACATAAATTTTAAAGTTGGATATATGTATGTATGTAACACTCGTACATGCACATACACATACATACTAAGTATTTATATGTATGACTAAAATATATGATTGTCAACTAAATGTGATATGCTTATATTATTTGCCATAAATATCGGAGTACTGATTACAAAACATCCGACTTTTGTTTATGTGATTTTATGGTTTGAGCTTTTATACATATACGAGGAGTCGAGAACGATTGATTTCAAGAAAAGTGTTATCTTATCGATCCTATATTGAATACTCTAATTGTATGATCAATACCATCATCGTTATATTCTCTTATCAATCATCATTCAATGAGATAAGATAGATAAAAATATTTTTAAGAGGAAAATTTGTTGAAAGTTATAATATACACGATTGATGAATACTTCAATCACCGTCTCAATCACTTATCCCAATCTCACACGATAAGAACTTAACAAGAAGAGTCTTTATTTTTAATATCATATTTCAGTGTTCCTTATCGATGATAAGCGAAAGTGCGTAAAGTTTATTTTTTGTTTATTTATGATAAATTTATATATACGAAGATAATATTAAACCATGAAAAGAAAACGTATCATCATCTATTATTATCAAAGGAAAATTGATTTTTTATTTCGTCTTGTCTTCATTCATATATATACATATGTACGAGTACATATATATATAGATCTAGAGTTGTTGTGCCGTAATAAAACCATTTGTGACATTCTTAAAAATGAAATATTATTATGTCATTCGTTTATATAATATGAACTGTGGCCGGAATGCGAAAACACAATGAAATTCTTATTGTGTACCATTTATGATTTGCCTTATGTAGGTCATGGATAATTTACTAGTACATACTTACATATATACTCGTATACATATATAAATACGACACGAGATGAATTTTTAACTTTATATTATTCTTCAGTTTGCTGTGAGTAGATTTACTTCTTATGTTATAAATTTTATTCTATTAAAACGGATTAGTTCCAAATGGATATTATTTTTTGCTTTTATAATACATTTACAGAAATTAATTTAAGGATACTTAGAGAGTGTATTATATGTATAGCATACATAATTTCAAATTGAAAATGAAATATTAGATTAGCACATTAGAGGTTTAAAAACGTAAGTATCAATATGATGATATCTAATATTTTATTAAAAAATCAGTCAAGTACGGTCAAGTTTGTAACTCTTGCAAAAGTGTGCACTTAAAATATAAGAAAACTTCAACTCAAAATAGAACGCAACAATGAGCTGGCCTAGTTAGTTTATGTACATATTAAACCATTAAAGATCTTACTTACTCAGACCTATCGAATTACTCATTGGGAAGCGCGACGTGATACACAACTTAACCAATAGTCAAGTTTTGGCGAACTTAATTCAATAATATAACATAACCATTTGTGCCAAATATTGTCTGGTATGATTTTGATTTTTTAAAGTATTACTGTATAGGGTTATACAATAAATGTAACCAGCAATATTTTCTGCCGAACAACCTGGACGTTAAAACAGTGGTTGGTGTTTTTTATACGATTTAGATTCATATTTTTCTTTTTTTGATGAATTATAATAAACGAATTATTAACTTTTGTACTGCAGTATTAGCATCAAGTGTAATGTAAAATGATGCAGTTGAATGTTTGAACAAAGGTTATAATAAAATCAGCCAACATAGCTTAAGTGTAATGGAAATAATAAAGACCATGTAAAAAGTCGTGGAAATTAAAATAAAACAACTTGAAATGTATCGGCTAATTGAAATATAAATTTTAAGCTTTGCTTGTACTGTAAACATGCAAATATGCCTACCGCTACGTAATAATGAAAAATTATTAAATGGATTGTGTTATACTGATTGCAATATTCCCACACTCATTTGTTACAAATAAGAGATGTACTTTGTGACGTTTATGTCTTTTAATATGTTTTAGTTATGTAACAGGTTATGAAAATAATAAGCAGTTTAAATACATAAACCAGTTACCAACACCTAGCGTAGGAGATACATAAAGCTTAAATATTGATTCGGTAAAACTGTATCAGTTAGAAGGTATAAAATATTCTAATTATTTAAAGCATTTTAAAAATCATCGTACTATATGTTTAAAATATGATTAGAATCACATAAAAGCCATAACAGCTAGAAAAAATATAAATCTTTTAAAATACCAACGTTCTCGTTATTCAAATTATATACCACATCAATGAGAATAGCCCGTGCTTAATACAGTTAAATTTGTAACTTTTAAAGATTATATTCCCATTTTTCATAAATCCAAGTTTTAGTTAATTTTAATAGATTGAAGATATTTTATGAAAGCCAAAATATATATTTGTAAATAGTAGCCCTCATTTGAGTAACACAATTTTAATCCCTTTTAATTCAAGAATCCATCCACTTCTACCTTGACGTAAGTCGTATGTCAAAGTGAGTACACAGTATATCAGGGACATTGGTGAATAAATACCAAAACAAATTTAATGGAATTTTAAATTAGTGAACACGGTTACAATTTATAAATATATTCATCAGTAATATTATAACTATACCAACCAATTATTAATTCCATTTTAAGTTTCCATTTTGACAACATCAATCATAATTTTCACTCCACATATACTCGCACATGCACACTCACTCATACATCATCAAAAAAAAGGAAAATCAACATTTCACAAAACATAATTGTGATGGAAATTTTGTTGTAAAGAAACAAAAGTATAAAAATGTGTTTTTTTAACGAGAAGAAAACTAAAAATAAATAAAGAAAAACTGAAAATGGAAAATGCCGCATTGCAGAAGTTAAAACTTTTTTTTTAAAGCACAAAGCAAGAAAAATATAACATACAAAAGTCTATAAACAGCATGAAGAAAATTAAAGTTATGAATATTATATTTTTGGTATAGACATACACACACAATATATATACACAAACACACTCACACACATACATTAAGGTGAATCGAATGGTGGGTTATGTGACTTTACTACATCATACTGATTTTTAAATAACAAAATCAAATCTCCCGATAATGTTGGTGTTCCGTTCACAAAACTAATGGTTTAATGGTCAGTTGCTGTTGATATGCAAAACGAGCAGGCACCAGATACGCTGTAGCACACCATCAAGATTTTTTCTGCACATTCCCGTTTTAGTCAAGGTTTAAATAAATTATTCGTCTTATAATCCACCCACGTTTGGTTGATACCATCGATTTATATATATATATATATATATATATATATATATATATATATATATATATATATATATATATATATATATTTATATATATATATATATATATATATATATATATATATATATATATATATATATATATATATATATATATATATTTTGATTTAATTTGTGTAAACCTAAACCTCACTTCCTCACCAGTTTGCGAACAGATTTTATGTATTCATAAAAATCGTTAGCAGCACACAAAATAAACACAAAAACAACAAAAAATTGATCAAATATAATACTTTTGTGCTTGGCTTTGTAGAAGCGAAATAAATTGTCTAAATTTATCAAATTTGTGTATGTGTGTGTTTTTTCTCTCTTTCCTTCTCCATATGTGTGTGTGTGTCTGATGTGGCAGATTTTTTATGAGCTTTCGGATTTGAGGTGAAAAAATTACTTGGTATTTATCTTTATGAAACGAGAGCTTTCAGTTAAATTTATTTTGTTCAATTTGGCTTCATATTATTAATTTTAATTGAATGAGATTAAAATTATGAATTTGAAATAATATTTTAATTTTTCGTGCAGGCGATAAAATTTTCAATTGATTTTCCCATAGACTGATTTATATAGGTAATCATGTAAATACATAAACACAATAAATTAGCAAAACTCTATATAAGCGTAAGTATATTTAATATAAAACAGATCAATAATCTTTTGTAATTACTCACTTTCAAAATTTCTAGAGATCTATTTATATTCTATTTATCTTTCAAAATCTAAACTTGATATATGAACGCTAAATAATTTTAGAAAAACAAATGACAGTTTTATTTAAATTATATTTCGGGTTTGATTTATTTGTATCCATCGACTTACACCTATTGTTGTATAACATATCCTGAGAAATTTGCTTTCGGCATAGAGAATCTTCCGTTTTGAGATCTTAAGTGACAAAAACTATATTTTTACCGAATCTGTTATTCAGTGCTCTAGAACTAAAATAGTCTTTTTAGCATGTTGTAAGAGAACGTAACTAGGTCCTTAACAATATTTATAATAATGCGAATGTTCATTACCTCTTCCTCTTCCCCTAGATATGTATTTTGACTCTCATTTTATCCCAGGAATAATTTTTCCTTTAAATCATTTTTACTGACTTCTTTTCTGTTTACTATTTCTTGTAATCTTCTATGAATATTTCATTATTTGACGTGATACAGACCATCAGCCTATTATTTTCGGCTTCGAAAGATGTTTAAGAGTCCTTATATATATATATATATATATATATATATATATATATATATATATATATATATATATATTTACAGTAGAGATATAAACGATTACCTTGTATATAAGCCAAAAAAGTTAATTTTAGTCCAAATAGCTATTATATCACTCAAATCTACAAATTACAATAAAAACATATAATTATTAATCAGTAACTTGTTAAAATAAATTTATCCCATTACAGTATTATACAGATAACTGTTCTAATCGTATCCATCTTCTTAATCTTTAATACGCCCACAAAAAAAATTAAGCTCTATATAAGCGCCAGAAATATAAAAGTAAAACAACATAAAACTGATAACAGACAACAATTACAACAACAAACAAATAAAATTCAGTAATATTTTTAATTACACTTTTTAATTACTTTAATTTGCCACCCTGAATTCATTCCAAATTTTCTTGAAATAAAATTTTTTCCCGTTTTCATCTCGATACTATTCTTTTATGTATACTTATCTAAATTTTTCCAAAAATATATACAAAACTTTCGAAAATATAAAAAAGGCTTACAATTTTCTTAAACGAAATCTTGATAACAAATATAAAAGTTATATTTTGTAAAACAAAAGATATTATAATTATAATTTAGATTTTGTTTAAATTTTGATTATCGAGTTACATCTGCCCCATCCTAAATACAAAATATTTATCTACAAACGTATGAGATCATTTAAGCTTTCAAATATGTTCCATTTATTTTTTTTCCACATATATATAACACTTTTCAATATTGTATTTGCTGCAAGGTAGTAACTAAATATCTTCATAGACTCTTATGTTTTACTTTTTATGTTTATTGTCTTTTGAAACTAGAAGTTACATACAAATTCCATTTATTTTCTACTTTGTTTTATCCATACAGAATTGTATATATGTTGCTCTACATTAGCTGCCATTAAACATTTCAATGGTTTTAGTTGGAATATATATATATATATATATATATATATATATATATATATATATATATATATATATATATATATATATATATATATATATATATATATATATATATATATATATTATCGTCTTACATTCTGTGCCTTTGGTTCACAGTTTATAAATTCAAAATTTTTCACTCTTGAAACTGGTGCAGACTAATTTTGTGGCTTGATTGTCTTTTTTTAAAAACATTTTATAAACATCTTATTTAGATATCGAAAACAATAATAATTCTATGTGACCCAACCATAAGCGTGCGAATGCCATGACTTCCGCGAGCTGTTTTGTTTGTGTTACATTCCAATTATTATCATATAGTAGCTGAACTTCTGTTACTTTTACTATTTTTCTACTGTAAACTCAATAAAAAAGGCTCTCCATAAGCTATCTAGGATTGTCACTGCCTGGTGTAAAAAAGATGAATACCGTAATCAAGATGAATCAAGTTATGAAGATCGTAAGGAAAATTGTTTACTCTTTTCAAACAACAACTTTATTTAACCGACCGTTCAGAACCTTACTACCAGGTACTGAAAATGAAAATTCCGATCTTATCTTGCATGTGTAAGCCAATATTAATCAATTCGACCTCACTCAAATAGTAAATCCGCTTTTCATGTTAGCAAATTATCCCGATCAGATCATATTTTTCATATCAATCACAGACACATTTTACAAATTTTGATCAAATTGTGTTGGGAAATTTATCCCTATAAATATTTCTTAAAACTCCAGAGTAAAAATAGGTGAAGAGTAATTTTCAAGTGATAATAAATAAACCAATAATGTTCAATTTAATATTGTGACAAATATCTCTATATGGCAAAATGTTCACCAAAAAAATAAAAATTTTAAAAATAAAAGCCTGGTTGTTGGTATAGATTTTGAAACAAATAGCTGTTTTTGGCGAGTTAAATGGAAACAATACCCTCTCAGTAAAACGGAAATTCTATTGTGAAAAGTTTCGTTCATTTTAAACTGACATTTAAGTATTTTTACTATTGATGGTCTTTAAATCTCCCAGGTGCTAAGTTAAAAAAAAATCTAAATTGAAATTCTTTCAGAACAAAACCAAGCATAATGTTGTAAATCAATCAAATTGATTGGCTTGAGTAATATTATTAACATCAAATACTATAAGAGATAGATATGTTATATTCATCAAAAACGCATATAGTATTGTATTATATTTGCTACTTAATAATAAGAAACTTTAAAATATCGTAAAATGGATTAACTCCGATCAAATACATCATCGAAACAAATTTTCTCTTATAATTTGAGAGGTTTTTTGCAATAACGACCACGTTATAAAAAAACAATGTTTTAATTCGCCTGCTCTTAATTGGCATTAAACAATTTAAGATTTTTACTCGTTTGTTTCACATCAAAGTGTACCTACAACAATAAATTAGATACACTCAGAAAAAATCTTGGGTCAGAAACACCAAAAAACTAGGCCAACTTAACCAAAATCTTAGTAGTTTTCAACCAACCAAATGCCTTAGTAAAATAAATAACTAAAATATTGGTTAAAATAATTTTTAATTTTAAATAACCAAACTTGGATGATAAAAATAAAACATTTAGTTACTTTAACCAAAAATATTTGATTATTCTAGAAATATGAAAAAATAATTGTTTTTAATAACCAAATAAAAAAGTTAAATTAACCAAAAACAGGAAATTTCACTTGCGTTTTTTAGTTAATTTTAAGAAGTTAATTTAGTTAGTTTTAACAAGTTTTATTATTTGATATAATCCCAAATTTAGTCAATATTTGCGATAATTTTGGTTGTACAGATCAATTACTTGTTGAAATTTATCAAAAATTAAGTATATTTTAACAATTGGCAAGGGTAAATTCAACATTACATTAAACAACACAATGTTAGTATATTTAATCTTTATTTAATAAAATACATTTTTATTTCATTCTTTTCATGTTTTCAAGCACTTTCCTTACGAGTACTCCTACAGTTTATCCGATTATTTTATCCATTGACGAGCTAGCCAACCATTCACCGTTTGGGGCTTAATTCAATCGCCGAAACGGCGTTTTTGGATGGCTGACTAATATAAATTTGAGTAAATAGTTTGGTTTCTAAAATTAAATCGTAAATTAATATTGAAATGGTTATTGATTATTTTATGGTGGTAACTCACAACTGACGATACTGAAACTTTGAGTGATGAATTCGTTGATAAAGTATTCGGACCAGAAGTTTTGCATATGATTCGGTCCCCTATGAAATCTTATTTAAACTCAAATCTAAAACGTTGCTTACCAAATAAATCCAGATACAACACATAAGTTTTTGTTTCATTATCAAATTGGTTATTAGTATCGTCCAAAATTGGGAGGCACAAACGTATTTTCACTAAAAACAATAAAATCCCGGTTTCTAGTAACCAAGAATTTTGTTGATGTGAACTAAATATTTTGTTAAAACAAACAATTGTTGGTTAAAAACATACTGTTACTTTAATCAAATTATATTTTATCAAAATTATTTTAAAAATTTTCTGACAAATAATTATTGTTTAGTCAATGTTACTATAAACTTAGTTTAACTGCTAAATTTTTTGGTCAAAACTACTAATTAATAAAAGAACTTAACTTTGTTATTTCAAATATATTCTTAGGTTGTTTAACTTTTTTAGATAATTTAACCAAATGCACGTACCAATATTTTGGTTAGCTAAATTTTGATCAATTATTGCTTTAATCAAGTGGTAAAATTTTTATTTTTGAAATTAAAGTAGAAAATTGGTGACTATAACCAAAAAAACTGGTGTTTAAGTAACCAAATTGTATTACAAAGACTTTGGTCATAATATTTTTTCTGAGTGTAGATAGAACTTTTACGAAACCTTTGCTTCGAGGCATTTTGAAACGAATTCAAAATTACTATTTACCATCCTATAACTATGGTGTTTGTTATGTCACAGTTTATTCTGACTATGTACTATATGGTACCGATACTATAGATCTAGCCGCCCGAAACGAAATTATAATTTACGAGTAAATACTACTTTATGTGTAACCATGTACTATGCCAAGTGAACCAATATATTATTTTGCTTCGCATGTGAAAAATTAATCATTTCATTCAGGATTCTATATAGATATGTACCTTCTATCGGAAAATTATACTTCCATAAAAAAAATATATAAAAATTCCATATTATGGTTTTCAATAATTTTCATTATTCGGAAAAACCAAACAGCAGACGGAAACGAGAAAAAACCTATATTCCTCGAAGGGAAAAAGGAAATTTATTTCTCGCACTCTTGTGTTTTTTATTTTATTATACATAGATATTTGTGTATAATAATATGATATGATTGATGATGTTTGATGGGTAGAAATTACAAGACATTGACATACAAGCATAAAATGTAGCTACCTAAAGAAGAGAACATCGTTGTTATATGGTGTTTAAGTGAATTCGATTATTTTTTGTTGATGATATTAGCGAAATGATAATGAATTTCCTTTCGCCTTTTTGTTATGTTTTCCCTCCCGCCCATGTATATAAATCGTGTGCGTTAATTGCAAACGAGTGTGGTATAAATGGTGGAAATGTCAATCACTCCGCCACGTCATTTCAGTTTTCTTTCAACATAACATGCGAGCTTTTACTATAAGTATATATGTACTTATCATCTTATTTTGTATAACACCATATGGGAATTTTTATACTGTCGTCGTTGTCAAACTCATCATATTTTCAACATAATTAATGATACTTGATAAACAAATCTAAAAAAAAAATCGTATATCTTTGTATAAACCTACACATGTACCTTGATTTATAAGATCAATTTCCCCAAATCCTTTTTATGAATTTATAGCAGTAAAAGCCCAGTTTAGAGAGTTGTTATAAGGATGTTTACTTTTTATACAAAAAAATGATATTTTTTTTGTCTTCTTAATTTATTTTTCTTGACCAGAAATAACTATGAAAAAGGACTTTCATTTTTTTGGCAAATCGATTTTCTTTTAAAAAGGCAAATATATAGGTAGAAAAAAAGAGAACGTTTGTGCTTCCCTTTGAATTCTTCAAACAAGGCAAGACGTAAAAAAAAGGTTACCGTACATAAATAAAATGTTATAGATCCCATTTCTTAAATAATAACTTTGTTTACATTAGGTTGAGGTACAAAATGAGATGAGACTGGATGAGATGAATAAGTACATATGAAAAAAAAATATGAATTGCAAATTTATATTGTTGAGATTAAGGATTTTAGGGATTGCCATTCTTGATGTTTGTTTTTGTTTTTCTTAAATCTTTTGTGTATTGTTTTACATTTGGGAAAGAGGATTAATTTTATAACAAGTACATATACGAATTATTTATTATGGTACATACAATGAGATATTATAATTTTGGGTTCTAGTGCTGGAGAAACATAATTTCTTAATGATACATAGATTATTACTATTTAAATTCTTACATACACTCACACATTGATTTACGATTTGAAATAATTACCAGTTTCATTTGATTAAAAAGTAACTTTGATTTTTTTTGAATTCCTATTTTCAGATGAATAAGAATATCGGCACGTGTGTGGTCGTTGTTTCCAATAACAATAAAATATTTTGATATTTTGGAAATTTTACCGATAACAGTGCTACGCTTCAAAGTTTCGAGTGATACCAGCAAACAACCCGAAACCCGACTTTTCCCAATTTTTTAAGTTTTCGTTTAATTTTATTTTACTTTAAATTTATTTCTTTTAATTTATTTAATTATTGAAATAACACGAATTCATAAAATTGAAATCGGAAATTTTGAGTCAAATATAAAACGGAAGGGCACTATATCATCAAAATCAGTCAAATCGGAAAACACAATTCATGTTGATTTTTCTATGAAAAATTACCATCATTCAACGAAACGGTAAGTTCAATAGATTTTATTATTTTTCAATTTAATGTGTGTATGTGTGTATATATGTGTAAGTATATATATGTTTTTTAGGGTAAAAGAAAACAAAATCCATAAAGGATTTTGAATTAACAGGAAATTGAAAATTCTTTGTGGGATTCAAAATATATTTATTCCTTCTCTGTATGTTTCGGATTTGATGAGAATTCTTATCGATGTAAATGGTACTGTTACTAAAATTTTGTATGTCGGGTATAAATGATAGTATTAAACTAAATGTAATTTACTACAACTATCTGAACCTATAATATAGTTTGCGCCGGATAGTTTATAATATTTTATATTATATTAGTCGTACAAATAACTAGCATTGGTTGGCTTGATGGTAAATGTATATATACATCATACAATAAAAAGATTTCTGTATAATTCGGGACATCGAAACAAAGGCAATCTTTATTGTAATAAAAAATCATATTAATAAACCTTCCAAATGAAAATAAAATCCTAAATTACCAAATACAACGAACGACAACAGCAAACAAAAAATATTTCTTAATTTATTGAAAGCGTATTAAGCTCTTAAAAGTCGGTGAAATTTGGAAACATTGTATTAAATCCTGCCCCAGAGGCATGAAGATATGAGGAAATAGTTTGCTACTCCGGAAAACTAAGTAAATAATATTTATAACCAAACATAGTTATTGATTCAACTGAAAGAGAGAGGAATATTTCGGAGGAAATAGTCAGCGATTCCATCCAACAAAACTAATGGATAAACATTTTCAACAATCATCAATATAAAAAACACAAGTCAAGTTTTGTTTGATCACCTTTCTAAATTGAACAATAGTTTTAGCGTAATTTGGCTGTTATTATACCTTCAAATATAACAATATTAATTTTAATTATATAGAACCATGAACCAGAATAAAAAGCCCCAACAATTTCCATTTCGTAATATATTTTCAACTTTTATCAAGCCGAATTATATAGCAATATACATTTAACTACATATATAATTTTTAACAACCATCCTCATCAACAAACCTATTCCAGACTGTTATGTATAAAAACCACAAAAAAAAAATAATTTAACAAATTAAAATAAATTATTTTATTATATTTTCAATTAAAATATTTATTTATTTAGTTAATATTACTCATGATGTTTTTGTTTTAATAAAATGAATAAATATTTCGTTCGAATTATGGCATACGTAGTTGCATATATATTTTTAAAATTATTCGCGTAGAAAATTAATTATTTCGATTGAATATTATTTATGAGTCGTAAACATAAATGTAAAATATTAAAAATTATTGTTAAATGATTTAGAAATTATTTTACGAAACGCAAATAATAATATCTATCCAATTTTATTATTATTTTTTAATTTATACAAAAAGCTTTTTAATTAAAATTTTTCATTTGGGATTTGATTATATTATATATATATATATAGTAAAAATTTTAATAATTATTAATTATTTTTGTTTTTTTACATATTGCTTCTTTCATATAGATATGAACTCAATGAATGTTGATTCAGAGAATCGAGTGGTTCTCAATGTTGGTGGTATACGTCATGAAACTTACAAAGCTACACTAAAAAAAATACCAGCTACTAGATTGTCACGTTTAACCGAAGCACTAGCCAATTACGATCCAATGTTGAACGAATATTTTTTTGATCGACATCCCGGCGTGTTTGCCCAAGTATTAAATTATTACAGGTAAGCGAACCAACTTTGTTATATAATTTATTTTTTTTTTTTTTTGTATACTTAAACAAAATCACAAACATAATTTGGTAGGTCGAAAGTTTAAAGGATTTTCTCACGAAACAATTAAAGTAAAATTAATTAAGTTAAGAAGTTTAATTGAAATTTTAATTGTTTCGTTTATTTTTTGTGTGTTCACATCATTATTTGTTTGTTATAACGATCACAAAGAGAACAGAATAACAAATCGAAAAACTTTTTTTTTATTTTTCATTTATTTATAGAACTCAAGAAAAATAACAACAAAAAGCCCACAAATAATGAAACAAACTGAAAGGCGAAAAGAACTAAACTTATAAAGTTTTTCTTCGTTTTCACTTTGCAATAACTATTTATTAATTCTATTGAGTATATATGTATATACATACAGAGAGACGTTAGGCTAATAAACTAATTTTTCTCCAGTACTTCTTATTATATTCTGTTGAAATAAAACATTATTTTTCTTATAAATTTAAATTTATTGTTTTTGCCAAAATGCATTTTTTAAAATAATAACATTGATTAAATATTTAGTTCAGTTTTAATCGTATACTTTATACTAGTAAAACTTACTACAACTATAAGTTATCTCAACAATATTGAAAAAATTTAAACAAATTTAATTTTTGGTCAACGAATCGAACTCAAAACCACGGCGTGATGACACACCCTCTTAACCATTAAGCTACAACCGGCGACTCAAAAGTAAAATATCTAATAAATAGGAACTAAATAGAGTCCTTATTAACGATTAACATATGTATATTTATCTTAGATATACAGTAATCAAGCAATTTATGAACTTTAAAAACTTGTTTAAATCCAGCGCTGACTAACTGAAGAACTTTATAAGGATTGGTAATTTTTGTAACGGCGATTTTACGTTTTTGCTTATAAATTTTCTTAATGTGGAGCCAGCAACCGAACCCGAAAATGGACTACTTTATTTAAAAACGCTTGTTGCGATAATATAAAGAATGACCTTGAAATAATTACTAATTAATTTGGTAATACATATTCCGCTCACTGTAAATATAACTTGGAATCATCTCTTACATTAAATTTCAATTATAGTAAAGCCTTTAACAAATAAAATTTAAAGAAAATGGTTGCATGCTTCTTGGAAAAACATAATGTCAATTTTGATCCCATTGTGTTTTATAACACACATTACGTGCTTTTAAACTAAACATCAATAACATTACAAAAGTCATCTGCATAAAAATATTAACGAGCACATATGTGAGTCCCACATGGTAACACAAAAAGATAATACAAATTTCCATCGAACGTAAATAAAATCAATTTCATTTTTATATTGTAAATTTCTTTTAAAACAAAAATTGTGAATGGTAAAGGGTGGCTGTAAAACACGCATTTACTATATAAAATCTATAAATTTACGAATTTTTAATTCGACGCTCGTAAATAAAAATGTTCAAACCACCCGTTCTTTTACTCCCAAATAAAATATTTATTAAATTAAATTAAATACAAAAATTATTTATATTTCCATTCAAAATTATGTTCCTCATCACATCGCACCCGCACCGTATAAATTTCACAGAAATAATTGTAGATTCCCATCTATATGTAGTTCGCGTTACTACGAGTATATAAATGAATTTAAGGTATGAACATAATAAGTATGTATGTATGTATATGTATCTCGCCTGTCAGACAAACAATAATATTATTAAGAAATGTATGTACATAACTCAATGGGTATCTGAAGTCGGCTTATATTATTTTGTTTTAAATGTACCTTAGTTTGTATTTGTATAATAAATTTAATAAGAAATAATAAAAAACGAAATAATATTGTAATTTCATCAAGGAAAAAAATGAAAATATACAATAAAAAAAGCACTGTGTTGTGTGGAGACGAAAATTTCCACCTTCCACCCACCACATCAAAACACGAAACAAATAAAATAAAATACGAAACCCTTAAGGCACCTGTGTCAGTTATTTATATTTAAACGTGCTGAAAATATTTTAAATAAATTTTATTTTATTTATATTTATGTTTTTCAATTTTTCATTTAGTTTTCTGCTTCTTCTCGTCGTTTCAATATTATGGTGTTTTAGTTTTGCTCCTAGCGTAGTTTTTCTTTTATACATTTGGTTTTGAGTTTTATTTACTTACTTTTGATGAAATGCGTGTTTGTGGATTTTCATACAAACGCATATCCCAATTACGATAAATAAATAAGTAAATTCATATATTTACCCTGTGGTATATAACATGTACATATAACACTATCATAACATGATCCTATATATATATATCCAACAACAGTGGTAACGCGATTGCAGATATTCGCATCGCTTATAGATGTGAAAGGTAGAGTATAGATGTGAAAGAAAGGTAAAGATCAGTGTAAGGTTCTTAATAAAAACTGTAAACAACTAATTTTATCATTTATGAGATGGTTTGGTTAGCAATTTTGAACAGAAAAGCTCGATTCCTGTCAACTAGACTTTCATTCTCTTTCAATCAAATAAAAATTTGATATTTCTAGTTCAAAAATATTTCTTATAGTGGAATTTTTATTTTTTATATTATAAATATATTTCGGCAATCAAGTTGCCATCTTCAGTATTTATCATGAACTAAAAAATAAATTTTATTTCCATGCCTTTTTATACTTTTTCCAGGGTAGAGTGTTTTGATGGTTTTAAAAGTTTAATAATTTTGTGACTTATATTTCAAAACTAGTTCAGAAAGTTTGTTCGTCATAGTATTAATTTTGTTGTTAAGTAGAAATTTAGTTTTGCGATTTTATATATTTCAAATTCTTCTAGCCTGTTCATTTGGTCGCTGTTTTTCATCTTGTACAGAATTTTTAGGTTTGTATCCATAACAAACCATTATATTAATTTTTAGTTATGTTATTTCTACTTAACAAAAAAATTAATACTATGACGAACAAACTTTACGAACTAGTTTTGAAAAATACGTCACAAAATATTATACCTTGAAAACCACCAAAACACTCTACCCTGGAAAAAGTATAAAAAGGCATGGAAATAAAATTTATTTTTTAGTTCATGATAAATACTGAAGATGGCAACTTGATTGCCGAAATATATTTATAATATAAAAAATAAAAATTCCGCTATAAGGAATATTTTTCAACTAAAAATATCAAATTTTTTTTATTTGATTGAATTTAAAAGTGGAATAAGTCACACATAAGAGAAATTCTAAATATGAATTTCAATAATTTCATTCTTTATTTACATCTCTTTTAGTAATATTCTATTTTAAAGGTTATATAATGGAGTGGTTCTCGATATCTCAATTTGAGTCAATATTATAATAAAAACTTTCTACTTTATTAAATGTGTTCTTCCACCTTTGCCTTACAAACTGATCATGCATGGTCATATACGATCGACACAATTTCAAATTAAGATAATAGTGATTGCTAGATTATATTGAGCAATATGGTGTTCAAGTTATATATGAGAAATATAGAAATAATTATGTTAGCAGCATTTATAATCTTATGAAATATTTCTCTTATGATAACATATTGGATTGAAATAAGAAGTTTCTATGTCGTTTACTTACCTGTTGTGTTCCAGGGAGCATGTGACAAACAGCAATTAAATCCAGTTTGAATTAATTTAATAAAGAATGTAACTTCACGTCCATGTTTATTGTACATAAACGATTCTTGACAAATTGTTGTCAAGGTGATCTCGCCAACGAAAGATTTCATATAGAATGATTTTTTGCATTGTTATTCATTATATAGGTTTGACTCAATTGATGTTAACAAATACCCTATAGTAGACATTTCATCCGACCGTTCATGAACTATTCATCGTAGAAGATTTGTTTATATACTAACACACATCGAATATTACTTTAACGAGTGTTAAACAAAATTCACCATATTTACATTAGCATTGTTCCGTAAACACTTCGTTTGACTAATTTTAATTGAATTTCATAAACAATTTTTCGCGTTCTAATCCATCCATATGCAAATTGAACTTCAATAAAATTTTATTAATTTTATTATAATTGGATTACAAATATTCATTTCTTTGAATGTTTACGATTTCTTTATACTAATGTGGTAAATGATTATAAGATTAAATAATTTTATTTAAATATCTTAAACTTCGCATCAAATTAAGACGTTTAACACTGGAAGAATAACGTTGTAATTGACATGCAAAATTATATGGCCTTGAGTGTGGTTTGTATTATATATAGACTCGAGTCTTATCTTATGTATGTTCTGCGACAGATGAACATTTTTCATTTGTAAAGTTTCAGGGGTATTTAAAAGAACTTTCGTACTATATTGAAATAAAAATATAAAGCCTCTGTCATATTTACCACGGTTAGAAGGAACTACTTTACAGTTATGTAATTTATTATTAATAAGAAGATTTCCACATTGATAAACGCACTGCCTAGAAATCATTAGGGATAGATAATATTTTCTATCCTGTGTTTAGTGATACCATAAACAAAATAACCCTTTCTTTGAACATATAAATTCTTATATGTTGGATCAAGGGCTTACTGCATATTTTACCATATAATTGAAACTTCTGTGCTGTGGCTTTCGCAGAATAACAAATGGTTCTTTATTATAGTGGCCTAGCTGCTTTTAATCTATGTTATATAATGGATTCTTACATACAAACTTATTTACATTTCACTAAATGTAAATAAGTTTGTATGTAAATTTTAATTATTCATTATTGTTATCTTATCGATAACATATAGTTTAAACTGAAAGATACTTATACCGAGAGCTAGAAAGCTCGGGTATAATTTGTGTCTAGAGAAAAATATGTATTTATGTTATGATTATCCGCAATACCTGCACTTAGAATCATGTATTTCGGTATATAGTTAAAGTTTTAAAGAAATGCGAACTTCTTCTAAGTTAATCGTAAGCATCTTTCACTAAAGTCTTTAAGCTTTGTCTAATACAACGATTTTCAGTTTCCGTTTCAGTATAAAATGCAAAAGTATAAGGCAGCTATCAACCTTTACTTAAAGGACCGCGTGTTGGATGCAGGAGCTCTGACAATTACAAGGAGCTAGATCTATAAGTCCGTCCTGGACCCAATTAAAGCTTAATTTAGAAAAAAAGCTAGATTGAGTATGGTTAATATACTCAATCTGTATTTTTTTTTTTTTTTTTTGAAAAAAAACTTTGAATTACCATCGAGGTAATTCGAAGTTTTTTTTGAAATAAAACCATTTCCTTTCGCTTGTGATTCAAAACATGAAATAACCGCCAATCAAACATAAACTGATACGCATTAAATTCGTGACAATATATAAAGTATACATACATATGTATGTACATGTATTTACATAACTTTCACATTTGACAATGATTTCATGTCGCATCTTACATTGTTATGGTATATTTTATCATAAAATTGTTCTCAACAACAGTAAAACGAGGAGATATGTGAATGTACTCGTATAAAAGTTTAACATGTCATAAAGCATTTCTTCTTATATTTTCAATTTTTACTGTCATTAACGTTTGCTCTTGTCGCATCCGTTTAACATCGACATCGAAAAAATAATTAAATGTTACGTTGTGAAATTAACAAGAGGAGTATTACACAAAGACCTAATTATATGTACAAGATTTGCTGAGATAATTCCCAAATGAATATTTTGACAAAATATCCGACCAACTTTCATTACAGTCAAGAATAACTTAAAAGCTTGAAATTCTTATTATAGATCCCCGTACTTCTTATTTCACTATTATTGTTTATTTTTCCGCAATAAAGACGAATGTAAAATGGAAAAATGTCATTTCGTGTCTAATTGATTTCGTTTCGTTTTTATGTTTGTGCCTCGTGGTTTTAATAGTTTGTTGTTTTTGTAATTTTTTATTTTTATATTATTAAATATTTATTTAATTTAAAACGAATTATAAATGTTAGACGATGTACTTTGTTTACTAAAAAAAAAATTGAATAAAAGAAATGTTAAGTAAAAACGAGAAAAAAATTCCATTAAGCAAAATAAATATTTGAACAGCTTCACAGTGTTTTTCGTCGGGGTTGTTTTTCCCACTTTAAATGAAAATGGATAATTTTCGTTATATTTTTTGTTAATATAATTGACTTAAGTGCGTTTGTCATTGTATTGTTTGCAAATACAACATGGTTTTTATAATTTCCTGTTATTTTTATGTATAGTTAACTGATAATCGATTAAATAACACTTGAGTTAATGTTGTTGAATAGTCATTTACGAAAGTTAGTTTTAAGACCATTTCCCAACATTACAACACATGTATACAGTACATATATGTCTATTATACAAACTCAATAGAACATGGTTATTTCATGCCAGGCCAGTTTATAAAAGCTTTTGAATTTCAATGAACATTTATTTGTATAAAACGAAAATCATACAAATGACTCGTGATTTTAGTGGAAAGATGAATGATAAGCAAAAATTATTTAGCATGAGACTCAAAATTCTTATAAACAACGTTAAATTGATTTAATATATAGATTTTTTTTCTATTTCACAGAACTGGAAAATTACATTATCCAACCGATGTATGTGGACCGTTGTTCGAAGAAGAATTAGAATTTTGGGGACTTGATTCGAACCAAGTAGAACCATGTTGCTGGATGACGTACACCCAGGTACGTCTAAACCATTAATATCAAGAATTGTTAAATATTTATGATAAATTCTACGGAGACAAAGTGGTATCTCATTAATCATAAAATTAATATACAACCGTAATGAAGTAAAAAAAAATCTCGAGAACAAAATCTTTATTAGAAACAAGGAATATAATGGAAAATGGAAATTTTATGTTTCATGGTTTTATTTTGATTTATTAATTTTGCTTGTATACTAACAACTTTGCTTCTTTATTCCTTCGAATGATGGCGATATTCATCTGGGACAGAAAAAAATATTTTTATTACTTCTTTAGGATCTTATTTGGTACAAAAAAAACTTTACTGGTGTACTTTCTCACTCCGTATGTATGTGTGTCGGTCTGTCTGTTTTTCAAACGTATATACAGCCTTTTTATTTCGCATCCCTGGGACTTGATGGCTTCAATAATAAATGTCGATAAAGTTCTTCGGTATGGAAATGTACTTTGTTTTTTTTTTATTTTGGTTTACGATAGCCTCGGGATTATAACAAAATAATTATGTTTTTATTCGTATAATGTGTGTTCATGCATTTTATATACACATAAGATTAATGGCTGTACACATAAATTTAAGACGGTCCAAGATCATTTATTTTACAAGTTCATTAAAATAAAATAAATCAGTCACGTCAATTATATAACGTTCGGTTTTTTTTTTTTTACGCCAACATAAAACCCGAAAATCAATAAACTTTTGCTATCTATTGTCGGTCATCTGTTGTGCTGTTAGGAAATGTTTTAGATAATTTCAAATAAACACAGATATTGCAGACAATCTGAAAGCTTGCAAAAATATTGCGAATCGTACTATAACATTTCACTACATGTACATAAATATAATTGCACATTCATATAGATTATATTTATATATTGTATATATGTATATATACTGTTATCTCATTTAACAAGTATTTTTCCAGGTTTTCAATGGAAAAAAATTCAATTTCCTCTAACTTTAAATTTTTTCGATCAATTTTAATAAACTGTATTATTCGAAAATGTTCACTTAAAAAACTTTTCTCTTAAAGCATCCTTCAAAATTTCCATATACAAAGTTTTCCGCGTATAAATTGATATAAATTTATCATATAGCTGATATCATCGTATATGTATGTGTATGTATATAGTTTCCCAGAAGAAAAATAACAATTTTTCTTCGAATACACCGTTATATACGAGCACATACATGTACCAAACAATGGAGTGAAACGATATCAAACACAGTGTCGCTTAGAGCTAAATTATTATACTAAAAAATAAAATAAAATCGTATAGTGATGTGAAACTGAAATATTATATTATGTATGATTGGTATGTTGGAAAATTTTACTGCATCAATTTCTTTATGTTGAAAAATAAAAATGTTTGTTAATATTTCAATTTTCTTTATTGTTCGAACCAAAAATACAACAGAGATGTTTATATAAGAAAAACTTTTCTGTATTCCCGAATATTATATTATTGTGCTTTATGACTTTGAAAGAGCAATATATATGTATGTATATATACAATTGTTTCTTGAGTATAAAATTAATAATTTTCATTGTGTCAAATAATGAAATTCAGATCAGTTAAAAGACTCTTTATATGTTATTGATTTATATTCGTTGACTCTTTATATGTTATTGATTTATAGACGTTGATTCAGAATAAGAAAATATTTTACAAATGTTCGTTTTAAAAAATGTATGTTCTATATCAGAATTCGAAACTATAAACTTATATCTTTCTGGTCAAAAGCAATGTACACTGCAAGATGGAGCCAGAGGTGTAGTCAGAAACAACTCTGAAATGTTGCCCTTTTTAATAAGTCAGACATTGTAACTAGAATAAAATGAATAATTTAAACCAATAAGGTTTCAATTTATTTACCTAAATTTACACCACGTCTAGTCGTTAGGAAAAAAAACCTTGTGTTAGGCACTGTAGTCTTTTTAAACACGTGTCGCACTTTACGTTGTTGCAAACAAAAGATTTGTATTTGGCTATAAACCACACGAAAATAAGATATCGATCCTCTGACAGCGGGGAACACTTTATATGTACAAAATGTTTACTGTTTGAAAGCTTTTGAATTAATTTGTTTTGTATTTAAAAACAAATTGTATTAAGAAAATACTCCTACAATTTATTTTGGTATTATGATTGTATTCGTCTATTTACAACGGTTAAAACCATAAAAAAAATAGAAAAATAACATTGTGTTGTATATAAACGGATAATTGAATTTTCCTAATATTTTCTAATTCGACAAAAAAAATATTTTCAAGAAAATTTAACGATGAATTGAGTTTCATGGACACACTCACTCACACACACAAACATATATACACTGCACAAAAATAATAATGATGAAACAACAAAACTATACCATGGAATTGAAGAAAGCTTATGTAGGTATTGTAGAAATTGTATCTTTGTGCCAGTCGATTTTTTGTGTGTTCCATACGAATATAATATCTTTCTCTATGAATATATGTATCGAAAGAAAACAAATTGTAAAAGTCCTTAAAGTAAACGAAACGAAGACAAAAATCTAAAGAAGAAAAGAAAAAAGGTAACTTTAAGCTAAAAAGCTGTACATTTTACGTTGTATAGCATAAAAAGGTTAATTTTGTATAATTATGATGGATTTAAGTAATTGGTATTAGAATTAATTCTATTAATTTATTTTTACAAGCAACATACAATCATTTCTTTTCGTTGTTGTTGCTTATGTAAATGATTGCAAATATATGGGGGAAGATATTTTTGGATGAATTAGAAGAGGGTGTCTTAAATCGAAAAAGTGTATAGCCTTAATTGGTGTATATATTTGATTAAATTTGTTAATCCAATGTTTGTGCACTAATGGTATTAAACAAATATACGTAATCAATATGTTTTATTTGATAAAAATTAAAGTATAACGAATGTCTTTAATCTATAAGCACGTTCGTTAATGATGCATAATCCATTAGAAATTTATTTTTACGCCATTATCTAAATACATTTCCCATTAGCATACAAAAACTCGATTGAAAAAATTCAATAAACTTTTTTTTATTACCCTCAGTGACATCATACCCTCCCGTTTTGCACATATTTATGGAGAAACTAGATAATATGCTCCATAATTTCGTCAACCATGTAAATTATATACATGGTATGTACTTATGTATATATAAACACAACGCCATGAACAAAAAAAAACAAAATGAAAAGTCGTTTTAAACATAATTCAACAGATTTACGTAATAAATTTTATTTCTGACCCTGTAAGCATTGAAAAGGTTTAGAAGAGCCCTGTTTCTTATCAAAATATATATGTATGTATGTAAAAAGGATACAATTTTTTATACAAAATATTTTAAGGCTAAACTATAAAATATATTTTCATGTTTTGGGGTGTTTTTGTGATGGTTAAAACTGTAGAAAATACTGAAGCCTTTCTTGAGTATGTGTAAAAGGATAGAAAACTGAACGATAGACATTATTATCTCCTAACGTAAAAAAGCTTGAGGATATTATGTTAAACTAAATTTAAACGATTTTATCTTAAGCTTCGTGATATCAATAGTAAACCCCAATTCTCAAACTAAACACCCCTTTTTGATTAAAGCTTTAATTGATATTCGAATAACTATGTCCAAGGATAACATTTCTAACCATAAAGTTTACAGCAATAAATTTGATACTTTGAGTGAGCACAGCGGTTTATGACGACGTGTAAATAAGTAAGATTCTTTCATTGAAGGCTCAATTATGTATACGGTTCGCAATTCATGAATCACTTGTTCGAACATAAAAAAAGATATATGACATACATATTTTAATACCTTTGAAATTGGAAATCGGACATATACTATATGTCGTATAAATATGGTGAGTAGATTTGAAGTACATAAACATGACTTAGAATTAATCAACGATCTGAATCGAAGACAACGATTTGAAGAAACGTTCACTCAATATCTACATTGTGTAAGCAATGTTTTCCTTGATTAACACTAAACTGATTCACCCAGCATAACGATTATTGTAAGATTTTAACCGTGGATGTAAACAAAGTTTGATACCTGCAGTGTCTTCGTGTATATGTCCAATATTGCCCATAGTAGTCTTTTTAAACCACGAATAGTCTACGATTAGGCGATTTTATGTTAATTAATGTTGATTTAAAAATACAAACCTGGACTGATTTAAATTAAATTGCTGCATCCAAAATCCTAATCGTTTTTCCACCCTGACATTGTGGTCCGATCTATGTTCAGTTTCATTATTACTGTCCAATAATGGATCTACATCCTATAAGTAAAAATATACTAGCATAAATTGTTTGTGGACCTATTTTAAGAATTGGAAAGACAAATAAGTCACGTGCTGTACACATTCTGTATTATAGATACATACATCTTGTAATCATAACTTTTGTATATTTTGATTTTATAATCAAAACTTTCTTTGAACAATTTTAACAGAATAAATTTTATTTAACGATACTTTGAAAAGTAATAAATTTATTAAATTAGAACAACGTATTCAATAATATTTCACTGTAAAGCTATAAAAGGCATACGTTTTTATATCGACCCCATAACATCGGCTAATACTAATTTTTGTAAGAAAAACTAATAAATTTTATTCCTCCTTTTTAATTTAAATTAGTTGTGATTGAAATTTTTGAACGAATATAGTATATCCTTTCGACGACCTTTTGGTATCGAGCTCTTTAATTTAGAAAATAAGTTCACGTAGATACAACTTAATTAAAAAGTTTTTGATAAAAATTATCAACACGTGCTTTTCTCGTTCAATTCAAATTTTATAAAAGATTTTCATTATTGGGGATCTCAATTTAATTTTAATTTTTACATTCCAACGTTCATTGACTAAACATTCAAATTATTGCATGTACACAGAATAACGTGGATAAGTATAAAAAATATCAAACTTTGAGATGACCCAATTTTCAAAAATTTTTCGGAAAACTTTTTTTGTGCTTCGTGAAATTGGAAACCAAATAAAAAATAAAATGGGAAATTAAATCGGATTAAATTTTATGAATGATGATGGTTGAAGCGTTTTCATCAAAATGTTCTCGAACAAAATTTAAATTGGTTTTTATTAATTTAAAAATAATTAGATGGTTTTTAATAATGAGATTAGGCATAAAATAGAATTATCTGTAAATTTAATTCAAAATTCTATATTTTATACGTCTGATATTTATTATGAAAATATTACGTGAAAAGCCAATTCTACGTTGACTCAATAATAATTAAGTTATCACTGATATAATCTCAAACCGTTTATATTTAAAAATAATAATAATTTGTCTAGCAAAGTGTTTAATTGTATAGTTTTAGTACAACTGATTGCAATTTTTGGATATTTTATCGATTTTAGTGTTGACAGTATGAAGATTGAACTCTTTGGTTGTTAAAATGTTTTACTCCACTAGTCGAAATAGTTGAATGCTCTGCCCAGAAAGTTGTCCTTTTACAATAATCTTTATTGATCTTGAATTTTTCAATATACTTTGCAGATTTTACCACTGACGTATTCTAGTATACTTCACTACAGAAGTTGTTTGTTCTAATGAACATACCTGATGGCTTAAGCCTGTTATTTTGTTTAAGAGAAATGCTTCCTCATTGGATTTACCTTGTATTTCTGGTATAGAACCTATACTTTCCATCTTTAGCTGCACTTTTTCCAACAACTGTTTTTGGCAAAGTTCAGAGATTCATTTGTGTATTGAGAAATATTTCTAGTTAGGTGGTAGTGATCTTATACTTATTTGATTCTTATATACCAAAAGAGTTAGACAAGGTTCACTTATTCTAGAATCCATTGAGCCTGATCAGGTACGGATTTGAAAGAAACTTAGCTGATGTATATTTCTAAGCTTATATAACCGTGCCTTAACGACCCAAGTACTAAATACGTATAAAGTACGAGTAATATACTATCGAATTCCTAATCGATGAGAGTCGGACTTTTATATTTTTCTCTTGATTGTAAAATAATCACAATATTATAATATACTTAGCCAATATTTTGAGTCAGACAATAAAATAATATTTAAAAAAAAATACAATAATAATATCATCTCTATTATTATAAACCACCTAACACGTATTTTAAAAGGATTAAAGCAATAAAACGACATAATAAAAAAAATTATCGTACAAGGGTAAATCTTTTTCACTTTTAAAATTGATTACATTGTTCACCTGCTATTAATTTACTATCGTCTTAATATTAAGCAAACTCTCTTAAATTAATTGTTTGTAAAATTTGATAAAATATTTTTATTTATTTTTTTCTGCCATCCTCCTCCATTTAAAATTAAACCAATGCAAAAGGCAAGAAAATGTTAAGACAAAATAATTACGTTAATGGTTTTGTTAGGGGTACACAATGATATTATTACACACATAAAACTAATTGCTGTATGGTAAAAAGTTGGATTAAATTATTTACTACCTTACATTAAATATAATAAATTAGAGGTGAAACTTTTATTTTATTTTTTGTATACTCGTATACAGAAGTCAAAATCAGACCTCAAGAAAAACCAACAAAAAAGTTTGAATATAAATCTATTAGCGTATATAGAACACCTCAAAAATTAACCAGTAAACTTCAAGACAAAAACGCGCCTAAAAGCTCAATGGTATATTCATAATAATCAGTATATATGAGCTCAAATTAACATCACAATTTATGCAAAGATGTTGTTGTTTCGATGTTATCACCCCGTAATAATATTCTGTAATTTTCGGTAAAAAAAATTTAATATCTGATGACTAATTTTTTTTATTTAATTTTAACTTTTGAATAACACAAGAGTAACACGAAAATAGAAATCTTATAAATTCATAAGTATGTAGAGATGTTACCCTCAAATATATGTATGTACGAGTATACATACCTTCAGATAACAAAAGAAAAGATTCTTACTAAACTACGAGAATGCGAGAGTACAGTAGAAAAATTCGTTTCTTTATTTTGTTGTGTATGTGCGAGTGTATATATATATATTTAAATTGGTTCAAATTCAGAGTGAATAAAGAATGGAAGCTTTCATAAAAATTTTGTATGTGTGTGTGTGTGTGTATTTTTGTACAAAAAGTATAAGAAAAACTGTACCCAAAGCAGTATTGTAATGAATTGTATAAAAAATTACAGCAACAACAAAACATTAAATAAACTTAGTAGATTGACTTAAACATCATTTTCTTTATTCAGATGTATATATAGAAAATGGCTATGATAAAAAGATGCCATTAGAGTCATAATCTTGGAATATTAAGAAATGAACAAAGGTTAAGTTATAAATAATTCAATTTGACTACACCTATGTATTGATTCTAAAGAGATCAATACACCAAAAGTACCAGTTGATTCTGTATAAGGTAATACAAATTCAATGGCTTCCATCAATAAAATATGGATTTATTTTTAACTGTCATGTGCAATTTTACCCTTAGATATAAACTTAAGCTCGAAGTATGATAAATTGTTTGTCTAAATAATTTAGAAGTAAAAGTTTACTCCAAATCAGAAATAGTGTAATATTTGGATTGATATCAATCATAGCTGAATTTAGAAATATATGTGGAAACACCACCAGAGTAGCAAGTGAGTATTTGCTTACTGTAATTAAACCTCCGTTAAATCTAATTTATTGCTAATATGTAGGTTAATAAAGTATTCCAGAGGTTTACGCCAGATAAGTATAATTCAAAATGATTCGTTGTAAACAATAATAGCTTATGATTTAAAACAAATATTTAAGATGATTATTTTAAAGACAGACCAGTTATATATTCTATCTAATTGATTTTCGGAATTCGAAATTATTTTCTAGCATTATTCTGCACAACTTTATTCTGCAAAACGACTTAGCTGTTCTGACCAATCTATTGTGGAACCACTTCCAGGAACGAAATGTATCTACTGTACATCTGCTTGCATTTATTATTTCCTAAACCATCTACGTAAGAGAATTGGCCTTATGAATGTTACACAATAAAAACCGAAATCACTGTCAAAACTAGACAGATAGGTTTACCTTATATATTGAATTTAATTACTAGGCCCGTTGCACATTTCAGCTAAGCTAAGCTAAGCGATATGAGCTATGTCAGCTCTTAGTTGAAGATAATGAGTTTTAAATGGAACGTTGCACACTTGAGCTAAACTATGCGAACTATATTTTTCTGTTTTGAGCGATGCAAACTAACTTAGCTCTAGTTGTCTTTGCATTGCAAATGTCAGCTATATCGCTCACACATACATTGATGTTATTTTTTTTTATATACAAAATATTTTTTATATACAATATTTTGACAGATAACTCGTATAGCATTTTATTTCCACATGAATGTATGTGTGAGCGATGTTACAGTTGAAGTGTGCAGCGGTATGAGCTAGGTGAGCCTTGATAAGCTAACGAGAACTATTTTTCTCGCTTAGCTTAGCCGAAATGTGCAACGGGCCTTATGCCAGTAATAATTAAGCTAACAATTCCATAAGCTAAACTACTTTACAACAAAAACAATTTAGATCAAAAGGTTTTTAGATGTTTAAAGCAACATTCAAGTTTTTCTACCATTATGTGAAGAGATAGTAATTTAATGCCCTTCGTGAACCTTTGAGTCACTTGAACGATCGAGCTTCATAAACACTACAGGTACTCGTTGAGAAACTTTAAAGCCAAAAACACATAGAACATACATTTATTTTCATTTCCAATATTTACACAAGATAATTTCTTGATAAGAGAGAAAATTTAAAATTCGATTTACATATAAAGACGAATCTCGACGTACATGTAATCGTGTATATGAATTTTGAATCAATTTTACGAATTTATCGTTATTAAATGTTGTAAATTAAATGAAATTTTGCTGGTAAAAACTCGACAGACACACATGAAAAAAAAATTTCGGTTGTTAAAAAAATATCCTTAAAAATATATAAAATAAAATTTACATAAAATTCAATAAATTTATTATATTTTTATTAAATTTTTTTTCTTCCATGGTTTTATATAAACTCGTTTATGTGTGTGGGTTTGAAAATGAAAAATGGATTATAACGACAGTTAAAAATGGAAAATTGGAAAATCTACATATACACATAACTGAAAAATAATAATATATATAGTGTTATGGTTGAAAAATTT
Organism: Tipula lateralis; assembly: GCA_963932295.1. Classification (NCBI taxonomy): domain Eukaryota; kingdom Metazoa; phylum Arthropoda; class Insecta; order Diptera; family Tipulidae; genus Tipula; species Tipula lateralis. The sequence goes on along the minus strand of OZ010736.1, from coordinate 194,677,109 downwards.
TAGGCGATTTTTAAATAAATAAAAAAAATGTATAATTTATAGCAGAATATTTATGTTGCTTTCAACATCATACAAAAGCTTAAAGATATGTTGGATACTGTGTTAACTTTTCACTTGACTTATATATTTTTATTAAAATATTTTGGATTTACGAAAATCTCTTTTACTTTTGTTTTGCCAAAAAGTCTTAAAATTAAAAAATCAACAAATTAAATTTCTCATTTTTATTGTTGAATTTTGATTTGAAATAACAATAAATAAAAGAACAATAAATTATCTTAAGATATGAAAAATTATAAAATTTTTCTCGAGACAGAAAACTTTTGTAATTTTTGAACTCTTTGTTGTTATAATTAAAAAATATAAATTGAAAAATCGTTTTGTTGCTGTTTTTTGTTATCAAAATTTAAAAATTTATTTTTTTATCAAAAATAAAATAACAACAACTAAATGTGATAATTTTTAATTATTATTTTGTTTTTCGGTTAAACTTTTTTTTATGATGTGCTTTTATTCTCAATGTGTTAAAGCTTCTGTGTTAATATTATATTATGTGTATTGGAACCCAACCGGAAATTTAAAAAATTGCCATGATGAAATGTAATGTTAAGCAAAATCATAATCACTTGTGTTTCTATACGAACATATTTATTTATTAATCGTTCTAACTCAGGCTATGATCATCGCCCGAGTAATATCTAAAACAAGGCCGTTTCTTTTGTTATATTATTGACTGCGGTGTGGATTGAGACAGTAAGTAATTTTTGAGGTATGACTTTTACCAGAGATAGTCAGCACGAGAGGTTAGCCTCTTTCAGAAAACTCTTCTATCCTAAGACTCTTCAATATTTTTCTCCTGAAAATTGCTACGATGGATATATATTGTATTTTAAAAAAGATTATATTTTCAGTAATGCCAACTTAGAAAATTGTCAGAAGGAAATTATTTTTTTTTGCACGCTAAAACCTTTAAAATAAGTTAAAGAAAAAAATTAGTTAGGGTTTTAAAACAACTGTACCAAAATAGAACTACGGTGTTTAACAAACTGATATTTTAGAAAACAATTATCATGATCAGCGCTATCATTTATCTATGATTCTGAGCCAGATTAAAAATAGATATCAATCCAAAAATAAATCTTTTGTTTGCTACCAGTTTCCCCAAATGTAGATTAACCACTTCAACTACTAGTTTTTCCACCAACAATGTTCGTTAATTATTTTTTTCTTTACTTATTTCTAGCATCGTGACACACAAGAAACTTTAGCCGTTTTAGATAGATTGGATTTAGATACGGAAAAACCGTCTGAAGAAGAATTAGCACGAAAATTCGGTTACGAAGAAGACTACTATAAACGAAGCATGTCTTGGTGGCAACATATGAAACCACAAATCTGGTCACTTTTTGATGAGCCTTACAGTTCAAATTCAGCCAAAATCATTGGCGTTATATCAGTATTTTTTATTTGTGTTTCCATATTATCGTTTTGCCTAAAAACTCATCCCGATATGCGAGTACCAGTTATCAAAAATATAAGCGTACGCACTGCTAACGGAAGTTCGTCGTGGGTACTAGACAAAACACAAACAAATGCTCATATAGCATTCTTTTATATCGAATGTGTGTGTAACGCATGGTTTACATTCGAAATTTTAGTAAGTCAATCGAAACAAATTAAATTAATGAATATATATGTTTAATTACATAAATTTTATTTTTGTTACAGGTTCGTTTTATATCATCACCAAATAAGTGTAATTTTATAAAATCATCGGTTAACATAATTGATTACATAGCAACATTAAGTTTTTATATTGATTTGGTATTGCAAAAGTTTGCATCGCATCTAGAAAATGCCGACATATTAGAATTTTTTTCAATCATACGTATAATGAGATTATTTAAATTAACACGTCATTCGTCCGGTTTAAAAATTTTAATACAAACATTTCGTGCATCAGCAAAAGAATTAACATTATTAGTATTCTTTTTAGTATTAGGTATTGTGATTTTTGCTAGTTTAGTATATTATGCAGAAAGGATACAATCAAATCCACACAATGATTTTAATAGTATCCCATTAGGATTATGGTGGGCTTTAGTTACTATGACAACGGTAGGTTATGGTGATATGGCCCCTAAAACATATATTGGAATGTTTGTTGGTGCATTGTGCGCCCTAGCTGGTGTATTAACAATTGCCCTGCCTGTTCCAGTTATAGTCAGTAATTTTGCTATGTACTATTCTCATACACAAGCTAGGGCTAAATTACCTAAAAAACGAAGGCGGGTCTTACCTGTTGAGCAGCCACGTCCTCCTAGAATTCCAGGTAAGTCACTATTGCTCTTAAATACCTAATAAATCTATATATAAATTATTCATAATTTAATTCTAAAAAGTACGAAAACATCAAACGAAATACCAAAAACAAAATCAAATAAATATTAAAGCCACAAAGAATTTACATATTCATATAAATGTACATATTTGTATACAAAATTGGTTGGTTTGGTTATTCTTTAAAACAAAATTCTTAAGTTTATTATTTTTCGGAATATTAAATAAATAAAAAATATATCATTCTAATAAATAAATTTGTGTCTGTTTTTCTGCAGGACAACCAGGTATGGGTGGCACACCTTGCAGTGGCCCACCAGCATTGCCAGGCTCTGGCAGTGGAACGGGGCCACGGCGCATGAACGCCAATAAGACAGGTACAAAGGATTTGTCTACACCGAAAACAGGTACAATTATTACACGGCTATTGATTATTATTTTTTTAACAAAACTCTAACTGCCTTAATACTGAATAATAAAACGTTTTTATTTTTAATCTAAATAAAATAAATAATATGATCAAGCTTTGATAAACTTTATTTAATTTGAAAATCCCTTACGAAAATGCTTAATCAAAATATTAAATAAATAATTATTTTTAAAAAAAATCATGATATTATTTTTTTTAATAATTAATTCTAATTCTACAAATTTGTTATGTATATATAATAACTTTATTTTTCCATTTTCATAAACATAAAATTCTACTTTGTTATCAAGAAAATATATTTTTTGTTTTAAATAACCGCCTTTCTAACCCTTTTTCTAATTCTTATTCCCATTTTCACAATTACGATTATATTTTTATTTTTTTGTCATTTCTATTTTATTTTAATGTATAAAAATCTAATTTATCCTTTGTCAAGGATATTTTCTCCCCATAACAAATACAAGACAAAAACCCAAACAACTAAAAATCAACATGCTTTCCCGTTTCCCTAGAACACAAATCGATTTTCTAAATCGAACAAAAATTTGGTATAATTTAATAAAATATAGAGTTGTTTGTTATAAATTCAATAAATGTTTAATTTAACAAATAATTATTAATTAATAGCAATTAATTATAGATATACACAAATATATATATATATTTAACAACAAAGTAATTATTTAATTGAATTTAAAAATTATAACAAAAATTATTTTCTTCTTCTTATATTTTTATTTTTCTCAAACAAGTCTGAAAAATCAAAGCTTCTATTAGAAAACTAATTAAATTATTACTTTCATTTTATTATTATTTCATACATTAGAAAATTTATTTTTTTTGTTTTTTGAGATTTTTTATTACATATTTTGCAAATGTAGAAACTTTCAGGGGATTAAAATAATTCACAATTTACACATACAGTGATGGTCAAAAACAATTATACCAAGAACATCTTTTTGAAAACTAATTATATTAAGCATAATTCAATTTAGAAATGAAGACAAACTAAATGTGATTGCTATTCAGTTATTTGTGCAACCTTACAGAGAATATTCGATTTCAAATAAGACAGTAAAATTTGAACTACATTAAGCCCTAGCCAAGACAAAATATGAGTGTTCATCGGGAAGATTTACTATAATATTTTAAATTAAAACAAAATAGTTTAATGCTGAAAGGCTATTCACCATGGTACGATTACACTTTATAATAATATAGTTACCATAACGCAACGATTAGCTTTAAAAAATAAAACCCAATGAATAACTTCTTCGGAGCACTATATTCTCCACACTTTTGATATAAATAAATTGAGGAATGATATTTCTACTGTCTTGAACCGAATATTTGTATTTTGACGTAACCATTTAATAGAAAAGGGCCTCATCAATCTCTTTGATTAAGATGTCACAGATCTTATTTGTATACGTATATGACGTCGTAAATGATCTTACGAATGAAAGTTATTGTGTAAAATGGATACAAATGCACTTGCATTTTTTATTCATAATTTCCTTATGACAATCTCAGCAATATTTTTCGTTAATTGTGTTCAAGACACAAGACTCATGACACATTCTATTTGAAATTTCACGTTATTTTCTAAAGTAGTCACAATGATTGATAATACGTTTTGATAAAATGTTTGACGTCATTTTAAAGAATATATTGAACTGTCATAATTCACACTTGTTAATGAAGGTCAGTTTTAAAACATAAATCATAGGAATGCGAAACTTCGAGTGAAAACAGATTTAAATCAATTTCTGTAAACGTTATTGAATAATATTTGAAATACAAAGAGAACAACGAAGAATTCAATGAGCTAAACATACGATGTAAAGTTAACGAGACCGTTGGCCTTTATACCAATCCAGACATTTTATTTAGCACAATATCTCCATGACCGTTTTGCTTTTCATAATTTTAGGAAAATGTGGTTCTATTTACAAGAAAAAACCAATTAGAACTCTATATACAAATAGTTTTGATCATCACTATTATGTAGATTTATAGTTTGTGGGAATCAAAAACTAATGCAATTTATTAATCGACTTTAATCATCTCGATATTCTTTTCATGCTTAAAACAATAAAAAATCTGTAAAAAAACAAATTCATTTTTAATATTTACCAAAAAAGCTCTCACCAATCTATCAAAGCTTTCAAAATTAATCACAATTTTTATTTTATTTTATTTAGAAATTTATAATTTTGTAAAAAAAAAATTAAAAAAATACAGTTTTACATGAAAAAACAAAATTTTTCATTACAAATTTAGATGAATTTTCATCAATGATAGGCAAGGCACCTGGTGGTAAAATGGCACGACTTTTATAGAAAATCGTTCAAAATAACAAACGCAAAACTAAATCATATAATCATATTGACAGTCGTAATATCAGCAAAAAGCTTTATAAAAACCAATCAAAAGCTTTTTTATTTCGTATGTTGTTATCTAACCAAAAATAAAAAATCAAAATTATTACAAGTAAACACACTTAAAAGCTCAATTAATATATATTTTATATAAATGTTATTAATTAATTTAAAAACAAAAAAATTAAAAAGAAAAGAAAAAACAAATCAAAAAGCTTTTAAAATATTATCACAATACATATTATACTTCGGCGAAACTTTTTATTTAAACAAAAAAAAAGTTCGTTGTTTTCGATTTGATTTGTTTTTTGTTTTTTTATCCGTTATTGTGTGTATTTTGATGAATGTACAGTGTTTTTGTTTATGTACAATGTTTTTATATACTGGCTGTTGTGTACTTTGGAGTTGGAAACGAAGCTTTTCAATATACATAAAATAAATAAATGTTAAAATTTATTGTTAATATTTTTGTTTTTTGTATTTAAACATTTTTATTTTGTTTTTTGTTAAAATCAAAAAATTACGTAATTCTCCGTTGAACTGTTTTCCCCCAATTGGTTAAAACACACAAAATGTTGTCTTTTTATTTGTTGTACATATGTGTGTGTGCGTTGTGTGTTTTCTATTTTGATTAGCTTTAAGCCTATTGTTATTGAACTTGGAAACATTTTTATGTGAATTTTGTCCTTCAAGTCACTATATTTAAGATTGTAACATACTGATAATGTGTGTGTATATATATATATATATATATATATATATATATATATATATATATATATATATATATATATATATATATATATATATATATATATTCGTATTGTTGAGAATTATGAGTTTCGTTTTCGTTCTTCTTAGTGTTGGGCATAATTTTCAGATAACAGATTTTATAGATCAATTTATTTTATGATAACTACCGCTCAAATGGTGAAAATAGTCCATTTAAAACTATATACGAGTATATATATATAAGGAGAAAGAGTGATACAGTGTTGGTTTTACATTCAATGTATTACATATCATGAGTATGTTGAAAATAACTTTCGATTACGGATAGTATATAACTCGTCACCCAATGGTTTTATAACCTTTTGTATCAAAGGTTATCATATTCTTCATTTATATACGAAATTTCATAATGCCTTTTATATTACCAACCCATGTCTTGTCTCCTTAATAAATCGTAGACAAGAGTTTACAGAACGAGTATATACATCATATTGAAAATAAAAATTTTGTGTATCAATAAATAAATATAATAGCTGAATGAGTTTTGAAATTTAATCAGAAGAAATAAGTTATTGATTCTACATACACATATGTATCTAGATATCGATAAAAACAATCCATATAGTTTCTTTATAATACATTATATATCTCAACATATTTTGTTAATGTCATCATAAATTCAATGACTCGAAAGAAATTGAATTGTTACAGAGTTAAATCTTTAAATTATTAAAAGATTTGTGTACACATATGGGAATGTGTATAAATTATATGTGAAATCAAATTCCCCCAAGTCAAATAGAAAAGCATTCGTTTTCTCTGTTTGATACCTTATATGTAATTCTAAATAAATCCACCAATAAAACCACAACACAAAAATTCAACTTAAGATAATTTATTCATGTAGTCTGTACATAAGTTTGGTATTCATTACAATCCACAATCAAAACAATAGCACATAGTTAATCCACAGAATAGATACAAATATAATACGATTTAATATCATCAGCAGAAGCACTATAACAATACACAAAACTACTAAATGTTTACATAGGTTAATGAAACATCAGTTGTAATATCTTCTTAAGATGAACGCCACTTTTTTACACTTTGACACTCGAACTAATCTCGAAACAGCACTGATAAATTGTCTTAATGGATTTGTGAGTTTAATAATTGTGATGTCATATAGATTAGGAATAAAGGTAAGTAACATAAAGTATTCATGCTAAATCTCAGATGAATTAAATTGAAAGTTAGTTGGAATACAATTAAATCCCATTTTCAACATATTAAGCTAGTTATATAAAGAATTAAATTTATTTATTTGCTGACCAAGAAGTTTTTGTAAAACTATGTAGCTATTTTAAAATCATAAATTTCTAGGGCCTGATGTTCCTGATTTACTTAATAATTTCTAATATTGTGACCTCATTAAAACGATCTTTACTTTCAACACAGATCCTTGGAAATCATACGAACCCACACAAATTCATTCAATTTAGAATTTAGGTAGACCCTTTTCCCAAGATATTATTTGCCTTTCGAGTAAATTGCTTTATATCAATAGTGAGAATATATCACTCCGGTTTTACCTTTCTTACGTTATTATTAAAAACAAATTCTTATTATGTTAGATAAGAAAACACTACTCGATAATTCAATAAACAGTATAACTACATTAGAAAATTTCATAAAACCATAAACCTAATTACAGTATATACTATATATACTCGTACATGTACCGTATAATAAATCTTGAGTGTATATCCTTTTGCAATAAATTTATTACATAAATTGTGTTTTCATGTCATCATTAAATTATGAGAAGTTATTATCCTCTCGTAACCGAATAATGAAAATTATGTTTTGCTCCAATATGTAGGTAATGTTTATAACATTTTAACGTTAACTTCAATCTAATCAGGTTGAAGACAGACGTAATTCAGTATAAACCTTATTACAATTGAGTATTTTGGCCCGATCCAATGTTCTATATATTCGGCATATAGACATAAAATAACATAAAGGATTCATTATTATTATCGATATCAATAAAAAAGAAGATAATAAGGATTCAGCGGGAAGTCCAAACATTATTTATATTTATGTGCCGACTAAAAAAAAGGAAAACACAATTTATTCGAGATATAATAAATTTTGTGTTCTGCTTCTGGTGTTTGTCCCAGGCCCAGCGATTAACTTAATAAATTATACAATACGTCTAGAATTAATTTTGTTTTAGAATATCTAAACAAAGAGAAGGAAGTCGATTTAAAATTTTAATTAAATACAGACACACAGAACTGACTTAAAAACGGATATTTTTCGGTTGCGATTTCTATTTTGCTCTACATATTATTAATTAAAAAGTTTCAGGTTTTTGAATTGCTAAAAGGATAATTGTTTTAAATGATTGATGAAGATTTTTAAGGATTTCATGTTTTTTTTTTTGTATTTTCATTTTTAGTTCCCTGTTCTTCTTTTGGGCAAAAATGATTTCCATTGTGGTAATGACGGCACATCGTTAACGTTTTCTTTACAATTTTTAAATTCTCGAATTAATATAGTTTTAGAATTATATTTTTCAACATGAGACAATTATATTCAAAACTATATAACATTACCTTTTAGATCATTTTATTGAAAACACAGTCTGCACCGATTAAACTTATCATAAACAACTAACTATATATTATGAATTGTTATAGATATAAAAAATAATTAATAACCATTTCGTAATACGACACACAACAAAAAACTAAACAACAAAAAACTGTAATAAAAATTAAACAAAACATTATATTAAAAATGGCAGGATAATTTATTATAAGCTCTATATAGTCTTTAATAGAAAACCCGAAAACCCCAAAAAACAATATTTCGCATGCCCCTAATTACGAAACCAATAAAAACTATATACTTGTATATGTATAAGCATGCTTAATGAAAATGAAAACAGCAAAAACTTTTATAACATAAAGCAAACATAAAAGCTCATCATCTCTAAACGAAACAATATTCAATAAAAGCTCAACAACTTATATATAATAAAAACATAATAAAAAATAACCAAAAAATACTTAAATTAATAATAATAATATTTTGTTACAACAACTATAGTATTTAAACAAGAAGCCATAAACTTGCCAGCATTACCACGTTTTCGGGCGTTTACATATTTTTCAAATAAGTTATAACTATATGCATACATATATTATTTGCTCAATAAACTTTGGCATCACAATGGTGCTTTCCCAATTTTCGGTATGGATAGTACAGTTAGGGAAAATTAGATTACAGAACTTATTACAATAAACATACTAAAGTGGACCGGACAATTTCATAATTAATGATTTATAGCCACATATACAACGCATATACTAGAAGTAAAACCATTTAAAAATATGGGACAAATGTATTTAAAATGTTTGTCTTGTAGAAGTACAAATATATGATAGTGTATCCTACAAATCAAAGCTCTTACAAATAATGAAAATCTTTATTTTATACCTATTGATTCGAAATCCTTGATTTAGTCTATATGAGAACATTCCGAATCAGAAAACAAACGACCCTCTGATATGCACCCCACTCATTACCATATGGAAAAAATTTTAAAGGTAAACGTCATATCCAGAACTAAAGCGAAGGGATATTTAATAACTACACCAAAACTAACTTACCACTTTCGTTTCGCATTGTGCGTTTGCACATATCCTAGTTTGCACTGTGTTTTGTTTTAACTGATTCGAGAACAAGTTTCCTCTTGTTTTCGTGTAGAGTATTCTTGGCTATATTGTAAGAGAAAATAATTAAGATTACTTTTCATAGATAAAAATTATCATTCTGACGTTAAGAATCTTGTTATTTACATATAATAAGGTTATTTAATATGAAATATAATCCCACTCTTATCTAGAAGAGAAGAGCTTAAAAAGTACCATTTGTATGATGACAGTTGTTATGAACATTTTGAAGCATTGCAACAATTAGATAAATCTACTTTTACCAATTACCTACTTTTACTCTTTTGTGGATGCTTGATGATTATCCAATATCCACTTCGGGTACCTCTTCGTTCGGACTCCTACTATAGTTTTTATTTATTGTTTTTAATGATCCCGTTCATACAGAAACCCATCTGGTTAATGAAACTTATTATCTTAAGCCTAGCACTCAGATCAAACTGAAATAAAATTTGACCAAGGTCTCCAAAAATTTATTTATTTTCACGTAAGATAGAAATGAATTTTTTTGTTTTAAAATTTTGATGTTTAACGTATCTCAACAACCTATCAAAATAAAAATCACAAATTGAAAATATAACAGAATTTAATCACAGAACTTTTTAACACATTCACTCAGAATACATCAGAAACGTAAATTTCAAAAATTCGCGTGAAAAAAAATGGTTAGAATAATTTTCGCGTGAAACAATTTTGAAGTTTATGCACGCCATCTTTGATGCATTGGGATAAATATATTTTTTTCATCACTGATGAACTGAGTACTGCTTAGGGAAAATAAAAATGAAATTTTTCATTTCTGAATAAATTTCACACGAAGATCTGGGAACTAGCCTTTACTGGTTGACATGATTTCACCAAAACAACAAAATCGATGTTTTATCAAATTCACTAATACGTTTACACGTTAAAGTTGACTTAACAATAATAATCATTGAATTTGTTTTTTGTGTTCATAAGAATCGACCAGCCTACATAGATTATTTCAAGAATACAAATATTTTGAGAAAATTTAAAGTGGTTTTATGTGCAAACTAAAGACTACAGACAACGAAAAATTACTCGTACTCGTATGTAGGTATTTGTAGTTAAGAAGTCAATCTATTATAGATTTTTTTTTATTATAGTTTATAAGTACACCACCGCCACCACCACCTCACCCACACAGTAGTTACAGTATAATAACATCTATAATATTAAAAATATTCAAAAGCTTTATTTCAAAAAATTAAGCCAATATTATTCAGATTGTTTAGAATATGATCACCTTAAGTAGTTTGGAATTTTGACACATTTAAAATTTAAACAGATTTAAAAGACAATCAATTTTATTCTATTATTACAGGAATCAGTTACTTTATTCAAAATTGTGGTGAGTTAAATAAGTAACAATATCATGATGCTTCATGACATATTCACCACCGATTTTATTTTTGGTGTACAAATTTTAGCTTCACAATTTAGTTTTTATCATAATAAAATAATATTAGAAAGCTTCATGTTATCAAATTGTAGATTTGGTATTATATTTAGAAATTATCATGAATATTATCATCAGAAACGATATTTATTGCACCCGCGAATCAGACCATTCCATATAATTCAGTTCAGATAAATTCAGTTAAATTATTAATTTTCTCTACTTAAACTCAGTTTAATTGAAATATTACAAAATTTCGAAAAAAAAAACTGAACTAAATGTAGGTTAGTGCAATTATTTAAATTATATTAATTTATTTCCAGAAATAGACAGAAGGCAAGTTTTATAATGCGTATGCACAAACATAATTTATTAATGTCACCAATTTTTAAATAAGATACTTTATATTTGATTATCACCATTCAATCCGATATAAAGCACAAAAGTTTTATACAATTTTTATTACTAAACTTCAATTTAAGGTAACACCACAGATTATACATCGTACAGATGTGTCGTCATAAAAAGACCTGTACTTTGGTACTAAAAAATATATTTGTTTTAGAAAGACAAGAAGAAATGAATGGATGAACTTATGGAAACGAAACTTAAATCCAAATCTATAAATCATTATATTAAAAATAATCAAAAGAATAAGCGTGTACGATACATAATAGGATATACTAGAAGATATATGTATTATAAAATGTTGTAATGGCACCTAATAGTTTATATAACTGCCGAGAGACTAGTATATCACTTAAACTAGTCACGATCATATAAATTTACTATAATTGTTCTGGATATCAAAACCATATTCGCATATGAAACCTTAATCATATACGATCGACATCAGATGAATTTCATTATAATATCAGCAATTCTCTATCATGTTGTCAAAGTCATGGCACAAGCTTTAAATTTAAAACTATTAAAAAATGGCAATGACTATTAAAGAATAGCAATAAGTCTATTATTTGTGCTGATTAACCTCCCTTTTCACAAGACTATACTGAAATAAGAGTTTGTATCCGTAACATAATGCAAGTCTCCTGCTTTCGTCATTAGTAGTTAACTTAATTGGGTAAATTATAATAATTGATTATTTATTGAATCATTAAATGCATACGATCCTCTATTACACTGGTATCTCACCGACCTTGGATCACAAGGCTAAACTCTAAATTCAAATAATGTTTTTTTGTATGGTTTGAAATGCAGACCTCTTTTTAAATGTGATTCAAATTTTGAATGAAATAACTAAACGTTGGTCTTAACAATTTACGTTTTGTTTCATTGAGTTCATGCATCTAACATTTTTCGTCTTTTCTAACGAAAAACAAAGAAATAAATTGTGCCTACGTAAAGATACGTATCATACCATAGTGTATTGCATTTCGCCCAAAATCTTTCTTTTGAAAACTAAAGTTCATTTCAATAGGCTTACTCCGAATTCGCTCATTTACGGTAATTTATATTTTTATTATTCCATGTTTTATTTAATTTGTCAACCCCAACTTATAATAATCTGGGGTACAACAACAACATCGATCCAGAGTATACTTATCTCATTATTTAACTCACTATGTTTATTATTGTGTTTTGAAATTTTTCCAGACGAGGATGTAAGAAGGCGTAATTCAAATCGTACAAATGGAACAAAAATTGATCTCTCAAAGGAATAGAAACTATTGAAATGGTACAAAACATCAATTCAAATTTAACATTTTTTTCGATTTTGATATTGCAATTAATAAAAATTTATTTTAAATTGTTCGTTTAATTATTTAACTCAATTATTCCTTTTAAAAATTTTAATATGTTTAATTATATAAAAAATCTATCTATCTTTAATTTTTATATAATTCATTAATTAATAAAAACAGGGTGATCCAAATAATTGAGAAAAATACAAATTAAACTTAATTCTTGCTTTCAGCTGTAACTAGAATTGGTATTAGTCAACAGTTAAAGGCCATCGGTTTCGATTCCGAGTTTACGTTTCAACTGTCCTTCGTCAATAATCTCAAACTTCACTCACGAATACTTGATAAAAATATTTACATTATCTATCCCATGAGAATGAATAAAATATTTTCGCACCACTATACATAAAGTATAATGTTTTTCATCAAAAAGTATAATTTGAAATCCGACAAAAACTTCTCAAATTTTCTCGATAAAAAACTTTTTAGAATTTTTAGAACAATCAAAAATATGGTGTTATGTAATAGATATTTTTTGTGGTAAACTAGGTTAAGGTTAAAATCTTAACTTTTATGTAAAAATAAAATGTAAGCAACTTATAAATTAAATTGCAGATTTTTAGTAAACCAATTTTTGGAGAGTGGAACGAAATAAAACGAAATAAAAATTAAATTTATTCCAAATGACTTCTGGACTATCTTATAACGAACCGAATATGGCCAATAAATAAAACCAACTAACTTAAAACAACAGACTACTTACAAGCGTTCTATCAATAATACTTCGCTATTGTTTTTTAAGGAGTGTTGTCAATGGGTTTGATTTTTAATTAACGATGATGATTTTTAATCAATAATATAAACTATTTATTTCTGATTCCATAGTTTACAGTGTGACTGTACAGACTAGTGAAACTTGTAAAAATTTCTTAATTTTAATAAATCACGCAAGATAGGGAAACCACTACATATTTTATATCGTTTTCTAACATTCATTGGTTTAACAAGAACCTCACACTTCCCAAATAGTTTAAAAATAAAAATGTTTAATTATCAAATTTATTCTTTTCTAGTATTTCAAAAACTTTGAGGTGTAAAAAAATATAAATTTATTATTAGCTTAAAGCTATGTATTATATTGGTTTCATTTCCTTTCTGTTCAATTTATTTCGATACGTTTTCGTTTCTATACATGATTTACGTTTCGTTTTTAACAGCCATTAACTTAAAAGTCGGAATGAATCGAACCGTATGTGGCTCAGCCTACAAAGCGATATTAAAAGTCTACCAAAAGCCATGCGTGTTGGTATGTTAATTTTTATACTGATGACACAGAAATGTGTTTATAATTAAGCTATATCCACATTCACTCAGACTTTCATTGGAAAGCAGACAAACCTATGTTTATATCACAGAATTTTAAGCAATATATATTTAAGCATAATTTTTAAGCATAAATATAAATAAAATGAAATGTTCGTTCTTCTTTGAACTAGTTATTCCCAAACCTAAATAATATATGAATATTCAGAGTCATTAAATAAAGAAAAAGTTTATTTTAGATCAATAATCGCTGTTTAGAAAAAATAACCAAAAGTAATTAATAGAATTACCTGAAGCGGGATAAATGAAAACCATAATATTTGCTTATGATTTACTATAAACATAGTTACAGCATTAAAACATTAATATAAGTCAACGCTATTTTATTGTTCCTAGAAATTTAACAGTATATGTTCGAGTGTTCGAGTTCAAACTCTAATTCAATGTAAAAGTTGTATAAACAAAACCGAGATAGTACAACTTCATCCAAACTTTAATTTAAATGTAATGCTTACCATGGCATGTAGCAATTCTTCTGGATCCATCTGAAATGATAGATAGGCCAGTGAGTTACACCTTAAATAATTAACAATCGTCAATGTATCAGTTTCATGATTCAAAACAGCAACATGATTTAAAAAGTAAATCGTCGATTTTGTACAATTTATCATAGAGTTAAACTCTACCTGACCTAGTCAAAATTTGTTGATATTTCTATGTTTATGAATAATAAATTGATGTACACATAATTGAATTTTCAACTATCCAACTATATATATGCCGACTTGAACTATTTCCAAAACGTCACAACAATACGAACTGTTCATTTTTATATACACTTCATTTCAAAACCAACAAACATTAATTTTATCGAATAACACACATTATTTATCCATTTCAAAGTATTGAAATGAGATAAAATTTATTTGCACACCATTTTTATTCGAACAAAGCTTTCCACTTAAATTTTTCGTCTCGTTTCATTTTCATTTTTTCAATTACGTTGATTAAAAAATCTGTTTGTATATGGGTGTACTCATACTATCGGGTTTATATTTATATATGTATATATTTATACATTTTAGTATAGTTTTGAACTTCTTAATAAAATGTTAACCCCTTAAGTTTAAAGTTCTCGGAAAAAATTCAATTTCAAATAAATTGTTAGTTCTGTTTGTCATATACACACTCGTATATACACAATAACAAAACTTTTATTAAATCACAAAACCGTATATATGTAACAATAATCATTGTCTCTCTTTGTGTATAAAGCTTTAGAATTTTAGATCGTTCGCTAATATGTAAAGTTGGTTAAGTTTTTGGATATAAAATGTTTTACTGCCATATGGATCGAAACCGAAAGCTATGTATATGTTTTGAAAGCTAATTTGGATTTCAAAAAAAAATAATAATACAAAGCAATTAAATTAGATCACCCTGTGTATATTATATCTACATAATATAATTTAATTATTAATTATCATTTGTTACATAAAATGAATCTCTTCGGAGTTAGTTTTATTTGGTTTTATATACGGACTAAAAGTTAATTTCCATTATAATCCATGGCAAATTTTTTTTACTCTTCTTCTTATTCTTCTTGTACACATAATTTTTAAGTCATCTTAAATATAGTTCGTTATCTTAAAAATCGGAATAATAGTATTTTATTCTTCTTAATTTCTTAACTCTAAGAATTTTTGAGTGAATTAAATTTTTATTTTATTAACACAGAGAAATTAATTTTTTTTTTGTTTTAAATTTTTTTTGTTTTTTGCATGACTTAAACAAAAATTTAGTTTTCCCTCCATAATATTTTGTCTTTGAGATACTTCGTCGTTATACATAGTACGAGAAAATTCATTTTCTTTCTATCAGAGCAATTTTTTCAATTTTTGTTCAGCGCAAAATTGTTGAAGAAGTATGAAATGAATGTTTAGTATGCGTTATAATTATATTGTGAATTTCTGGTGGAAATTAAATTAAATTGGATTTTCATTCTTTTCCGAGTTTGTAATTTTTCAAAAGACTATGATTTGTCTATTACTCCAGGACACATCTTAACAGAATAACAAGTTGTACAAAGTTGGACAGTAATGAATGAATTTATAATATTATTATAATTAACTAAAATATATAAACTATAATACAGACGACATACTCGTATATTAACAAATAATAAACAAATGACAACTGCTAGAGACCAAACAATTTAAACTTTATATTCGTTGTTTCTACTTTCGAATGCTATAGTCATACAGAATACATAGTTCAGATAGTTTTTATTCTAGTTAAGCTTATATCTAAAAGCTTATTTAATTCTCCAGATGCATTTTTTAAACTATCTATCTAATTCTACTATTTATTTGCTAACTAATATTATGAGTTTTAATATTCTAGTCTGTGCTACTACACAATATACCACATTTACTCTTTTGCATTTAAAAATATAACCATATTGTACATGTACACAATGCTATATAAGGAGACTCAATTAAATTACTCGAATTTTCTTCTGATACAATTGTACATGTTTGAGTATGTATGTATATGCTTTTATTTTAAATTCAAAAATATTCTTGGAGATAAAATACTCTTCTGGTATTGTACCACTATGAGATGGTATAGTTTCGTAAAACCGTATATTTAAATTTACCCAACATGAATTTCATTTTAAATAGATTGTCTTATACTTGAAATTGTTACTTTCAACCGAATTGTACATAGTTTCTTTGTTTCGTTCCAATTGTGTTTCGATTTCAAATTCAATAAAATAGAATGAAAGAAAACTTCAACTATCTTTTAAAATTTACTTTTTGTAATTTCAAATTAAATTTGAAGTGTTATATAATATATAATGGCATTAAATTTATAAATTGCTACTAATTTTCCCATAAAAATTGGATTATCAAATATAATATTGGAATATTAGTATTTTATACGACAGTTCATCATAATTCCATAGGAAGAATTTAAGAAGTAACAATATAATCCATTACTTTGCAAACGGACAAGGCTTTACACGAAAACATTATTTGGGGAAACTATATAAAGCTATATAATTACGCATAAACGTGATATTGAAGATGAAGTGCACAATCAGCGAGCTGTCAGTGGTAGAAGAATACAATGAAGTATACATAAGACTATAAAATAGAAACATTTTTCATCTAAACTTAATTTATTAAGCCCCTGTATAACGATCACAAAAGTATTCGCCAAGTGTTTAATTATACCTCATAAACGTAATAACAATTGGAGCTTGAAGTACTATTACAATGAATAGATTTATTGTCTTTGTTTAGTTATTTAAACGGGCTGTACTGATCCGTGCTTTTCCATATATCAGTATACCATAATAGCAATGCAAATGATAAGTTGACCAGCTTCTGAAAATTAAAATTAATTTCCCAGAAGAACAGAGGATAGTTTGGATAAATACATTCTGCACAATACAAAAACCACAAATCACAATTTGAAAATAATTCACATCTTCGAATAGATGATTTCCTTTAAAACATACTCCTTTGCAATATACTTGAATTTGAAGTGTACCTAAAATGTTAAATAGTTTGACGTTTCACCTGAAATACATTCAAATCTATGATTCTCAATCATAAATCAATTCTTGCACATTACCGATTGTTGGAATGCAGAAATCATAGGCTCATTCAAAAGAGAACTGCAAAAGAGTTGGGAGTGTTTCGCCCCTATCACAAATTATAACGCCAAAAACCAATTAAACAAACAAGAGAAATTGTTATTAATAAACTACGTGCGAGTATGTTAAAACTCATTTTTCTTCAGACTCTAAGAATAAAAATTTTCTTTTATAAATGAAACAGACATTCGATTTTTTAAGACAGCAACAAATTACATATATATAATTTAATGTTTAAGCTAAAAAATTAAATAACCGTTTTAACACATAAAAAATAGGACATCCAAATAACAAGAAGCCATTATATAAAAATAAATCTTATTGAAATATCTTGACAAAGTTGTTTCATTAAAAAAGATTTCAAACAAATTAAGTAAACATATATATACACCACACCCCCTCACACTTATAATGATAACCATATCATTCCACTAGAAACCACAATATTATGCAAATATTCACTTGATTACTAAAAACACAATTGTAACAACAGGATTTTACAAAAATACGTGGAACAACATAAATACTAGGTATCTATAGCACACAAAATCTGTCAACACAACAACAAAAGTTTATATTCATACAAGAAAAACCGAATCTTTTAAACCTTTCCCTTCTCTTATCCTTCAGCTCGCAACATTATTATTATCTATATGACTGTTGCTTTATTATTCTTCGAAAACAAAATGTAAACTTTCCGTCCTGAATAATAAAACAACTAAGATATATACCGATAGAATATGCATAAAAAGGATATATTTTTTCATCTCTCCTGACGGTTTTGTTGCATGATTTTTTTGCTTTAAATTATTTCTGTGCTTTTTATATATATAGACTTCCCTGTTTACATAAATTTGCATGTAACTACATTCATAATATACATTGAATTTGTGCTCGTATGATCAAAATGCTTCCAAACTCGCCACCGTCACTATGCTATCGAACGAAAAATCCCATAAAACTATTACATAAATAAGTTGTCTCTTTGTTCTAAACAGAAAATGATGTTGATAAAATTATTTTATTTTTGGGCCTTAAATACCTTAAATACCTCAAAAAAATATTTAGGATATACATCCACTTTTATGTTACTGTTGATAACAATCCGATATAATAAATATAAAAGCAGTTAAATTATTCATTCGGTTATATATAATAAAAAGATGGGGTTACATCTTAAAACCGATATAATAAAATATATTAAATAAAAATTTTACATAAATTTTAATAACAACAATTAATTAACAAATTCGTTATCGTTAAATTCACAACCCATTCACACTAATCAAAATCATTTTATATTATCGTCTTAATTCATATACACTAATAAAAATGTCACACAACACTCATTAAACAAATCGTATTGCATGATATAATAAGTAACGATTTACATATATGCTTGAATTTTATAATTATTTCGCTTTTGCACTACTCTATGCTAATCGATAATTGATTTATTTTAAGTTTACTTATTAAATTGGAGATTGATTATTTTTATATCTTGAATGTGTTAATACTCGTGTATATTATAATATTATACATAATGCTATTAAATTGTTATTTTATATTGTGGATCGATTAGGTGTGTTATTTGGTTGGTAAACCTCGCGATATGATTTTGTAAAATACTATTAAATTTTTACCAACCATATTCCCGCCCATTTCGATTCCAATATATATTTTATTTTGTTTCCAATATATATTTTATCTAAATGTTATATATAGCATTAATAAAATTATTTTGTATATACATATATACAGCAAATAAACTAATCATATTTTTGTATTTTTTGTTTTCATTTTCTGTATGTGTGTGTGTGGACACACATAAAAATAGGTCCACTAGGTCCTAGCATCGTTGCAATGAATCCAAGAAATGTTGTTGATACAAATCCGGCGCTAGCAATGATAAAACCAAATTTTGAATCAAAAGGACCACCAATCGTTGCTAAGGATAAATCGTTTAACGATAAGCTATCATTACAAAAAGAATCAAATGAAAAATCATTTCTATAATTTTCAATTCATCAAAATTATAAAATATATATTTATTATCAAATTAAATATACATCCATACATTTAATAATATTGTGCAGGGAAAATAATTTATTATTTTGTTCGTTCATTTAAGCAAAACAAAAAAAAACAATTGTTGTGTAATTATAAAAAATTTAAAGCAAACAAATAAATAGCGCGCTAACATGTGCTATTAAATTTTTTTAAAAGAAGCCTTAAGAAAATAAATATGAAACAAATAAATTTTAATATGTTTTTAATTTTTAAATTTAATAATTAATGCTCAAATCAAAATATTTAACGTGTAAATATAAAAAAAATTTATGAAATTGATATCTAATGTAAAATATACAGTGCGCTTTATAAATTACAGAAATAAAAAAAAACATATTACTTTAATTTATAGTTAGAAATCGGCAAAAGTTATAAATTTATTATATATTCCAACCAAATTCACTGCCATAAATTTTAGTTTTATTATTTTGGATTAACTATATAAGTATGTTCTTATATATAATTTATGTATTTTAAAAGCGCACTATAAAAAATAAATCGATTTTCGTTTACGTTAAATTTTATTTAATATTAATTAAATAGTAAGACATCAATAAATAGAAATTATATCTTGTACATACTTAACTTATAAATTATATTGTAAATATTATAAATAATTTAGTTCATTTGCATATATTAATTTTCTAATTAGTTTTGTAAACTATTTATTTATTTAATTTTCAGAACAAAAGCCACCACACCACTCTTGGATGGGGCCAATATACGTACATATATGTAGTCATTTGTTTTATTTGGTACATATCTCTCCGGATTGACATTCCATTGTTACTTATTTACACTTCTGGTCAATATACTATAACTCAATAATCTAATTGAAATGGATTTTCTAATTCCCAATTCAATTTACTATTTTAATGTTAAAAAGTTCTCTTCCATTTATATTACCTACTATTCCATTTTTGTTTGGTTTTTGCCATGTATGTATGTACTTAAAACACACGTAAACATAAAGTACACAAGAAAAACTAAGAAAAGTCATAATTAGATTTCCACCAAAAGCTAGCAAGGATAAAAGAAAAACAAAAAATTATCGAATCGTAACGTGACCAGAATCAATTCAATCCGAATTAGATTTATTTTTCTTGTTGTGTTTTTTTCATTTTTTTTTTGGGTAAAGTTACGAGATTGAGTTTTATCTTATCTGAGCACCATTTTAAATAATTATTATAATTTATAAATTATATCAGTATTACAAAGATAGTAATGTATCAATAGCATATCTGCAAACAAGAACTACCACTTACTCACTTACATATATAACTTGAAACTATATCGACGAAAGGAAACAATTTAAATAAACAAGATCATATCACTAAAAAAACAAAACAAAATTTTACAAAACATAAAAACTATTTTTCTAATAAATTATTTCTCATTTTATATTTTTCCATTTTACTAAATAATTAAAACAAAAATTTCGAGAAACAAAAAAATATTTTTAATAGATAGAAAATTAACAAAGATTATTAATATTAAATTTAAATAAAAACTATTTGTTGGGGGTCCAAATTGAATTTTTAAATCATTATTATTATTATATTATTAAATAAAATCTACAAATTACCACAATTATATAAGGAGATTAGTTTTATCATTACATATTTATTATAAAAAAAATATATTATAAAAAAGCATTATAATTGACAATAATGTAGTTTTATTTTTTATTAAATACTTGGTTTATTGTTTAAAAATTAAAACTCTTCTCGAAATCAATTTAATAATTTCAAACATATACTTAAGTTTATCCGGACCAAAAACAAAATAAAAAGAATTATATATTTTAAAACTATAACATAATTACATATAAATAATAATATTAATTTACGATATATAATATAAATATATTATAGAATAAATAAATATTTTTGTTTTCCTTTTTAATTCTTTAATAAAATTTAAATTAAATTAATTATATATATATATACAAATATTTTTAATTTTTATAATATAAAGATAAATAAAATACAAAAAAATACAATATTATTTTTAATAAAAAAATTTAATTTTGATTTAATTTAAATAAATAAAAAAATTATAATTTAATTATGAGAAAAAATCCATTATTACAAAAAAAGGAAATAAATAAGCATTTAATGTGATAACAAGTAGTTTTATATTTAAAAAAAAATAAAGAATAATAAGTGAATAGTAAAAAAAATTGGATAAAAAATTAAACTAAATAAATGATTAATTTTTTAAGTAAATAAGTAAATAACATAAATGATTGTTAAATAATAGAATAAACAAATCGTTCATTTCGGTTTTTGTTAATTTATTAATAATTCTAAATTCTAAAATTAATTTTGATTTTAATTTTGTCCCCCAAGTTTCACTGTTTATAGAATACATTCCGAATTCCGATTATATTTGAAACTTCTTGGCGTCACATAACCATAATTAAATATTTATATAAATATAAACATATATTTAATAAAAACAAAAACAGTTAAAAATTCAATCATAATCTAATTTTATTTCATTAAAAATAAAAATATTACATAACATTTTAAATATATATATATAACCTTCTCGCTCATTCATTATCTCATTACACAAAATATAAATAAATAATAATAATACAACTACATAAATTATAATAAATAAATAAATAAATTAACTTATTCGCACTATTCTAAACTAAATATTTTTAAATTATAATAAACTAACTAAGGTTATAACAAAAACAAATCTTACAAAATACTACACGCTTTAATATAAATTTAAGACAAAAAATAAATAAGCTTAAATCATTTAAACTTTATTTCTTCAAACATTTAAAATAAAGCTTTTGTAAAAATTATAAATACAAAGTTATTATTATTATACCTAGTTTTAAACCAAACCAAATAATTTTTAAATTAATAAATAATCAAAACAGAGAAAAATAAATTTTCACTATAAATATATTAATTATTTAAGCATAATATATATACATATATATATATATATATATATATATATATATATATATATATATATTTAAATATATAAAATTAAGTTTTTATTAATTTATTTTTGTTTTTTATAATTGTGCACAATTTTTTTAAGCAAATTAATAATTATAATAAAAATAAAATGATAAAATTTTAACTAAAAATATTTTAACTAAAATATTATCAAGTTTACCACTGTATTTATATACATATAAACATATATTTATATATATACACATCAATAATAAATAAATATGTATTTTAATTTAAATAAATAAAATATAATTGTGTGAATAAGACAAACAAACTAAAAATCACAATAACAAAAATATACGAATTAAATTAGATATTTATCAAATTAATTAAATATACTTATATATATATATATATATATATATATATATATATATATATATATATATATATATATATATATATATATATATATATATATATATATATATATATATATATAAATATGATATATAAGATACGATTATAATATAATTTAAATAAACAAACATAATTTAATTTCACAGCTAAATTATAATTATAATGAAAAGAAACTTTAAAAATAAATTTAAAAAAAAACATTTTAAAAATTGTTAACAAAAAATAATTTGGTGTTTTATTTATTATAACTGTTCAATTTCAAGTTTTATAGACATGCAACTTGATTGTACCTCAAACATGCTCCTATATTATCTTCTGGACTACCTTTATCTATCCCATCGCCGAAATGTATCCCCAACGCAAATGGAGTAACCGCGGTCTCGATTCGACAAGGATTTTGGCCGGACGCGCACAAATTACTACCACAATGAATTGGTTCGCAACTGGGTACACCACCCATTCCGGTTGCAATAAAATCTTCGATGATGCATGGAAGCGTGATACGATCGGAACATGTAGGAAACCCTTGTCTACCTTGTCGGTGTGAAACTGATTCCTCATTGAGATTGGTTTTTGTAGGCGGAATGGGAATTTCGTGGTCATTTAAATTGCGACCGGAGAAAAACGATGGCAAAAAGCTAAAGAAACCGCCACCATCATCACCACCAGATCCTTCTACCGTTTCATCGGCTTGTTGATCATCGGCCACCTCAGCATTATCATCGGCGCCACCTTCATCGACAACTGGATCATCAGCGGCTACTTCCTCAACTGGGTCGTTATTTACAATATCTTGCACTGGTTCACCAGCAGCGGCTTCATCACCTCCTGCAACTACAGCATCATCTGCTAGTATATTATTAGCTGGATCTGCTAATGGTGCATCGACTCCATTTAATGTACCGGGTGCTCCCAGTTGTACTGGATCAGCAAAACTTGGCCCTCCAAAACCGGGCATACCACCAATACCTGGAATACCACCAGCACCTTGTGATCCAAATGTTCCCGATGGTGGAACTCCAATACGAAATGATTGATCATCGCATGGTTCGTACGCTATCGAGCACATTCCAGTTTCTTGTCGCACACACGCACGATAATCTTGATTCGCCAAATGACGACCATTTTCAGCAAAATTAAATGTTTTAATTACGCCACTAAGGCCATTATAATATTGCATACAGCCGACCGGTGCTCGTTGTGCAAACGTCATTTGAGCAATTCGTATTTCCCATATTCTCTGTTGAAATTGTCGCCCAGTTAAATCTATTATCATATCAACACCCTCTTCGCGAGATTTGGCCGACACATCGTAATACACTGTAATCAAAATATTAAAAGTTCAATTGATGGTTAAAATATGTCATCTCAATTCGAAATAATCTACCATGTTGTCCACTATTCTGTCCACATATAACAAAATCAGGACTTGACCCACCGGTCAACATAAATTTATCACCATCACATATACCAGTTCTACGATTTGGTTGACCCTAAATTAATTACTATCAAAAATACATCTTCAATACTAGCAAAGCGTAATACAATTTTCCAACTTACTAAAGCAAAATGTTGAAAATCTAAGCGTAGCTGGCTAATATCTTCATCGATCATTTTAATTTTTAATTTACATGTTTTTACCTCGTTCGGCATGAGGGCGGGAAAACTAGGTGATACTACGTACGTAATATTATTGAATACTTCTTGGTCACATGTTGCTGTAACTATATGTATACACAACAGCAAAATATCACTTATATTCAAGATGCTGTATAGTAATTGTATATACTTACACACACAGCATACACCAAAACCTAAAGCGCATTGTCCACTAGATGTTCCACCTTGTATTCGGCACTCGTATACGTTGAGACATACACCCGCTCGTCGTCCATCCAGCGATAAGCATTCGTCATCTGCACGAACAGGAATGAAATTCAATACTAAAAATACAGAAGAAACATTTGATCAAAACAGCACACATAAATCATACTCTTTAAGGAGAAAACGACCTCAAAGAATTTGATTATCTTTCAATTGACCGGATTTCGCGCATTTATAAATAACAAATTATTTACCACATCTTATACGTTGGTGTCTTGTTCTTATTTTTTTTTGTGTTTTCATTTTTTGGAAATCTTATTGAATCATCCGTCATGTCACGTGTATTTGTGTTAACAGTCAAATATTTATAAAAATTTGTTTATTTTATATGATTTCTGTAAGTGTAAATTTTTGGATTGGTCGCTATAATACGTAGGCAGTTAACTATTATATATATATATATATATATATATATATATATATATATATATATATATATATATATATATATATATATATATTATATATATATATATATATATATATATATATATATATATATATATATATATATATATATATATATATATATTGTTGGTTATGTATAAGATGTCTATACCAATTTATCACATTTTGTTTAATCGTGTATTGTTTTCACTATTTTATAGTGATAGTGAAAAAGAAATAATGTACACAGTTCACATTTTGATAGTCACTTTACACGCATCTAATGAGAAATAAATCTTATAACAATTGAATTATAATATTTAAACAATAATTTTATTTAAGTTTGAATTTGCACGAACAAACTAGCAAATGGAGACATAATTAAGATTTCCGATTTTATTGCCAACTTGAACTCACAGTGCAATTTTAAAGTTTAGTCCATCGTTAAGCAGTCTTGTGCCAAATGATCTGGATTAGAAAAAGACACCTTGGTTACTGCATCCCTACCGACAAAAGCAATCTTACTTGAACTATATGTCTTCTAATCTCTAAAAAAACAATCAATAAGCCTGTCACAAAAAGAGGTCACGATACGAATTTTCAAATAAATAGAATGATTTAATATCACAGATATTTAGATAAAAATCCCGGCTTAACATTTACTGAAAGCCGCTGACACAAAATAACTTTTCAATAATTTTTATGATTTTTTCAAAACGATTCTGATCCAGATCATCGAGCCAAAAATATGCGTAAGGTTTTTGATTCTACATTGGATGTACAAATAAACGAAATAATAGATCCAATAAATGATTGTTGGGCGTTTTTATGGATAACCAAAAATTAAACCGAGTAACAATCGACTCTGAAAAACAAACGAGATTCCGACAGAACCATGAGGGAATCATATCAATTGTAAGCCCGCCATAATGGCAGCATTCATTTAACTACTTTGCAAACTTATTTATATTTATACCGGTTTAAGTTAAATTATTCTGAGTGTGGAGGTTTACATCCCTGTTTAAATTTGTATGACTATTCTGTATGGCCTATATAATCCCGAATAATTCGGGACAGTATCTTATTCTTAAAGTGCATCATGATTCTCATCATTAGTATTAAGCTGGAAATATCAAATTTGGTTATTTATTACAGTTGTAGCATCGTATTAAATCTCTGAGCTTTCGTGCTTTTACCTCTCTTTATATTTCCTGAACTTTATTTCATTTTCTGATTATTTTTTAAACACGTTTGCTCTAAAAACTGTACATATATGTA
Organism: Tipula lateralis; assembly: GCA_963932295.1. Taxonomy (NCBI): domain Eukaryota; kingdom Metazoa; phylum Arthropoda; class Insecta; order Diptera; family Tipulidae; genus Tipula; species Tipula lateralis. The sequence goes on along the minus strand of OZ010736.1, from coordinate 194,650,395 downwards.
TATATTGTTATTCATAGAGGTAAAAATTGATTGATTGATTACAACACGCACCATACATGAAATGGAAACTAATTAAAATCGTTGACTCGTTAATCAAAAACGAATTTTAACTGGAACGAAACGCTTTTACAGCTTTTCAAATATTAAATTTTGTCTAGATGTGCAATGCATATAGGTATATGGTAAGTATCATTGAGGGAAGTTGGAGTTTCAGGCGCCGCCAGAAATTCACCATTTCCACGTATATTACTATTATTTATGTTATTGTTATGTTTAAAATATTCCCTTGTTTGAGATAAATACATAAATATGTTGTTTGTCGAAAGTCAAGTATTCTTTTATGTACTATATACTTGTACATGGTGGTTTGGGTTGTGCTCTAGCTATCCCTGTACACAATTGCATTCTTGTTTTATATATGGTATATGTATAGGTATTGTGTACAATATACAATAAATATATTTATTACACAATTGTATTAGTTCTTTGTCTCGGTGTGAGTAAGTAAAATTTTATGGTTTTTTATGTGTTTCCACTATTATATAAAATGTTAACACGAACAATAAAAGGACGGCTGAATATTTAAATACAATACACATTCAAATAGTTTTTGTTGGTATCGTGGTTTTAAATACAAATTGCATAAATAACAGAGAATTCAGATAAACCAAAAAGCTTAAAAAGCTTTTCCTTTGTTTATGCAAACCCCGGTATCCAGAATTGTGATCAATATAGTATTGTAAGACATTTTAATACGTATACGTTTAACGAATAGTAAATAGAGCGATAAATCCAATTAACCCAGGTCACTGTTTGTCTTTCTAATCAAAATAAAATACTGTTGAATCTAATCGTAAGACAAACACTGTATGTACGTTACCTTTTCCTTTTCGATGATTATTTATTGTTGTTTGATTTAATCCATTATGTAATCCATCATTAAACAACTCAATTGTTTTATTAGGACGATTCAAGCTTTTATTACCATTATTATTATTATTATTGTTATACTCCCTAGCACCATTACCCCATATATCATAATTTGGCATTCTAGGCCATACTCTCGATTTTATATGTTTTTCCTCTGTTACTGATGCTGATGTTGATGTTTGATTTAATGTTGGCATTTTTGATGGTAAACATAAGACAATTGCTGGTAGTAAAATTTTTAATAAAATTATGATATAAACTTTATTATAGAATAACATTTTGATTCTATTGTATGATATAAATAAACTCGTATATGCTTTCTCGATATGATGCAAGGCCACGAAATTGGTTTTTATTTAAGGTTTCGTTCTCCACTTTATTGTAAGGAATTTTATTGATTCTGACAAAATTGCTGTGCACACTAAAAACTTTATCTGAAATGATACAGGCAACAAAAACACATATTTAAAATAAATAAATGTTAAATCTTTAATATCTTCTATACATATAAAATAAAATATATTCATGTTAATCGTACTTATGCATTGTGGAATATTATAATGAGAGAATAACACTTACGGCATTTCTCGCGGATATTTTTTTAGGTGTCCTAAAGACAAGCATTATGTAATGAGAACGAAGAAATATTGCTAACGGTTTAACTGTGAAGCAAAATGCTAATAAGACACAATATATTTCAATGACACAATGAAAGTACATACAGAGGCTTATTGCGAAAAAATTTTTAATGTTCGGTGTTTATATCAAAGCTATTATCCAGATCAACTGTGGTGGTGAGAAAATCGTCTTAAATAATCATAATAATGATTTCATTTGTACTTTAAATGACGCAATATAAAACAATATTAAAATAAATGTATTTGTTTAACAATAAATATAATGTGAGTATATCAAGTATCAAGGTACACAAATCAATCAATACCAATTTTTTTTTATAACTACAATCTGTTTCGGAGCTCGAGGCACTTCCAACTCTTTCGCGGTTCGCTTATTTACCACCTTACCTTACACCATCACAGCCAAATCGAGGACGTACGGCTATAGGTCCAATTTACGTAGAACCATCTGCACATTGCATAGCTCCATGACAGCCTATAGTACTGACAAGGAAGATGGATTGGCCCATGAATCCTGCAATCCAACATGGGGTCATAGATGTGTTCATTCTCACCACCGATCGTAATCGTATGATGAAAAATAACTTTTGCATCCTGCCCCTATCGGGATTCGAACCCGGTAACTGCCGCAGCTTTAACCACTACTCCACCTAATGGCGAAAGATAAACCAGGGATGAGCATTTACACCGTATCTATATATCTACAATACACTGCTCAAACGAAACTTACACAATCGGGTGTCGAAGAAAGTATAAGAATGTCCACGGATTAAGCATGAGGCAAGAGAGATGAACAACCCTAAATCGTAAAATTCTGAGCTACTAAACGGTGTATCATTTCGGCCGATATTCTAATAATTACTTTTGTTATGTTCGCTTCTAAAGCAGGAATTGACTGTGGTTTATCGATATAAACAAGTGATTTCTACTATACCCCCATAAAAAGTAATCTAACGGCGTCAGATCACTAAATCTTGTTGGCCAATTCACAGATCCCTTGACTCTCCATAAGCAAAGCTCTTGTTTGGTATTGAAACCAAAGAAACAGCGAAATGTGTGCTATTTGAGTGTCTTTGGTTTATCGAGGAAAGTAGAAAAATCGAAGGCCGCTGAGCTTAGACTAGAGTTCTAAGAAGGACTATAATTGTCTCAGGGATTTCCAAAGAATTGACACGACTCGAAAAAAGCAAGAACACGGTGTAGAGTTAGTTCTATAGCCAAAAAGAAGAGAGCTATCATTACTTTATTCATAGGACCTTAAAGAGTTGGGTAATGTTGAAAAAAATCGTTTATACCATACATGCACTTGGTATATATAAGGTAACGAATTAAATTAATACCATAAATTCCCAACATGAATATGTCATGCTTTATGTTCGTGCTAAATATAATATGTATTCGATTTTTATGAGGAGAATCCAATCAGCACAATCCTGTATTATACTATAGGCGAAACTTATTTAATGGTAAATCAATGATTGATCGTTGCCAATAATTATGATCAAATCGAATATTTGGATTTCATAATTATACATAAGAGATTGCAAATTCTTACACTTTCCTTAACAGTTTATATATGTATGTACATCAACGTATCTTCCGTGTTATCACGAAATCCATTCATCGATTTTTGATTGATTACAAACTGCTGGTAAAACAAACACAAATTTTCCGACACAAATCCATACAAAGTGTGTACATAGTGTATACCTCCAATTTAATTTAAAAAAAAATAATAATATTATTTATTTTATTATTGGAAAATTGAGAAATACAATATAATCAAAATGGGAAACAATAAAATACAAATTTTTATTTATTTTTTTGTTTTCGATTGAAATTTAATTAAAAATAACAAAAAATATTTATTTTTTGTTAGTTTCATAATTTAACTTTTATTTATGACAATTGATTTTTACAATAATATTGAGTACATTCCGAAATGGATAAACATGATGCGGTATTATATACACAACATACTCGTAATATACATATTATATGTGTATGTAACACGGTATTTTACAATATGCATAATTATGTTTTGTTTTGTCATCGGTTGGGAGGTTTAGTGTCCAACCAATTATTCGACAATAAAAAATTATAATTTATTGATTTGTTTTGACTTTGCGGATTATTGTGTTTTGTTCAGTGCGATTAAATTAAGCTCGATTAATTAATTTCAAATCACGGAGCTGTTAATTGATGAAAATTATCTAAATAAACATATTTAATTTCACTAACCATAATCCTTTTATATAATTATAGATCATAATGCCAGTTCTATTTTATCGAAGAAACCCCTTAAAAATCCTTATCACATCATTTTTGGTTTTTATCTCTAAGTATATTTCATGTTTTCAAAAATCAACCATTTAAAATTGTTTCTTCCACTTTTTCCATTCATGTTAAAGTCTCATTAGTTGTTACACAAAAAAAGATTATAGGGTGTCCCATTAAGGTATTGTTCCATGGTGTAACCATATCGCTGTTTTATTCTATTCTAGATAATCTTATCGATTCGAAAACCGTAGTAATACTAATTTGTAGATACTAATAATTTGGTGCCTAATTTAATGCACTATGAAAATCTCAATGCATTACCATATTGCATCCATAAAAGAATTCAACAAATTCAAAAGTATATATAACAGAAAATCCACAACACCTTTACTGATTTTTCTAGACAAGTTATAAAATTTTCAATTTCTACACGAATTCTATCTTGCGAAAAAGTGATATCATTCTAGAGTCTAGAACACCAATATACGAGTAGATGATATGATCTAAGGCTGTTGAACTATTAATTGAAATAAGAGACAAATAGGATGGAATATAAAGGATCTTTCAAAAGTCACGCCTAGATGTCAGTAGTAAACAATTTCTACATCTTTTACATTTGTGAACTAATCAGATGCACAATTTTGACGATGGATACTCACACGTAAAATTTGTGTTTTTTGTATGTCAATAATTGTCCAAATGAATCAACAATTCCAAGGTTAGTAAAATAATTTGAAGGGACTGGTTCTGGCGAGAGTTGAAAATGGTCTAGAAAAACTAAAAAGATCTGCTGTGGCTGAAAGTGGTGCGAAGGAACCTTTAACAGCGATATCACAACGTGCTTAAGAATTTTCATATGAATTTGCATTTACATGTTATTATCACCAGGATGGAGTTTCGAGTTACACAACACGTGAAAACATATCCAGATACTGTGGTCTCATCAGGTCGATAAATTTCGCGTAATGGTGACATAAACTGGCTAGATCATGCGATGTAACGCTATATTTATAATCGTGTGTCAACACTACTCAAAATAATTAAAATCAATTTTTAAAAGGCGATTGATATGCGACACCCTTCATCTCTATAAACATAATGTATATACATATATACTATGTATTTTCAGTACATACTTGGTTGTATTGCTAACGGCGTACAAAATAAAAATGAAATCTAATATAATTGATAACAGAAATTTTCACTAAATTGGAATATGTTGTACACATACGATCATAAGTTTACCGATTTTATTTTGTGATAACAGGTTATCTTGTTATCGATGTTGTGACGTGATTACATATATGTTTTTGAAACGAATATGACTAATTTCTTTCATATAATGGTCTATATGCTTTATCCTAAATGTCATTAAATATATATATCGCACATTAAGCTCTTCCCTATACATTCGAACAGTTCAATGAAATAAAAGATGTAATAAGCTTAAATCATATAAATTGTTTACTGAAACAAAATTATATTTTTTCTATTTATTAGCCTTAATATAATCCTTATTTATTTGTCCATTTTCATTTCTTCATTCATAATATAGATGAAAATTGGATTTATGGTAAATGTATCTGGTTGTAAAATACGAAATCAATAAAAAAAATGAAACGAGAATTGATCCGATTTCCGATTTTTTTTTTTTTTTTGTCCAAACGAAACGAAGAAAAACTAAAAGATAAGATTCGATTTAATTGGAAAATGTCGTTCACTATATGGTATGCATTAAGATGGATGAATATTAGTTTAGTCTAAAAAAGTTTTAATTATTGTCTCACTATACACTGCGTAAGACGGTAATTGCTCGATGGTAACAAAACAAAAGTGTTTACTGTAGCCCCACCAGTTAGAGGAATACGTCATTATATTTTGATTATTCACTTGTAATTAATTATAAATTAGCTTTATAATATATAAATAACGATTAATATTTACGGAACAAATTATTAATTTTTTTTTCTAAAGATTGAGTTAGTATATATAACGAACTAAGTAAAAACCATGCCGTAACCAAATTCTTGTGGTATACATATACGTAGGTATATGTATCTAAAATATTGTATTTCCGTTACCCATAATTTTTTTTGTTTATAATTAATTTTATATATTTAACGTGGTGTTGTTTTCGCGTTAATGGGTGGAAAATTTTAAAGAAAGCTGATCTTCTGCGGTTTTCCTTATGAAATAATTTGTGTATGGTGTCGGTTCGTGAATTAGTTTGTGATGCCACCGATGAATATTTTATTCGATTATTTTAATTTGAAAAAATTGTTTTGTACAAACTAATAACACAAATTGAAGATGGTATAGTGTTGAAATGTTAGATGCTAAAAGATTTGCTTGCATGTTTGCAAGTTGTTGATTGCAAGAGTCAAAAATTTGAACTAAGCCAAAACAGGTTGCTATTATACTGTGTAAGTTTCCATTATACAACTCAATTTTTAAATTTTGTTTGTTGAAACTATATTATAACATCTGGTGCCACCAAACAAAACAATTCTAGTATAGTCCCTTAAAATGGTAAACTATAACATCAATCAAAATTACGACATCAAAAACGAAAGAAATACCCTAGACAAAGTATTCTCATTAAAAATACTGATCTGGGGAACCCCCCAGATATCAAATGATTAATGTACCTTCAATTCGGCGTCATATTTTTAAATAGTTTAAATCTTGTTAATTAATTGTTAAATAAAATGCGCCAGCACACTTTTAAAAGATTCATAATTAGAACGAATTAGCATCAATTAGACGCAGTCATGCAAAGGCAAAAGTGTTTAAGCTTTCATTTTTTTTGTAAACAATTTCTTACGAATGTAAACAATAATATTAATATATTTAAATATTTAAGTGTTTATATGATTGGTTATTGGCTTTTACTTTTTTGGTTATACGAGAATGTATGTAAATGTACAAAGAATTGAAAAGACTAACATTTTGGATATCATCTATATGCTAATTGATTGAACTGGATATATTGTTGATGTGATGGGAACTGCGCGTTATAATTACTGCATAAATTTAAATCTTGCTACAACACATATTTTGTGTATACATTTGCATTTGCAATCGAAATATGTAAAATGGAAAAAAATTTAAAACGATGAAACAGTTCCATATATCAGTTAAATTGCCAGTAATTATTGAAATATTGTCTGTTGTTTCGAAACTATATAGGAAGTTGTACCATATAGGTTACGGATTAAATGAAAGCAATATGTATTTTCACGAATAGAACTAAAGGACGTTTAGTTCAATATATGTATATTTACAGTGATTGCCGCATAACATATCATCACATCAGTTCTGAAAGATTTAAAAACAACATGTACATACACACACTACATACACTAAAAAAAGCTTGGGTGGTTGAGGATGTAATTCGTTCAAATCATTCTAAATTTTAGCTACTTCCAAATCGTTACAAAAAGTCAATATATCAGTCCGTTTCGCTCTACTCAATTTTTTCGATTATTTTAAATAATTAGTATAACAAAATTCAATTTGTATCATTAAATAGCTTTCTCTTTAATGAGCACTCTACCAATAGACTTTCTTACCACCAGAATAGATATCGAGGAGTATATTGACATCCTTGAATATCGAATTCCATGTCAGTAATATAAGTTAGCATAGTATCACAACGTTCTCGATTAAGCTGACATTTCCAGAATAGCTAAGTTTGTGTTGGCCTTACAACAAATGATAAAACCTGTACTGTTACATTTCTAATCAAATCACTATAGTTAATTAACCAGCAACCGCAACTGAAATGCATTCAACTTTAAAGGCTAATAAAATAGCTACAATAAAATCAACAAAACTGCACATCAAAATAGTATAAATAAACACTGACGGCTATATAAATTGAGGAAATTCTTAATTTTCGACATCTACTAATAAGAATCACTAAGATCCATAATTATTAACAAAACCCATCTAAAGATATCTTATATTTAGGGAATCCAAATTTACCGAAAATTTCATTTACCGGTTTCGGTATTTTTTTTTCTTAATTTACCGGTTTCCCGGTAAATTTCGGTAATTGTTTAATCTACAAAAACATCATTGAAACATCTAATATATCTTAATTATTTTCTTATTATTTTGGTTTTTTGAGAAAAAGACATTTTTAAGTTAAAATTCATTACAATAATAACAATAATAGAATAAATAAAAACAATCTATTTTATAAATTTAATTTATAAATATTGTTTTGTTAGTAGTTCGTTAATAGTTCGCTTTAAAACACCAAAATGGCTTCTCTCAATATATATTGGCAAAAAGTTTTTATTTCTAACAAAAGCGCTTTCAACTTATAATATGAAAACAACTGGCTATATCATGTTAGCATATAACTGGAATTTGGAAAGGGAGCTTAATTTCATGAAATTCAAAGTACAAATTGAGCTTATAATATTTCGAACTGAAATGGCTGTACATTCTATTTGTATTGTAAGAGACAAGAAAAGCTTAACAGATAACTCATTTCTTGGTATTAGATAACCTCATAGCATAAAGAGTGGCCCATAAATTAATTTGGCTCTAAATAGAAAGACGAACGCATGTTTTGTAAAGCGGTTTGTTTTATTAGAAAGAGATACATTGTCATTAAGAATGAAGCACCATTTCATTCAAATGACTATTAGCTTTACATTAACGGGGTTGGCACCCTATTTTTCAGAATATTTTCGACTGTTTGGCATTTTATCACGTCAATGGTTAATAAAATTTGATCTACTAAATCTTGAATAATCTCTAGATGATAAGCGTAATACTTATTATCCTTAACGGCTTCCTACCAAAAAAGTCCCTCAGAGTCAAATAGTAGATGCTTCATGTCATTTTGACATCTCCGTTAGGACTTCTTATTTGTTGTTTCCAAATATCGTGCATGTCTATTTTAAGATCTTTGGGTATAGCAAACACTCGTTTATCATAGCCTGGTAACGCCGCGTATTAATGTAAGCGGCTATTTGTTAATTTTTTCTAAAGATTTTTTAGTAAAACAGTTCATTTTCTTCCAATTATCCAATTTACGAACGGACAACCGAAATACAAATTGCGCATCACAAAACAGCGAAAAATGTTCAACTCTTGAGCAGGATGGCGACTCTTTTCACTAATTGTTTTGCAGTTATTTTATTTCTACTGAATTAACCACCTAAATTTCCTACAGTTTGGGTAGAATACTTCTGATTTTAATTAGGGGTAAAATAACCCGTTCCGTTAATTTCAAGCATTAAAGAAATTAAATTTCATAAGACGATTGAAGTTAGTGTTGGCACACTCGAATTAACCATGAATTAATCTTAAGTCTAGTCACATCTGCGTAATGAAATGAATGAAATGAAGCGGATTTATATCAGCACGTTTAAAAATATCGGTATAAAATTAAATCAAAACCCCTATTCATATAGATCCATAAATAAAAAGAATGAATATAATAAGAACATTTCTTATTAAATTGAATAAGTGAATATATTTTATTTTATACAGTAAAAGTATGAAAAAATATTATACTAATTATAATTAAATTAATTTTTTAATTTTCGGTATTTTCGGTATAATTTTGAAAATTTACCGGTTTTTCGGTAATTAAAAATTTACGGTAAACCCGGTTTACCGGTTTACCGAAAACCGGTATTGGATTCCCTACTTATATTACTTATTATGGTAAATGATGAAGTAAGCTAAGCAACATTTTTAGAGACCGTGGTACCCCATATACCAGACTTTTTTGGAGCCGAGATCAAAATGAACAACAAATCGTCAAGCTCACACATTTACCGAAACTATTGTAGGGTTGCCGTCCATTCAATATACTCGTATGGAAACAGTCATGGTATTAATTTGCAATAAAAATCGCAATTTTATACACAATTTGTTTGAATCCAATGTATGTTGATCAAGAAGAACTTCATATGCAGCTAAAAAAAAATATTTTATAAAATAAAATTATCTTCCGCTTTAATTTAATTAGATGAAGCAGGTATCGCATATATAGAAATGTCAAAACTATCTATATACTAATTCTGAAACTAATATAACAATAATTTAACTATATTATAAAAAATATCCTCAGGGAATCTAATGGAGTGATATTTGCAATTTATATGTATGATAAACTTTGAATTGTATCGATAAACAAGCACCTTAACAAAATTTTATTTCTAACGTAATTATATCGTTACGTTGTACCATCTCCTCAACAGATTTTAATTTCACCACAATAATATTTAGATTACCACATTGTTGTTAATAGTAAATTTGCATATTGTGCAAAATTAAATTGAAATTATTTACACACGTTTATGGATTTTGAAGATATGACATCAAATTGTCTAAATATACTCGTATACTACTTTCACCAAAAGAATTAAATTTAAAAATAGTTGGTACAAGTCTTTATTTATTGTTTATGCAAATAAGTTGTAAAATCAATGAGATCTTAAATTATTATTCTGTTTTTGTGTAGATTATTTAGGCAGACAAGTTTCATTTCATATGACCTTCAAAAAACCAAACTATCAAATTACTATTAACGATCGAGTTATGTGTAAAGTAATAAAGTAATGTAGGACAAATTATATTATATTATTATTAAATCTTGGTAATGAAATAAGAGACAAGAAATTAAAATATGTAAAGTAGCCTCTAGAATTTCTGTATACATTGTGATGAATGACCTAGACACAAACTGGGTGAGTTATATAAAAGTGAAGATGAAGGTATAAAAAAAACTTGTTTTCATTCTAGTTCGGTGCTTCAAATTAGGAAATTCCCTCTATACATCAATATTCGTTTACTTAAAACATAAAACTATCATTAGTTTTATTGCAACTGGCAATTAAAGTCACAATGATTAAGATGAAAATAGAAAATTAGAAATTTTTCCAAATAGATATCTTTAAATTCTCAGAAAGAATACAATAAAAAACTTCTTTGGTCGGTAAGATGAAATGAGGGTAAATGTACTGTATCGTACAATTCAACATGGATAGTTAATTTTATAATAGACACTCCAGATTTTAAAGAATGTTTCACTAAATCTGTAAATCACTATAGCAGATAAATGTAAATAAACCCAAAAACCTCAAAATCAAAAAAACACTTCACAGTCAACTGTATATATAGTTACAAATACAATACAAAAAAAAAGTTTTCTTATAAATTCGCGTTAATTGACCTATTTTCTCACATACACAAAATATACAATTCACTGTATAAAAATAATCCACAACAATAATAAAATTCACGTTCCCATTTTTGCAACTTTCTTCCCAAAACAGAAAACACAAACATTTCTTTCAAATATTTTACAACGTTTAAAGCCGGTTTACTCGAGTTAAGAAACTAAGCAAGTGTTAAAGTTATGCACAAGCTTGTATGTGGTATATACCTTTTTATTTTAACTAATTTTTGATTTAATAATGCATAAAATTAATTTTTACATGTATCAAAACAAAAAAAATTTGTAGGTCATCACTATCTTGTATGATAACACAAATTCATCTTAACAACACTATATTATAAGTTTGAGATCAGACCAATTTTGATCAAAATTAACAAATATATACGAAACACTCGAAACGATTAATTAAAACACTGTTATACCAGATCATAAAATTACAAATATTTATCCGGTTAAATTATGATGAAAAAAATTTAAAAGATGTTACCACGAGCGCGAACTACTTAATACTGACTGAAATGGGCATCGAAATAAAAATATTTAAGTTGTTCCGCAACAAATAAAGTGTGTACACACAATACTGGTAATAAACTTATCGTATTTTTATATTGGGGATCGTTTTTATTTAAATCAAAATAAAATAGAAATAAATAAACAACTTGATCTTGAGAAGATCACGGTCATAACAATTTTTACGTTTATGAGAATGTAATGAAAATACATATATAAGATATCATCGAGGGAAAGTCTTTCATTGAACCAAGATGTAATAAAAAGCAGAATCAATTACATCCGAACATTTAAATGTCATGTGCATTAGTTAAAATATTGATCTTACGTTACATGAGACTGTACAAATTTGTTCTAGTTTAGGTTACCGAACTTTCTAATCGTCTATTTTATTCATAACTTTTAATTGGAAATGATCTATATAAATGTTTATGAATATAGCTTTTATAAAATAAACCGGAATAAAATGTATTCGAAAATGTTATACATTTTAATGCTCGTGGGAACATTACTCTAAATATTTATATGACACGAGCAACTTTCTGCGGGATCTACAGGTTGCATCTTTTAACTTTGTTTAACTATAATACAATATTTATAGGGGCTTGGATACAATCACTCAAGCTCTTGATCATGAATCATAATCATTCGATATTATTTGGTTTCACAATATGTGTTTGTTAAGATTTGAAAAGCCTGTTCAAAATTTTCGAGCCTGTTCCTTTTTCCCGAAACGTTCAAATATATATGTTTATGGGCAAAAATAACATTCAAAAGGTTTACCCAAGATCTCAGCACGAGATTACTTGTTAATGTTGAAATGTTTGTTAAACTATTTACCAAACCACAGACAATTGTAATACCTAATTAGATTCAATATTAGAACCTTACATCATCGTCGTCAAAATAACACATATCTTACCTTCATGTAGATAGATATTTTCTCCTTCTTCTTTATGACGCTTTTTAGTTTGATATTGATGGAATCTAATGTCTTTTATTATAACCGTGCGTCATACCCTAATTTTAAAATATTTTCGAGCTTCAACGAAAAGATGACTTGAATAATATTGCCAATCAATTTAACGTTCGCATCGCGCAGGTGAAACGGTTTAACAAATCAGGTAAATGGGAAATCATAACTTCGTGTCCCAGAGTGAGTTTTACAGAATCCCTAGAAAATGTTTTCATTCGGTTTATTTTCAAATCGATCAAGAGGAGTTTGTTCATTTACTTCTGCTGCTTAGCATGGTGCTATATAATATATGCTTGTTACATTATTTTCCATTTGGTTTCTTAACTTTCAAGATTACAAGTTTATTATAATTTTGTATTATTATTGTTCAAAGAATATTCAACAGGTGTAAATTATAGATGTAAAACAATATAGAACAATCAGAAACTCTAGTCTCACCCAGTGTTTTCAAATAATCTAAGTGTTTGACACGTTAATTTTAATAAACAATTACCTATTTATGTATATCGTTAAAATATTATATTTAACTATTATGATATGATAAAATATATCATGTCTAGATAACATTTCCCTCCACTTACTTCTTATACTCTGCTAATGTTGATTATGATTATAATTTTAGAATTTATATATTGTATATGTATATTATTAAAAGATTTATGTTTTAATGTTGATTGTAGTAACATAAGAAATAAGAAGAACATGAGATGGATATAAAATGATATACTTTTATATACATATATGTGGCTGTTAACTGGTTAGGTTACAATTTTGTTATGCGGGTTTATGTATTCATGTTGCTACTAAAGACCAGATAGAAAGCGAAAACTATGAATATTATTATTGTTTCTTCTATTTAGATTTAAGATTTAAATTGTTTATGGTTTGATGGCAATAATTAGTGAAAGACTTTTATATAATAATTAGCTCGATGGATTGTATATATGTGCAATTAATCATTATTGTTTTAAACATATAGCCTATTCGCATAAAGCTTTAAGACCTCATGTATTGTTACCTTTCAGAGAATAGCTTTCAATCTTCATTTATAATAAGTCTAGGTCACGCACTTAAAACAATAATAACTTCACAACCCTGCAAGCTGCAGCTACTAAGATATACTATACCATGTCTATAATGGAAACATTATAGACATCGTATAGTATATCTTAAACATTATAGACATGGTATAGTATATCCAATATATGGATACCAGAAGTACTTTTATTATACATACTTTGAACCTTGTCAAAATTTTTTATATCCAATCAACAACCCCCCTTTGGAATGTATGTAAGAATCATCAAGAATAAGTTAAACTGGAAAAGTTATTTGTTCTTTATTCAATTATGTAAGTTTTTTTTTTACAAAATCATGATCAATTTGAACAACAAATATTCTAGGAGGACAATAAAACTCATTCAAATTTAAGAGTTTCGTACGCTGTAGAATTATATTATTAAATAACCAAAATAGGTACTATTATGTGGAGGTGATATCTTACATAATATTATCATACAGAAAAACATTATCTTAGGATGTCATCAACATAGTTAACCAATCTTTTATTTTTGGTAGTATAAATCAAAAATGTGTAGCAAATAAAGTTATAATCAAGTTATTTGACTTTTAGAAACATTATACTTCCTGCAAATTAACTTATCTTTTAACAGCTTCGAGCTCAATCTACCAGAGAACCATGTAAATATGTATGTCGATAAATTATATAGAGCGAGTACAGACTAAAATTAGTAGAGACATCTATTTGTCGATTCTTTAAATTAAAATTTGGTCGATAATTTCAAAATAAAAACATTTAATTTTTTTAATATTTGATTATATTAAAACATAACATTCATTTATTTAAACTGGAAATATATAATTCACCTAATTCGCTTTTTTCAATTTATCTAATTTAATACGATTTCAAAAATTTATTTGATTCAAATTCTAGTAATATAAAGGATTCAATAATTTAAATATGTATTATATAAATATTATATCTAAATAATATACGTTTTAATATATGGCTTATTTAGTAACTTGAAAAAAAACGAATATAAAAGTATTGTGAAATGTCTTTATAAAATTGAACATGAACGAACTCGCTTAGTTTTTGACAAAATATCCTCTTGCATATTAGCTTCGGTTTGTTTAGCTAGCAAAGCTTGCTTTTGCAAACGATGAACAATGATACGATATGCTCCAATTAAATCGCTTCTTGGTCCATTTGGGATAGCATTTAGTAACATCTCGGATGTTATACCTAATGTTAATAATATTTTTCTAGTTTCAATTTCTAAAGGATGTAAATTATTAGTTACATCTAGGGTTTTTGTTGGTAGAATTATAAAATCACCGGTCTCAACATCATAACTATTAATATCACTTAAAATTTTTGAATCACAACGTTCACTAATACTTAATTTGGTTTCAGAACTTTGGGTCGATAATATGTTATTGTTACTGTTTAATGATATGCTACTTGTTATATGTTCTTTAGTTTCGTTTAATTTCGTGGGGTTTCGTATATTGCCCATAGAACTTATGGATTCTAGCTTCTTATTTTCGATGTCGGTTTTACTTAAAATAGACTCACATTCTTTTTTATTCGACAAACAAGTCTTATTTAGTTGAATCGGATTATCCATCGGACCGATTTTCTTTTTAGATTTTTGGCCACTAAATATTGAGCGCTTATTAAATTTATTGGATTTCTTTTCATTCGACGATATTTCATTTAGTTGATTACCAAAATTATTATTGTATTCAAATAAATTAATGGGCGATAAAAAATCATCCAGTATCACACTATTGCCACGTTTCGTACTACATAAAATTGGCTGAAAATTGTTTGCGGAGCTTGATTGTGCTTGTTGTGCCATATTTCGTCGACTTTTATCATTATTGTGCGTTGATAGCGATGAAGACGATAGAGTTGAAAAAAATAATAACGGTTTTTTAGTTACAGTAGATTTCGAAGTTTGCTGCTTATTCACTAAACTGTCAATTAAATTAGGATGGCTCACCCATTGGCTTGCAATAATTTGATCGATTGTAGGCCTTCGCGTTGGATTATGAACTAGAATCCTTTCTGCAAAATAAAGTTGATTTAAATAACGTTAAAATTAATTTAAACTATAATAATAAATTACGAATTAGTCGAATACACAGCAAACTTAATACTGGTGACAATGTATAGTCACCCTTTAGTACAGCTGTTCGAAGTGCAGGAACCGTAGGAGCCCGAAATGGCATATTACCAACAACCATAAAGTATAGCAGCACCCCAAGTGCCCAAACATCAACGGGACCACCTATATAATGATCATCGCTAAATAGCTCAGGTGCGGCATATGGTGGTGATCCACAAAACGTATCCAAATGTTGCCATGGCCCTAAGGTAAAAATAAAAAACGAATAAAACGTTGAAATTGTATGAAACCAGATGTCTACTCACCATTTAATAACTGTGTACTAAAGCCAAAATCTGCGAGCTTTATTTTTTCTTCAGTTACAAGTAAAACATTTTCTGCTTTAATGTCGCGATGAACAAAACCTAACTCATGCTAAACAAATTAAATATGATTTATTAATTAATAATTATATTTTATTCACGGTTCATTGTATTAATTACCATATGCTTTACAGCCATTAATAATTGTTTATATAGAGACACAGCTTGTAGTTCTTTTAATGGACCACCTTGAGTTATACGGTGATACAATTCTCCTCCTCTAACCCATTCCGTTACTAGGTGTACTCGTCCTAATGTTTCCACAACCTCAAATAATCTGAAAATAAGATAAGCTAATATTTATTTATCTGTAAAGTTTATAAAAGGTTTGCTACAACCTTAAAATATTTGGATGATGCACACATTCTAATGTAACCACCTCTCGCGACAACATGCGAAGTGCCCGAGAATCCAATCTTCCTCTATCTACTACTTTTATAGCCACTTTATCTGAAAATAGAATTTATGAAATATAAAATAAATTTTACTAGATTATCATCTGATTATAAGATTTTCAAGATTCAAGGACTAACAAAACTAAACACGGTCAAAAGAATCTGAGGTTTTTCAAGTCCAAATAAAACTAATCATAACCCAAGTTCTTAAACATCGGCAAAATACACTTAAGATTAAGACTTTGTACAAAACTAACAATTAAAAGTAATTTACCACGCGTCAATTGATGGACTGCCAATTTTACTCTGGAAAAATTTCCACGCCCAATGTCGCCACAAAATCGGTACAATCCAATACGTCTTCCTAATGCCACCTAGAAACGATAGTAACAAATTATATTCTGGTATAGCCAAACGATATTTATTTATGATTAACAAACCTCTTGAGCACATCTTGGATCAGAATTTAATGCTTGCGTAATTCGCTGATATGGTGTTATGGTGGTTAGGTCCACAGGCGCTGCACCCTCCAGGATGGCACAATAAAAATTCCAACAATCACTAAAGTATTATTGCCGTACAAAACTCGCACGACACGAGTAGATTTTTAGCAGAAGAGCTTTGTTGTCATTTTTCTATAACGATTATTTTCACCTGAAAATCAAAATCAAAGTTTTACATTACATGATCATGATACAATAATAATGGACAGGGGATTTGAGTAATAATAATGATCCTAATTACAAATCGACAACCTTAAATAACTACATAACACATTATTTATTTTTTGGCGCTTATCAAGCCTGTATAGAGCATTCATTAATCGATACCAATTATTTATGCCGCATTCAAAAACCAATTTCGATTATTATCTATATATATATACATAGTCGGTACGAATATATTACTTGACTTCTGAATATATAAACTTACTGAGTCACATTTACTTTGATATTACTGTAAGATTTAAGAATACAATAATACATATAATATAATATAAATTTATATTAAATTAGTGTGTCCGCCAATTTTATTATTATACAAAATTTTATTTATATTTTTTGTTTTCTTTTAAATTTATAGTATAGTTAAGTGTGATTATAATGCTTAATACTTGAATATTGATACATTCAAAACACTTTCAAAAATCTTAAATTCAAATGCTCAATATAAAATTTTCTTTGTTTTCTTTAATATTGATATCTTATCACTGTACAGAAATAATCTATGAAACGACTTATCAACACGAAATTCTTCATTCGATTGAATAACTAAGCACCTCAAATTAGTTTATTTCTATTTAAAATTCATTACACTACTATATAATTACAAAATAAAAACTAATTACTTTATATTTTTTGACTATTTAATTTGTTATATTAGTACACAGGAACAATTTAAAATCATTTTTTTCTCTGGTATTCACGAATTTATATACTTGTTTTGTTCGAATAGAATAACTATTGTATATTAAAAACTACTAAATACCTATATAAATGTATTCCGTTTAGTTCATTTTAATATAAAACACAATTATTTAAATAATACTTAAACGATATCCTTTGATTTTATGCGATTTTTATGCACATTCAACTATACGGTTTACCCCAACCCAATTGATGTGACACGAAAATATTTACACATTCATATGAAAATTTTTGTTTTCATATTGAGAAATCGTATAACCAACCCTTTAGTGAGATTTAAGAGTATAAAATTATATTGTTTTCCTCGTTTAATCAAAACAATACAAAAAAACGTAATAATTACGTTCCTCTCGTTTGTGTTCTCATTCAAGAGTTGTATTATAGTTGCGCTGGGCTATTGTATATTCTCTTTATTTGCACTGCAGCAGTAAAAATATAATTTTTCTCTTGTAGTGTGATTTTATAGATGGGAAACTGGCGATGACTTGTGTGGGAACTGGAAATAGTACATAAATTATTTGCAAATTTGCAAGAATGTGGATACAATATTCGATAAGTTAATAAATCATGGTATCATGTAAACACAAAATTTTCATACGTCTTGTCTTGTCAAATTTTTGACAGAACTACAATTTATTTACTACGCCTAGAAAACTTTTGTTATTCGTTTAAATGCTAAAACTAAAAGCAACAAATTAGCATTAAGTTAAAAAATTACATTTCAAATTATTGAAAATCTCAATTTTAGTATTATTACATATATAAAATAAAATGGTACTTCCTGACAATCCAGAAACAGACAGCTATAATCATTATAGTAATGATGACAATTTGGATTATCCAAATCAAATACTAGATAATCACCAATTTGGGTTGGATAATGATAATCTTGTTATCTTAAACAATGGCTACCAACCATTAGGCTCTACAAGCACATTCTCGAACAATGCGAGTGATGAAGAATATAGCAGTGATAGTGAAAACGAAGATGAACCGAATTCCGATCTTCCAGCAGTGCCTACAGCAGACAGTTGCATTCAATTAGAAATATGGAATCATCCTCGTCCATCGGACATAAATATTGAACTAGATACTAAAAAAACACAAGAGGTAAGCGAAATGTATATTATTAGTAATTGTAGCAAATAAAAACATACGTTCATTCTATTTCGACAACAGATACTCTCAGCAATGGCAACTATATCTTTACCCAACTCGGCTGTGCCACAGTGGGCCCAAGATGTTCCAGAAGATAAATGGAAAGATGTATTGATGGAGAAAATAAGGCAAAAACAATAATTATTGATGTCAATTTTATGCCAAAATAAATAAAAACAATTTAAATATAATATATAAATATGCCAATCATTTAATTAAGACATTCATCATCACAAAGTAATGTTTGTTAAATTATTATTTTAAATTACTATAAAAAATAAAAAACAAAATAAAATTTAATTTGAAACCAACTCGTTAATAAATCTAGCACACTCTTGTAATTTTGGTGAATCAGCACCAAAAATTAAATCTTTAATTTTTTTCGCTATATCATCTGCCGTTCGCAATTGTTGTACTATAATCGGTTTACTCGATGTACAAGATAAATTGCCGATAGCCTGGCAAATTCGATAGTTAGACTCGTTATCATTGGACCACTTCAGGAATCCAATTATACTTTCAGTTATAATTTTACAGATTAGCATTTCAGTTCGGGTGATTTGGGGAATTGTTAAATTCAAAAAAAATGTTGATATAGCCAATTGTAAATTACCACTACCCTGATTTATTTGGCTAATGGTATAGATAATTTTTTCAAATTCAAGCTCTATTAAATTACGGCCACTTGTGTGTAACATCATATTATTTAAACATCGAATGGCCATTAATTGATTGGCCGCTGAAGTATTTAGATTCTCAACAAGCATTTGTACAAATTCAGCATTGCCTATTTGCGAACATATTTTATTATGGCGAATTGCCAGTCTAGTTATATCCAAAACAGGAAACAGAATATTTTTAGGCCATTTATAAAGCGTTTTCAATACATTAATGCTATCATTTTCGATTATCGGATCTTGCTGTGCCAACTGAATAACACTTTCCAAATTTGGTTCGGTCACCCTAATATTGACATCTTCGATATTTTTATTGAATTCCTTCAATTTCATTAAAATTTTCGCTGGATCACATACATCTAAAGACATATATTTGTTAAATGGAAAATGTGTATTGTTCATTTTAGGGTTACTAACGGCAGTTGAATAACTATTTCCTCCAGTAAATGGATCTAGATTCATACCAGACTCTGATGTATTAACAGTAGAAGCATTAGGTATATAACGAGATCCACCTGTAAATGGATCTTCATAGCCCTCAGCAGATTGGCTCACACCAGCTGCATCTGCATTTTTAATAATAAAATTGGCTACTTGCTCTAAATATACTTGTGGTAAATTGTTTTTGTGTATAAATTTTTGCGCTTCCATCCATGGATCTTCGCCACGATTATAAGGCAGTTTAATTGGCGGTTCTGTATCCGATATATCTACATCAAATACATAGTCATACTCTTTGCCTTCGAATAATTTTTTGCCTGAATTAGCTTGTGTTCCGCCAGATGCTCCGACAACATCTCCCAAACAATTCCATTGATCTTTTGTCCATTGATAACAAAATATTTTACCATTCGGTTGTCGCACTATACGAGTTTGACCTTCAACACCTTCTTGCAATAGTGATTCAGGCCCGGGTAATTCTGTAACCTTCACTCCACCCAATTCTTTGGCTTGTTCAAGTAATCGTTGTGATACAGAATTTTTAAATATTTCTTGTAATTCAGATGACGCCATTCGTTTTGAATCGGAACTAAATACACGAACAATAGCATCGCTACTGCCCGAAACAATATCACCATTTTTAAGAAACATAACTGACCAAACTGACTGTGCGGGAAGTGCTAGTGAATTGCCTAAAGGTCCACCTTTAGCTATGCTCCACATTCGAATTGTATTATCTTCACTTCCCGTAATAAAAGTATCACCATCTTGATGCATAGCGATACTATAAATATAATTTCCATGGCCATTGAAATCTCGTACATGTTCGCCACTATCGTTCCATAACTTAATAACTGCGTCATTACCACAACTGAGCAAGTAATTATTTGCTAAACCAAGTAAACCACGAACACAATCAGAATGACCTTTCAATACTTGTACTTTAACACCTTTCTCGTTCCAAATAAAAATATTTTTATCAGCTGATCCTGTTACATATCGACCACGGGGCAAAGTACCAACTGCCCATACAGCCGCTTCATGTCCAGTTAAAGTAACACTTTCCGTACATACAACATCATCCAACTGCCAGATGATTGCTGTTTTATCCCAGCTGCCGGTAATTAATGATTTTGACTGCAGTCCTTTATCTAAACAGCAAACGGTTGAACTATGACCTTTTAACGTGTGAAGCGGTGTTGTCGATTCAACGTTGTAAATACAAACTGTATGGTCATTCGATGCGGTAAAAATCCAATTTTCGGTCTCCATATAGTATACACATGCAATATAGTTTTTGTGGTTAACTAAAGTGACCGACTCGGTATATCCATCCCTTAAAATTTAGTTTTGATAAATATCCATCAATTATGTATAAAATTAAATCTATTCAAATTACCCAGTTGGCTTCCAAACTTTTACTGTTTTATCACGACTTCCCGAAACAATTGAACCCTCAGACGCTTCACAAACTGATCGCACGTCTAATGAATGGCCTACGAGTTCGCAACTTATTTTATAATCATCTAAATTCATCGTTAAGTATTATATATTTATATTTAGTTTTGAATGAAAAGTCTTATTTTAATTTAATTATATTTTATCGACAATGACAATTTTATATGAATTTCTATTTACAGCATTATTTTTTGTGCCGTGTTCAAATGTCAAATATTTGATTATGGTTACATGAATCTACTTATTCTTTTGTTTAATTAATCATGTAATCTATTTAAAAAACGTACTTGCATGAGAGTGAAGTTTTAACTTTCGCTCATTACCCACTGTAGCGCTATATACTATATGAAAATGAAATCATTTGTTTTTACCTCGATATAATGTTATTATAATAAATAATTATTTTTCCACTATTAATTACACACGTGTATATTTATCGTATGTCATCGTGATAAACAATTATTTCACAATTAAATATTAAGAATAAAAAATTCAATACTATGATGACATTTACCGAACTCATCCAAGGTTTTTGTTTATATACGTTGACAAATTCGATGTCACTCAATACTTTAGAGTTTCACATGTATTTTATTAAATTATTTGGTTATTAAAATAAATTAAAGATTAAAAATGTTGTTGCCTATAGGAATAAATATTAGTTTATCAATACTATCCTTTTTTATAACGAATCAGCTAATACCAAATTTGAAGGATATGTTTTTGAGCGCTAATTTAGCCGGTCACGATATGAACAAGAAAGATAAACCAAAAATGTAAGTACATTTGGTTCACATATTGTTGCACAAATTTCATAAATAATCGTTCTTCTAGACCTGAAGCAATGGGGGTTGTAACCGGCTGTACATTTCTCGTATCACTGTTTCTGTTTATTCCTATTCCCACATTCGGTACAATATTTTCTAACAAGACATTTCGGCACGATGAATTTGTGGAATTTATTGCTGCCTTACTATCGATATGCTGCATGATATTACTGGGTTTTGCCGATGATGTACTAAACTTACGATGGAGACACAAACTCCTCTTGCCAACAATCGCTTCATTACCATTGTTGATGGTATACTATGTTAATTACAATTCAACAACTGTACTCCTACCGACTTTCGTGCGTAGTTTTCTGGGATCATCTCTAGACATTGGTTAAATCCTAAAGTATGATAATATGTAACATAATCAATTAATATTTATCTGCAATTTTAGGATTTTTTTATTATATATTTATGGGAATGTTAGCTGTATTCTGTACCAATGCCATAAATATTTTAGCTGGTATCAACGGTCTAGAAGTTGGCCAATCGATTATAATTGCTGCTTCAATAATAATTTTTAATACAATTGAAATAAGCAATGAAGTTGTTACCAGGGCACATCAATTCTCTTTATATATCATGATGCCGTACTTTGCCACCACATTGTCATTATGGTTTAATAACAGGTATGCATATCTCTTTTATACTTTCCAAATAAAAGACTACCCCTCGGTATTTTACGAATAAATTTCAATTCAATTTTATTTTGCTGACGTTCGTTGGAAATAGAAAATGCAACTTAACTTAATTCAAAATTACAAAAGATTTTCATTACAAATTTACAAATGAAATGGGGTGTTGTAATATAATTATATTGCCCTAAAATTAAATATTGAAATTAAATCGTTCTCTTATCACAGATTTGTTAATTATACAAATATAATATAATATATTTTAACTAAACAGACTGAATATGGTTGTTTTTAGCTAATATAGTTTTTAAAAAAAGAGCGAAAATGTGTCTGTTTGTGAAACTTAATTGGAAGTATTTTGTGATCTATGGCAAATATTTAATTAGTCTTTGGCACTTATAATATTCATGTTTATAAAAAAATATTTAATTTATTAATCCCTGTTAGTTTAAGTCGTCGCGATCTATACAAATGAAACATGTAGGAACTTAATTTTAAAAACTATATTTTAACAAATCACATATTTCGTTCAAAACTACAACCATCATTTTATTAATAATTTTTTTTAAATTTCATACCTATCTAATCATAACATTAATTTAATTTCATCGTATTTAATTGATAAATTATTCATAAGAATTAGTTTAAATTATATAATTAGTTCGGGATACCATCTGTCGTGTTTGTGTTTTGGGATATTTTAAACTTAAAAATAATCATCATCCTCGGTTTCATCCCATTTAGAAAAAAAATTCATTACAATATTATCAAACTTCCAACTATTATTGGCTACATATTCAGGCCAATAGTATTTGTCCGAATATTTTTGTAATTTTATTAATTTTAATTGATGATCGTTATTACCATTTTGATTACTGTTTACACTTAATTGATGTTCATCATCAATATCGATACCCTTCGATATTAAATTTTGTATATATTCAATATCGATAACATTATGCTTGTTATTAATTTTAAAAAATTTAATATATAAATTTTTATTTAATTCTAAATTAAAAATTATATCGATTGGTTGATTACAGTATTTACACAACCACCCTCCGTAATAGTTTAAATCGCCAACTATTAGTAATTCATTCGAATTCGATACTGTAGATGTTAGATTGTTAAAACTACTTAATAGTGTGTCTAATGATGATTTATAATTTAATTTAATTTTGTTTAATTGACATAGAACACTACTAATTTTAGTTTTATTCGAATGCTGCCAAAAAAATCCATAAACATTGTATTTCAAACGAAAATAAACTGGTTGTGGCCAATTGTCGTACCATTTAAAATAACTAATGGCTTTTCGATTTAATATTTCGTTACTTTTACTATAAATAATTATATCATCAATTAAATTTAACTGATTACTTAGTACAGTCTTTAAATTTGATATAATATCACTATGTTTATTACAATTAACTACAATTAAGCGTTTTAAATTGAATAATTTTACTAAAAACCCTGTCCTCGTGTTGTCGCTAAATTTCGACGATCGTGATGATTGAATTGATTGTGTTTTCATTTTTATTGGATCGAAACTAAAATTGCAAACAATAAATAGTTCGATAAGATCGTATAGTTCCATTATTTGTATTTCGAGTGTTTCCAAATTATATTCGTTTGTATTGATAACATAATAGATTCGATGTGGTATCAGTCGTGGCGTTGATAGTTTTATTGGAAATTTTGATGTCATAAATGAACGCCATATAACTTCAGGTTGGCCACAATCCACACCATGCCACTCTGGTAGACAATTACATTTACTTATGTTCGATTCCTTATTATTCGTATGATATGCAATAGTTCCATCTTTGTAACAATATAAATGAGTCCCATTGCGATCCTGTCTTGTGAATTTTTCACTAAACTTGACGATAGTACTCAGTTGTATATTTTTTAATTCATCACTTTTATTTTCAGTGTTAACCTTAAAGTTACTTTGATTATATGCACTTATAAATCTAACATTAATTTCATTGTTATTAAGATTATAATCTCGGAAATTATTATTATAGAATAACATAAATAAAATTATTAAAAATAATTGCAAAAACAATAGGAGCCATAAAAAAAATTTGTCTGATTTATTATTTATATACATTTATATAAAAAATATATATAACTTAATATATTAAACAAGTTAATAATATTTAAATAGTTTGTGATAATTTTTTTATATTAATTTTATTAGAAATTGATGTTTTATATTCGAAGCTACACCCATTTTCTTTAGATTTTCCAAAATTAGAAAAAAAAGCTTAAGGTGTTGTTTTGACAGATAAAATTATTGACATTTCCTTTGACATATATTTTGCATTTGAAAACCTTACAAATTCTTTATTATAATATAATGTTCACATGAATATTTAAAATAATCGTTTCTACTACTACTTTTTTTCAGATATCCATCCAAAGTATTCGTTGGTGATACATTTTGCTACTTGTCTGGAATGACATTTGCGGTGGTTGGTATTTTGGGGCACTTCAGCAAAACCATTTTATTATTTTTTATACCCCAAATAATAAATTTCCTATATTCTGTACCACAATTATTCCATTTTGTACCGTGTCCACGACATCGAATGCCGAAATACAATCCTCATACCGACCGTTTGGAAACCAGCAAAACGCAATTCAAACTTTCAGAACTTAATATCCTTGGCAAAATATTTGTACATTTATTTAAATGTTTGCATATCATAAAATGGGAGGAACAAAAGGACGATAAACAAGTAATTGTAACAAATAATTTTACATTAATAAATTTTTTACTTTTAGTCTTGGGCCCTCAGCACGAAAAGGATTTAACCAAATATCTTATATTTGTACAAATTGCTTGTTCGGCCATCGCTTTCACTATTCGTTATCCCTTAGCAATATATTTTTATGAAACATAAACTTGTGATTCAATATTTATAATATTTAAATACATATTATAAAATTTATTAGTTAGCACCAAAGAATAAAATTTTGTTTTATTTTAAATATTTTTATTTATTTATTAAAACTGAACGGGAAATGGTTTTGAGTTGAAAATAAATTATAAAAGCAATAAATATCACTTTAGATATGATGACAAATTGCAATATCTTAGAAAGTATCTTCACCAACGATAAATTCATCTTGGAATCTTTTTAATTTTACTATCAAATCATCGATTGTGACCTCACCGTGAACTTTATTATCACGTGTACGGACATTTACTGTATTTGAAGATTTCTCTTTTTCTCCAACCACCAATATAAAATTAAATTGCGCCAATTGGGCATTACGAATTTTTTTATTCATTGTATCGCCAGGATCGGTGTCTGTTTCTACCATAAAACCAGCCTCATGAAGTTTAGTACGAACTAATTCAGCATAATCATCAAATGGTGAACCGACTGGTACAATCATAATTTGACGAGGTGATAACCAAAATGGCCATTTACCAGCATAATTTTCTGTAACAATTGCAATCATCCGTTCAACAGATCCTAAAATAGCCCGATGGATAATAACTGGTCGTTTTTTGTCGCCCGATTCAGAAACATACGATAAATTAAATCGGATCGGAAGTTGGAAATCTAATTGAATTGTAGCACATTGATGTGGACGTTTAAGAGCATCCATAATTGTGATATCGATTTTTGGTCCATAGAAAGCACCATCGCCCTCATTTATTTTCCAAGGTTGTCCAAAATCATTTAAAGATTCAGTCAAGGCCTGTTCCGCTTGATTCCATACTTCTAATTCACCTAGATAATCTTCGGGCCGAGTAGACAAACACATTGTCATTGTAAATCCAAGTACTGTGTAAACATGTTTCAAAAAATTAAGTGCAGCAATGATTTCAGATTTTATTTGTTCAGGTGCACAAAATATGTGAGCATCATCTTGTTGGAAGCGACGAACTCTAGTTAATCCAGTCAAAGCTCCCGATAATTCATTGCGATGAAGTACTCCAAAATCGGCCATTCGCAACGGTAATTCTCTCCATGATCTAACACGATTATCAAAAATTAGGCAATGACCTGGACAATTCATCGGTTTTAATGCAAATATTTCCTTTTCAATTTCAAAAGAAAACATATTATCGGAATAATGCTGCCAATGTCCAGATGTTTGCCATAACTTTGAATTGTATATATTAGGCGATATTACTTCGTTGAAACCACGTTTACGATATTCATCACGTATAAAATTCATTAAAGTGTTGTAAATGTGGGCACCTCTTGGTTGGAAAAAGCATGATCCCGGCGACAATTCATGGAAAAAGAATAGTTCTTGTTCTCTTCCGATTTTGCGATGGTCACGTTTTGCCGCTTCTTCCTGAATTTTTTCCCATTCTTTCATTTGCTTTGGATCGGGGAACGAAATTCCGTAAATACGTTGCAATGTTTCGGCATCAGCTTTACCTTCCCAATAGGTGGATGAATTCTTTGTTACTTTCATTGCTTTAATCTTTCCTGTATTACGTATATGAGGTCCAAGACATAAATCGATCAATGAACCACAACGATATACTGTAGTACGATCAGATTTTACTTTTTCATTTAGAATTCGAACTTTAAATTGATTATATTCAAACATTTTAAGTAAATCTTCTTTTTTCATCTCTAGCCTTTCAAACGGTTGTTTTTCTTTAACAATTTTTTTAACTAAATCTTCTACAACACCATAATCGTTTTGTGAAACTCCATCGCCTTCAGTATACATGTCGTAATAGAATCCATTTTCTATTGGTGGGCCATAACATAAATGACCACCATAAATTTTTTCAACGGCTTCTCCCAAAACGTGTGCAGAACTATGCCAAAATACTGCTTGCGCTTCCGGATCATCGAATTTTAGTAATTGTAACTTACAATCTCCCTCCAAAGGTCGATCTAAATCCCAAAGGGAACCATTTATTTTAGCAATTACCGTGTTATCAGCCAAACCTTGACTAATACCACGCGCAACATCATAAGGAGTAGATTGCCAAGCAGTAGCATCAACCACTTTTCCGTCGGGTAATGTGACTTTTATTGGAGTTTTATTTTTGCCTTCCAGTTCACTTAAATATTCGGCTTTTAACACATCCCACATTTTAATGCGGCTTTCAATGTATTCTGGAGGTGGTGTTAATTCCTTTACTTCTGTTTTTTGAAAGGAAATTGAAAAACATGAAAATTGGAACTGCGTTTTAATATCTTCTTACTTACTTTTCTTATCACCAGCAGCGCCTTCAGCATTTTCTTGTTTCTTCTGCTTCTCCTTTTTCATTTTGGTTGCCTGAAATTATAACCACAAAAACAATAAATTCAATCGTGTTTGCCACATATATCTTTGTTATTGCGAAACGTATTAGTTAACTATGTAATACACGGTAGTTTTCTAACACAAACAATATAAACGTATAACGTAATCATTATTGAATGTTTTCTGATTCACCAAACGCAATATTTTCATCATCAAGAAATTACTTTTTATTTTTAAGACTCATTTTTTCCTAATATGTAAAAGTGATTAAAAATAAAGTAATTTATAAATGATCTAAATAAACAGAAACCAAATTATGCAATTTTTACAATTGGAAAAGCCTATTCTAACACAGAACCAACCAGAGTTGCGTATGCTCTCTGTTGATGATTTATCACTTGAATTTTATATAAATTTAGAGTTTTTACTGTACAACTTAACACAGATAAAAGTTTCATTTTTATTTTAATTAATTTATTTGAAATATATTATTTATTCATGCCTTTTTATCATTCAAATCCAAATTATTTATTTCTGGTACCACGTTGTCAACCATTATTAGGAATTGTTAACACTTCGACTTGCAAGAAAGAAATAATTTTGACAGTATTTTTGTTTAAATATGCCGATTTCATAAAAATCAATAATGGCAACACAAATATGAATATTGTTTTTTTCGTTCGTATTTGCCAACATTTAGGATACATATTATAATACAGATATATTAAACTTACTTTTTTCTTATTATTATTAGGATTTGGCATTTTAAATTTTAATTTGTTAAAATCAGAAAAATTAACAACCAATACACATGGATTTAAGAGAAATGACACTTCAAAATGAATTTCTTCAGAAACACTTTAATGTGTATTTTTATATGTATCAAATTTACTCAATTTCTAGTTCGCATGACTGAATTATTCGCCCAAATGAGCGGGATATACAGGTTTTCAAATCGTTTTGAGGTTAAATATTATATCAAAGATTTCTTGGCCACTCAGAGTTAAGTTAGCTTTAAACCACAAAAACTATAAAATTTAAACAATACCCGTTTTCAGATTGCTACTCTCACGATTCGGATTCTCGTACTCGGATTATTGACGATTTCGAAGGGGAACTTCCGAGGGGAACTCCGAGGATGAATTAAAACTACCGGAGTTTATACAAACTATCACTTTATTCAATTCACTCAATAAATTGGAAAGATTAGCCGCTTGCCACTGGTGGGTGCTATGTCACTAATTTTGTCGACACAATTCATCACACTTTATTAAAGAGAGGGCTATGACACTAGTCTTCACTTCACTCATAAACACTTTAACAATTCACAGGTTAAAATTCGAAATCGAGGACGTGCGGCTATAGGTCCGATTTACCTAACCATCTGCACATTGCATAGCTCCATGCCAGCCTATAGTATTGACATGCAAGATGGGTCGGCCCATGGATTCTACACTCCAACAGGGGATGTGTTCATTCACACAACCGATCGTAATCAAGTGGTGAAAAATCCCGTTTGCATCGCCGCCCCTA
This sequence comes from Tipula lateralis, assembly GCA_963932295.1. Classification (NCBI taxonomy): domain Eukaryota; kingdom Metazoa; phylum Arthropoda; class Insecta; order Diptera; family Tipulidae; genus Tipula; species Tipula lateralis. Next base: position 194,620,545 of record OZ010736.1, on the reverse strand, counting down.
TCGGGATTCGAACCCGGTACCTTCCGTTCCAACAGCCGCAGCTTTAACCACTGCGCCACCTGGGCGGTGTGTAGTATATTTCGAGATATTTCTATGCGTCACTGTGTAGTATTTCTAACAGGGTTTTATTCATTCGCTGTATTCTGCCAAAGCTCCTAAATATTTCTATTTTGTCTATAACCATACTCTAACCGCTCGATTATTGTCTGCTATGACGTTGACCCAGGCATTTTCGTTACAATATGATTTGTAAACAAGAATCATTAATAGATTTTTAATAATAATCAATAAAAGGCCAATTTATTGTTAAGTAATTCCTATGAGTTATCAGACACGTCAGTAACAGATTTTTTGAAACTATATTCAATCTATATTGAATAATAATACATACAATTTGATTACTTAAAGTAGCTGTTAAATTCAATGATTAAAACAGTTTTCTTTTTGAGAATATTCTAAACAGTTTACAAATTTTCTTAGAAATTTTTGTTTTTATTAATACAACTAAATCACAAATCATTTTGCTATAATTTTATTAAATTTAGTGGTACAATCCTGATTTCGAAATGTACTCAAACGATATCAGAATTCTCCTATATAATTAGATTATTATCACTAAAATAGGCTTCGTCTAGTTTTTCTACTTAAAATAATACGTCTCTGGTAGTTAGACGCTCATCAAAATCCAAAAATAACAATTCAGACACCTTCACAGTGATTTGTAAATTAGCTAGTCAAATGATTATCAACAATATCTGTGCATATTTAATATTTTTCAGTGGTTAAATTAATTCGGGCGATGTTCTTTCTAATTTTGAATGGTACTTTTTACTGTTTATAGTACTGAATTATATCTGCTACTATTTCGATTTATAGATCTTTAAGTTCGTACATTAACTTAAAGTTCGTACATACAAGAGTTCATGTATAATACCTCAAAGTATTTGAAACTGCATTCTTTCTGATTTTGTTATATTATAGGATCAAAAGAGAGCCGTGCAATTGATGTTCAGGTGGTTTTCAATATTATTTTTAACAGCAGAACCTTACAGTCTAGACTTGAGAATTAATTAATTAACCACTAATTGTTTGCGATTACTTTCATTGTGCTTTTTTCGTGTGAGCCTTTTAAATTTAGTTCCAGGTAGTTAACATTTTGGCGATGGGACAGAAAGGTATTTTTTATTTCACACTCCAAATAGATCAGTTTAAAAAGAGAGAATGTTATATGAATTTTTTGTTGGCTTTCTCAACCTTTTCAACAATTTGGGCCAAATCAGAATCCAAAACTCGGATGTAAACTATTATGTAGGCACTAATTTTTTATCAACTACGAAATTAGTATTCATCACAATTTTGAGTTATTTTTCGTTGAACACGTAGTCACTGAACTATTATACTTTTACAATTATATACATATGAATATAGGATGTTCGAATTGGAGACAATTTTCCGTTAAGTCTTACGAATATACGAGTTCTACGCATAAACTAAAGTGATGCTGAAGAGATGTTTAAATTATCTACATTGTTACTGTCATATATATTTTCAAAACAAATGTCATATAGATATAAAATAGATATAAGATTAAGCAACCATAAACACGACCCACCAAATCAAAAATTTACTGTATGCATGTAAACAATTTTATCAAATTTTTTTGCCGTTACTATAGTCAAGGTACCTGTAATTATTTATATGAATTTTATTTTAAAATTTACTCTGATGGAACCATCTTTATGATATAATAATCTTTGGTAATACTCCAATGTTTTATGAATTGTATAGGGTGAATTGAATCACAATTAAATAATATTCTACATCGAAATAGTTTTGAGAAAAATTAGGGTATCATAGGTATTATTAATATTATTTCGAATAATTTCAGATATAAAATAAAACCTAAGAAAAAGAAGTAAATTAGTACATGATTGTCGACACCTTGTGTCTCGAATTATACATATAGAATATCAAAAATTCCTCAGTTATCCAATTTGAGAAATCATCTCTTAACGGATAAGAAAGTATCCCAGAACCAATAAGAATTTGGATACTGCTTTTGATTAAAATTAATTAATTTTGATTAAAATTGAACTATTCCATCTAATTTAAATTATTTTAAATATACTGATACCGTTCAAATCTGTGAAATACTATTTTCCATTGTTTAACAATTAGTTTCATGCTGTTGCAATAGTGAAATTTCAAATCGACATCATATCTTGGGAATATTTCTATAAAAACACAAGTTTTCCTGAGGTAATCATTTATAGTTTTGGTTCATGATTATATATGGTATATACCCTACTTGTATATACTATAGAATTTTTAAACTATTCCCAGAGAAACAAATACAGTTGATTTACCATTCAATAGTTTATCACGAACCAAAATTTTTATAATAATTTTTGTTTAGTTTTAATCAAGTTCATAACTGTTTAACGTTTAATAACATACAATAAATAGATGAATGAACTTAAAAGGGTAGGTTGATGGTTGCAATCGCGGATCCATATAATTAATACAATAGTGTACAATAACGAAAAAATATTTAATGAAGTATTAATTATTACCAAACAAATAAAATAATAAGTATGATGTTTAAGCCATAAACATTAAATTTTTCATAATTAATTTATCATAAAACATAATTAATTAATTTATAAATGTATACTACGCATACTATGAAAATAATTATTTTTAATGGAAATTAACAGAAAATATAATGTTTATTGTAAAACTCGATCACTAAAAAATTATAATGAGTATATGGATACGCTTTAGTAAGTTCACGCAAAGATTTTTGAATTTAATGTACCTTCCTATAATAGGTAACTGCATATTTATGTTTTATATTTAACGTATATATATATTTTTATGTTTTGTAGTAAGTAAACTACAATACATTATAGAATTAATTGTTACTGTTGTGTTTTGTATACAGTTTACCCATTAATTATGATATAAATAATATATATAAAATATGTATTACATGAAATTATATTCTTTCTTAAAGAGAAGCAATAAAGACTTTATAAGTTGAAATACACTTTATGTCAAGTGAGACAGTGGTTGATTATTTAAATATTACATGAATTTAATCAGTCTGATGCTCTACTTTTGAAGAAATTTTATTTTTTATCGCATGTGTAGACACCCTTTTCCATCATCATTTATTTCTAAAAGAGGGTGTAATATTTACAATTTACCGGTGAGAAACGCAAGGTACACATAAATTTAAATAGATTTTAGTAAACACTCGATTGTAAAAATTACATGGGCACCTGTAGTATTATTCTCTATCATTTTAAAACTATAAATAAATAATGTGTTTAAAATTTACAAACACAGTGTATACATATAGGTTACCTGTGAAGAACGATTGTATTGAATAAATTGTCGTTATAGTTTTATTTTAACCTGGCGAATAAAGTGAAATGCGGGTTAGTGAATATGCAACTATAAAACGATTCTTATAGATTAAATTTTAATTTTGTATAATACATTCATCTATACATATACAAATAAAAAAACAAAACAATTATGACATATACAAACACCGGATATCGTTAAGCTTCAATGAATACCCGAATTTTTTGTTTTATAATTCTACTTTGAATTAAATTTCTGTGTAGCAAAATACAATTTTTTTTGGTTTACCTCTTTTTGTTACTTACGAATAAAATCTCTCGAAGTGGACCCTACATCGCATTGCAATTCCAAACTTCATAATCAACTTCAAGCGTAATATCGCAAATGTGCGCTTTTTGATTCATCATTCGTTAGCAATATGTTGTGTATGTCTTTATACAACATTATTTTTCCATATCTAAGTACATACAATTGTATGCATTTAAAAAATGATACATTTTGATCTAATATGCTAACGTGTCTGTTAAAAAAAAAACGTTAGTTTTATGGTTATATGACCGTGAACTTTGATTTTGTTTCGGTTTAATTTCTAGCTTATTCAAAAATAAAAATGTTTTATTTTACTTATTTTTATTCATCTAAGCATAACAATCAACCATGTTTCGATTTGTACATTTAATTTTATAAATGATAATTTAAATAAAACTTTGAAATTAAAATTACTTTTATAAATTAAGAGAATCCACGTGGAAAGAAGAATTTGATTTGCATTTTCGTCTGTCGGAATGTACCGACATAGGAGCAATCAAATAAATCGATGAATCTATGTATGTAATTATATAAGACCATATGGTAACCACAAGCTTTTACTAACATATAGGTACATATATGTATGTACATACGTACTTCGAATTCTATATTCAATCAATTAAGTTGATTATTGTTGGGGTGTTAGTGCGTTTATATACAATTAAAACAATATATTATTCAGATTAAACGAATTCTTTTGATTTTTTTTAAACTGTTTAGGTTTTTAGAATTTGAAATAGAACGAATTTTCATTCTATATAAAATAATTAAAAATATAGGTTTCATGATCCTGTTAATTATTATTATAGAAATAATCATAGATTAATTTTTAAGTGTCAAAAAAGGCAAATGGAGATGGGATAGCTATTGCGCTTAATTATAGTCGTTATTTTCAATTTAATTTTAAAGTAAACTCAATGTTTGCTTTATGTTAATATATTGTTAAAACGAGTGTAAAAATTAAGAACATTCGTCCCCCACCTGAGTCTTATTCTGTGGATACTTTTATGTTTTATGATTTATAATTTATAATTTAATTAGAATTACTCAAATTTAGTTAAAATCTGTAATATATTTAATTCCTATGATTTCGAATTAAACCTTAACTATATGTATTTTTATGTTATATAACTACTACACTTATTTTCAAGAATACAGGCTAAGTCCGTTGTGAGACTATTATGTGATGTATAGATGATTTTTCCTTAACTATAAATTTGGATGTGGATCGTTTCTAACTTAAATGGAATTAAGATCTTGTAGGCAGTTATTTTAAAAATGTGATCTGTTCTCTTTATTGACTTTGATATTTCTAGCACAACTTTACTCATCATAATAGGTTCATCTCGATTTGTATTTTTTTTCAAGAGTGAATCGATAAACATTTGTAATTAATTTTACTATTTCAGATGTAATTAAAGTTGTAGAATTTTAAACTTGAGAATATTAAATGTTGATGTCAGGTTGTTAATACAAAGAAGGGCCAACAATGGTTTTAATATAACAATATACCAGCACAAACATATTGTGAAAACTATACAAAAAAATCTAGGAAAAAAACTTAAAACTTAACCTTACAACATTAAAAGATCAAAACCTGACAATTGAAGATTTTAATTTAATTACAGTAAACAAATCTGAGAAGCAAAGAGAAGAATAAAGAATAGAAGACATAAAAAATATGTAATTATTTTATTTACATTAAAACATGCAATCCCGACAATTATTTAAATATTTCTGTATTTTTATTATACAGGGTGTTTTCGCTAGTAATTTTACATTCAAAACTGAATCGAGATCAGACTGATCGAAAACGCTTTTATCATGATGTTTATTCGAATCTAAAATTTAGTTCAAACCGTCGTGTCATTATATTAACTTAAATTTTGTAAAGGTTAATACGCAAATATAATATTACAACAGACCGTTATCATACACAACGCAATTCGCTATATTATATCACTTCAGAAAAAGATGCGCTTTGTAAAAACACTCATATACAAGTTTATTGTTCATAAAACAAAACATAAAAAAGTAAACATTTTTTTATAGGAAATATGCTCTGATGGATGTGATCAAGATAATCAAAAAAAAGTATATATATATATATATATATATATATATATATATATATATATATATATATATATATATATATATATATATATATATATATATATATATATATATATATATATATATATATGGTGTTATTCTTTTTATAAAATTTTGTACGGTCCTTCTCCGTTAAAATGATCGATCTTAATATAAACTAAAATATCAAGAATTTATATAAAATTTGATTCAGTTTTATTTTATAGTTAAGGAAAATAAGAGCTTATTATTTTATACTCATATATATGTGTGTATTATGTATAGATCTAAACAAAAAACTCCATCATATTAGAAGGAACAAGCGAGGAACCTCGTTTCCTATATACACGAATGTATAATGTATAAGTTTGAAAGAAAATCGATTTAATTTTAATGTTATTTTGAGGATGTAAAAAGATTAATAACGGAAGTTCTTATATAGTTAGCAATTTTCAACTTGTTAATTATTTAAAAATCTCATAGCTTACGTTACCAGTAGAGCTAACGACACCACGAGTATCGTAGAATAATATTCCATGTGTATAATATAATTGTCTCTATAGTAACAATGAGTGCGATGATCTTTGCGGTTTGCACCATATCATGACAAATTTCATGCGGAAAAAATTTAAATATAAATTTTCATGGTGAGAAAATTTTGTAATTATAATCCCAAGCAGTTAACAACAAACTTGTCAATATGGAGTTTTATCGTTATAGAGCTTCAATAAAAACTATATTTGTATATATAATATATATAGGTAACATATATAATGATGGTAATTTTATATATACCTAATATTGATTCGTGTATATATGTAAAAGGTATATAATAATTTCATATAGTATTCTCGACCGTTTTGTTATTGAAACGAACTTTCCGTGAAACTTTGAATAAATTTATCGCTAGTTAGTTACGATTACTTTTGAATTATTCTCAAAACTAAAAGCAACATTAAATTATATAAAACAAAACTTTTCATATTTTCATGCTTATTTAATCCATAAACTTTAATTTCGAGTTAAAAAAAACTTCAAAATTTTAAAATTCAAGTTTTTAATTTTTTCCCTTAGATCTAATGTTTTAAAAAAACTGGAAATCCAGTTTACTTTCTATAAAAACAAAACGTACAAAAAATTCTTGTACATAACAAAAAAAAAACGGAAATAAGATCAAAGTAAAAGTTAATTCCTTCCAAATAACTTTTGTTATATTTCTCGACCTTTATTACACAAATGATTTTGATTGATTATATGCAAGTTTGTCATAATAGTGGTTTCTCGACCATTGCACTACATACATACACATTCATCTATATATACCACATATAAATATGTATATATATATGTATATATATATATATATATATATATATATATATATATATATATATATATATATATATATATACATATATATATATATATATATATATAAATGTGTGGATGAATATTCGCTTTGTACACGGGGACGTATAGTACAATAATTACACCTAAACTTCAGTTAGCGCAGCATTTTTAACAATTCATATACATATGTTTCTGGCTTCATGAAGTAAAGTTGTAAAACAAACATGTATTGAGATTGGGCATCTTTCTTTATTATTATATAATATTATTACTATATGTTGTAAATTTTTCAAACCACGCAGAACGACTTTGACATGTAAAATTCTTATATAGATTTTCTCACGAATTGAATTGTATTTTATGTAAGTGTATTTAAAATAAAATAAAAGGTAATTAAAATATAAACAAGAAAAACAAAATTTCATCAGTTTATGAAATGTAAATGTTATATATTATAGGGAACGTTATATACCGATAGTTTTTGATCGCAAGGTGCATAATATGATTAATATTATAAATTTGAAATAACTAACAAACTCTATACATGAGAATGTTATAATTTTTTATTTTACATTTGTATATCTGTATTTCTGCTAGTGTATTCTATAGTGTATATATATATATATATATATATATATATATATATATATATATATATATATATATATATATATATATATATATATATATATATATATATTATATATATACACGATAGTTTTATATATATACATAAACAACACAACAAAAGTTAGAAGTGGGGATAAACATTATGTCACGGACAGGTAATTTTTTGACTCTACCTGTTCTTTCATTACGAAGATAGTTTTTTTAGTTTAGTCTCTGACGTTATCCAGAGATCGTTGAATTAAAATCTGAAAATAAAATTTGTATTATCTATAATTATTATTATTTTTTTTTGTTAAAGTTTTCAAAAGCTTTATTATTATTTTCAATCTTATACATAGTGAGTTTATTATACATATACAGTGATGTAATGTGTTAAGAATAGTTTTTCTTGTCTGTATGCACTACACATAATTCATATATAATTAGATTTTTTCGACTTTTGTTAGCAAATATGTTTTTAATGTTGAAATATTAAAGAATTGTGAAAGTGTTGTTGTTAATTTTATAGTTCATTATACATACTCGTACACAAATATATTATTGTTCTCAACCGACAAAAGTTATTAAATTCAACACTATATAGATACTATATTTCATAATATTTTTTACAACTTATGAACTTACAACATACAGAATATTTAATATAAAGTTTAACTATATACAATATATACATTCATTATAGATTTAGTTATATATATATATATATATATATATATATATATATATATATATATATATATATATTCACAAGTATAAAAGTTGGTTTATTCTCACATACAGAAAGAAAGTTAAGAAATCTTGTGATTTTACAATTAAGTGCTAAATGTACAGTATTTTTAAATAGTTTATTGATTCATGTAACTGTAACTTCAAAATAATATATTATATAAAAGATAAAATACTGAATATATATATATATATATATATATATATATATATATATATATATATATATATATATATACATATATATATATATATATATAATATGCATGTATAATTTTATTGTGGTTTATGTTATTAATAATAAATGAATAATAATGATTCATCAACAAATGAATAAAAAAGAAACGATGCTCAATCATACTGTAATGTTTTAGATGTACATAATAAGGAAAATTATATAGCTGAAGATGCAATATTGCAAAAACACTATTTTATGGTATTATGTTGAATTGAATCTTCAACACATTATAATAATATAACTATAAAAAATATTATTTTATCGACGCTCACAGATTAGCTTTCTTTCGACTTGCTACCAGGTTAATGATGCCGCTGTTTATAAATGTATATATATATATATATATATATATATATATATATATATATATATATATATATATATATATATATATATATATATATATATATACATATATATATATATATATATATATATATATATATATATATATATATATATATATATATATATATATAATACATTAACATGAAGGTATAAAGTTTGAGTATACGTCGATATTATAAGCAAAATTAAAGGGCTAAATTAAATGAGGGCACTGATACGAAACTACTAAGTTTATAGGTGTGGAACTATCAAGTTTCCAACCTTTCCCAATTTTTTTCTACTTGTATACACATGAAGTCCCTGTGCTTATAAACTACAAATTTATTTTATTCATATACATACATATATATGTAAAAATAAAACAGATAATTACTTGGTTATAGTAAGGTTTTTTGTAATTAACATGTCGAATTTCTATATCGACAGGTGTAATAATAATAATAAGATGTTTAGTATTGCTTATTATACGTTCTCGAGTTCGATCTGAACTTATTTATTATATATATATATATATATATATATATATATATATATATATATATATATATATATATATATATATATATATATATATATATATATATATATATATATATATATATATACATATATATATATATATAAGTTAATTATGAAGCACAAGCAATGGCACTGGAAGAATTCACGGGAAAACATTTCAAATGCCCGTGTTCTCTTAGTGGCATCACCTGTGTGGAATTGTACACCATAGTTTGAATTTGTATTTTAAATAAAAAAAACTTAATTTTTATAAATGTTTGTGTAAGTATAATTATTATACGATAAAAATTAATCAAATTAAAAAATCTACAACTAACTAAAAATAACAAGTAAATCTATTTTTCAGTTTCCGGTTTATGGCCATCAGTAATATTATATAGCTTTGTTTTAATGTAACAATAAAGTATATAAAAAGTTTAAGCTTTTGTATCTGATTCTAAATATACCCAACCATGGATAAAAGTGTTGTATATAAAGATGGAAACAAGCTATATACACTTATAGAGAAAATTTGTAGATTTAACATCCGTTTTTATACAATATTTTTTTTTTTTTTTTGTAAATTTTATTTACTTAGAAAAGTTCACTGACATATCATTTAATCATCACAACAACAAAAAATAAATTTAATTTCACAAATACAATACAAGGCAAAAGTAAATCGAAGAAGAAATAAAATAAGACGTAAGCGAGATATATAGAAATATATTATTGTACATAGCCGACAGATGAAATTTCACTCCGGGGAATCATACAGAATAAGTCAGAAACAATACTTAAACATAGAAGAAATATAATTATATACTCAAAATGTAATATGCATATATAAGAACATAGATTCTGAATTCATTTTTGAATCTTTTCTTATACACGAGTATAAGGCTTTAAAGTTAATAACCCTATTTCTTTAAGGAGAAATTACTATTTTATTATATATATATATATATATATATATATATATATATATATATATATATATATATATATATATATATATAAATATATATATATATATATATATATATATATATATATATATATATGTATATATATATATATATATATATATATATATATATTATATATATATATATATATATATATATATATATATATATATATATATATATATATATATATATATATATATATATATATATACTTCTTAATTTATATTGCCTATAAGATTAAAGTCGGTTTCATATATGTATACTTTTATAGGATTAAAGTCATGTGTAGGATTTTACTCCAAAAATACTCGTGTGTTGTATGTTTTTAATTGATATATACAAATTTTTAACAGTTTTAACTTTATTCAACAATATAACGAAAAGTTAGAATATTTTTTTTTAAAGAGGTTAAAAGAGATTGTACTTGCCAAAATTATATTTATAATACGCGTAGTCATACGAGCGCAAATTCGGTGCAAGATCCAACAACCATTAGTATTGAGTTAGATGTACGAAACATATAAACTTTGTAAATAACTTGACCTCTTCTTAGTGTTGTGTATTGTCGAAAGTTTTCGTGTTGTCTAATTGCATTTTTTATGCAAACTTGATGCTTCTTTACAATTTTTTGGTTTGGTTTTATTGATGTAAGCATTGGCTTGGTTAATCGGATTAAACGATAATTATTGAAACGTCGTCAATTTTGAACAATTCGTTTTATATGTTCCGGATTGAGATGAAGTTTGCAAAATTTTGAAACAACGTACGTATTTTAACTATATATGGACTTATTTATATTCGGAAGAACAAATTTCATATTAAAACAAGCTATTGTTATACATACATTTACACGATACTTAAATAGGAAGTTTGGATTTGTATAATTTCATTTCAAAAGGTAATAAACTAAAACTAGATGTATACAATTTATAAACTATAAGTATATACATTTTATTCTGTATTTTAGATGGAACAAATCCAAAATAAAAAAAAAATAATACGTATATGAGCGAGGTTCTATGGAATTTTACCTTTTTTTAATTTTATGAACACTTGGATTGAATTATTCAATGTATTGAATACACGAGTAAGGATGACGTCAGCGATAGTCAGAACTTAAACTTTAGAGATCGCAATATATGGAAAATAGAATACTATAGTTATAGTAAAATGATGTGTATACGATCAGTGTCTATAATATGAAATGTTCTAGACTGTATACAGGGTATACCCAAACTAAAACTTACGATAATATCATAAAACTATACTAAAGTTGGAATCTATGTATAGAATATTATGGTTGTAGAAAATCTCAAAAACGTCAACATTTACCAGGTAAAACCAAACACAATTATAAATTTGTTTTGCATAACAATTGTACACTCATTTGTCAAGTATTTACTCATTTACCGTAATGTAAATTATTTTGAAATATCTTTAATTTCACAAAGTCCGCTTCATTTCTTAAACATTTTACATTACATTAAAGTAATTATGTTAGATATGGTTGATGGAGCGGAAAAAATGGCAAAATTGACTGCAATCTCATGCAACATGATAGTATTGACTGTTAGGTTAACACTAAAATATCTTTGATACAACACTCTTCTCAGTGACCTCTCGCAAATATAAACTGTTAACAGGATTGTAGTAAGAGTAACAATTCGAAGCCATATTGAATTCATTGTATCCTGAATAATAAGATTTTCAAAAAATGTTTTTCTTATCTCTATAAAACTTTCCTACTAACATGGAAAAGTTGTATAGCAACCAAATGTTATCCACATCATTCATTCATCAAAATAACATTTATTATCTATAATGCGGAACATGAAGAATTGTCAGCAAAGTTGTTGATAGAGCTCAACGCATTTGAGACGTATATATGTTTGAGACATATTTGAGACGTATAAAGAATCAGTTACAGATTTTTTTAGAAAATGAATGTGATACATTATTTTAATTCTTTCCTTAAGTAAATATGAATAATTCTTAAATATAAAGGAGACTGTTGAAATAAACTGAATGATTCTAATGTGAATTAAAGTATTCGTTTGGTTTCACATATAAATGTAGAGGGCTAATGAAATGAAAATTCTCCGTAAATGGGTTAAGCTTTAAAAGATTATTTGCAAAAGCTTCTCCCACCTCCAATTAAAATTGGCCACTGGTTTTTATTAGCGATAAGAGAGTCTTGTCTAATAGAAAAAAATTATTTAAATCTTAACGTAGACGTCGAAGGCTACTTTATCGTTTCCGATGAATCTGTTAAGGTTACCCATTTTCAATAAGACAAAAGACAACAAAACTAAGGAAAAATACTTTTACTCTTAAAAAATATAAATACTCTTCGACAACGACATACTACAGAATATTTTTGGTGTAGATTCTATTTCATGTAATATTCATAATTTGTGTCATTTAACAGTATCAAGATTAGGACCATTATCTACCTTTAGTGCATACGATTTTGAAAGTAAATTATTCCAAATAAAAAATTTACTGCGTAGTGGTGCGAGGCCATTAGCCGCAGTGGCCTGTCGAATGGCAGAGATCAATCATATATATCTTTTAGGAAATGTAGAAAATACTAATTATTATAATAATCTATATAGCATCGTTAAAACCATTTACCCTTAATTACCAGATAGGACTAAATTCTACAAAAAGATCGAAATAAGAAGTAGATTATCTTTGACAATTACAAAGGGAAATAATTGGTTTTTAACTACTATTGGTGATATAGTTGCAATGAAATATGATGTTGATATCAAGAATAAAGTATATACTTTGGGAAATTCGGTGCAATTAAGGACAATTTTTTCACAGAACCTATGCATTCTTCTAGACTTATTTTATATTTGTTTTGGATCGTATCATGAATATTGATGCACCCGCGCAAGTTAAATCAAAATTTGTATGCATTGAGTATTAAGTAAATTTAAAAGAAAGCTATGTATTCGTCCCATTGATGCATACCATTTAATATTTAATTTGTTAGATTTTACTGATTCAGATTTAAAACAATACAGTGGAAAAATTCATACTCGTTTATTTAAGATTAATAAAAAAATTTAGAAAATAATAATTTAAGAAAATAATTCATATCAAAAAACGCGAGAAAAAGTTTATTAATATACCATTAATTTGTGTTATGTTGTTGATTGAGAATCATTAATAGCATTTTTGCCATCAGAATAGCTAATTAACTGTAGAATGACTATAGTTAGCATTCTACGTGACCATTTCGCCATATTGATATGTCTGCCTCTTCTACAGCTAATATGCCATGCGCATTTTGAAAAATTATTTGTTTAATGGCAGTTTTGTGGTGTTGATAGCTATTTACTCATAGGGAAACCCCATTTTGTTTTTCCTACAACTAATTTGCTATAAAAGCTATTGGTAAATCTTTGGTGACAAAATACCATTTTTTCGTTGCATTTTTGTCCCTAGAATAAATAATTAGCTGCAGAATGAATATTTAGCAATCTACGTGATTATTATAACATATTGCCATTCTTGCTTCTGCTAATGCGTCATGGGTGTCATCTTTTTCTGTTAATATGCCAGAACTGCCATCTTTTCAGATTTTTGCATTACATATTTTCTTAGTTTTCTTCGTTTTTCTCTATCGTTTATTCATTTTCATTCTGATTTTTCATTTTCGTATCGACTGTATTTACAAAATACTCCCAATTATCCAATATTTTAGAATTTCTTCAAAAAATCTATTATCTGGTTACAATAAATAAGATGTATTTCTACGGGGCAATATACTTTTCAGACATACTTTTAAAAACTACCTGACCAAACTTTCTTCCCAACTAATTTTGGGTCAACATATGAGCATATTTATTAGAAGATACTATCATTATAATTTCTTTCCGTTTAAAAATAATAGTGTTAAAAATAATAAAGTGTCAATAAAAAAACAAAATAAGAATAAAAAGACTAAAGTAATAATATTTTACACAAATAAGCTTTGACAAATGTTGCTTTGTAATTTTTGCAAACAATTTAATTTTTTTATAACCATATGGTCATTTTAGAGTCTTAACCATGTAAAATACATAAATGCTTATTTGACGAAACGACTCCACGAAATGCTATTATGCCAAATAATACTTTTGCCTTTCAAATGACTAGTTTAGCATTAATGTTATTTTGTCATGAATATTGCAAATAAGCTACAAAACCTATTTAGCTATGTAAATGACTATTATAACTTATTGTATTTTAGATAAGCTCACAGCATTATAGCCTAAAAATTTAGCATTTGAGAAAGCTAAAATTATTCCCCACTTTGATCAGCGTGACACGTTTTTGTCAGTCATTTTGACGTTTTAGCATTAATAGCAATGCTAATTATAGCCAACAAAAACTGGTCAGTGTGACCAAATTTTGGACACAAATTGTTACTTGGGAAGCTTTACTGGGAAATCGAAAAGCCGACTAAATTAAAACGTGCAAAAGTTTGTTTTTTTGTTTTTATCCTTTCAATCTATTTTGGGGCTTAAGGCACTCTCAACTCTTTCGCGGTTCGCTTATTTACGTCCTACCATCTGAACCATCTGCACATTGCAGAGCTCCATGCCAGCCCAGCCTATAGTACTGACATGGAAGATGGGATGGCCCATGAATTCTGCAAATGTTTTTTTATTAATCGATTACGACAACTATTAAAATCATTTCTAAATGCGTTTACGATTTCTAAACATATTCAAATTCAAGCGGATCAAGCGGAAACATCAAATATCAGAATTACCTCGAATGATGTTGAATTGTTGACGTGGTTCAACTCTATATACTCAACCAGAACTCGCGGCGCAAATAAAGCATGTGGTGAATTTAATTTTGGTAATTTTAACAATTAGTTTAAAGATTTTTAGTGACGTTGAAATTTATTTATTTTCTTTTATCTTTAAACATTAGTAGTAAAATAGACTAAGTATAATCATTTAGTTTGAAATATTGTTTAATTTATACTTTCATATATACATTATAAATCTATGTTCAACTCAACGAAGTTACCTAACCAAGACCACTTTAAAACACGTTCCCAATAAAGATTGTCGACTTAATTTTAGTTAAATAATTAAAATTTATTAAAGTTTTGATAATCCGTTGCATCTTTTTGCTACTCTTGTAAATAGCGCAACGACAGTTTATCCACCATCAGATTGTATAAAAGAAACAGATTTTCTTCTCAAACGTGTTACCATTTTATATCACACTTTTCTCAAATACAGTTCGAAAATCGATACGAAAATTTAAAAAATAATTTTATTTAAGATGAATACTCAAATTTTCAAATATAGATAATTTTTAAATCGTTGAAAGCGTATAATTGTGATAGCTGACGAAAATTTTTAAATTATTATGGACTGTCCAAATACATAATATATTTCAAAAGTAGAGTTTACTACATTAATTGAACTTTTCAAATTCAATCACATTTTTATATGATCGATATATTATTGTTATACCTATATTCTCACTAAACATAAGTAAAACGCTAATCTAATTAATTTTTATGTATTTTACAATAATAATCTATTTTAAGATGAGTCTAAAATTAAAATTAATGTAAATGCAAATCACACGATTAAAAAAAGAATTTGAAATGACAAACAAATATTTGTCAAATTATTTTTAATTTGGGTTTTAAAGTAAATATTAAACCTACACATACCGTTTGGAAATAACATTTTTGTGACTTATTTCATTGTATTGATGAAAAATAACACGTTGATTATCTAAATTTAAATGTTGTTAGTTTGTGACGAAAATCATTTTGTGGTATGCTTTAAATGTGTACACGTACATTGTTCGTAATTCGTTAAATATATTTTTCGGCGAAATGTGGAAAACAAAATAAAAAGAGCATTAAGGAAAGAAACACAAAAAAAAACAAAAAAGAGGAAAAAGAGGAAAAATCGTGCTATTTTCATTTGCTCATGTGCGAGATTTTCTGTTTAATACGAGAATATTTTTCATTACTATAGAAATAAATCAAACGTTTTAAATAAACATAATATAATTATTATAGGTACAATAGTAATAAGTGTTAAACTAAACGGTCGTTATACCGGCCCATACCACATTACATGACTGCCCATGTCAATTGTTTAATAATTGTGTGTATCATAAACGGTATCGCACTCGTGATCACTATACGATAAGAGAACACCTAACCATTATTTTATATATACATCAGGCGATGATAATAATGCGCTAGTTTGATACAAATATATGAAGTATTTCAATAGCATGAAAACAAATATTTACGTTATACAAATATATGTATGCATACTCTTGTCTTTACACTGATTTTGCAATTTTTTGATGAATGCATATCATCAATGTTGGCAAATAAAATGTTTCAGCTATCTAGAACTGTAAAATTGATGAAGATGATTATTGAAATAGATACAATATTGAATGTGTGGCTGAATCAGCAACATATGATGAAATAGTTTAAATCTATCTACGTTTACATTATTATATGTATACCATCTGAAAAATTCTGACAAATAAAATTAATGAACTGTAATGAAATTACTAGGTATATATCGGCTCAATTCTGTAACGATTCATTAATTTTATCTAGATATAAACAAGAGTACATTTGGCCACTTGCACATCTTATTCAAATATTTAGTTAGCCCATAGTTTTGCAGTGCTAAATGGTTTTAAATCACTATCTGTTGCTCTACCGATTCGTACTGAAGGTTTTCATTTGTATTAGAAAATTTGCAAATCCAGTAACGGAAAAGTACAAATAGTTAATATAATATGTACAAGGTAAATATTATGTATATTGTAGACCTTGACATATAATTTTTACAATATATATGCACTTACGTAGAACATAATTCTTTTGCATTTATAAATAAATTTGCGTTTATCGTGGAAAACTTTTCCATTGCATGCCATCACTATATTTTATGAAAATCTAAACTATAATTAAAATTACAAGCACACATGAAGCAATTCGGTATAATACAAACAAGAAAAACAATTTTTTTAACGATACTTTACATTTCATGTAATTAGTATTTTCGACCTTTCGACTAATTCGAACAAATAAATCGTTCACAATTTTCATTTGTTTTTCTTGTTTTGCTTTTTTTTTTTTATATAGAAATAAAAAACTTTGAGATAATTTTTTTTGTAAAAATGACGTAAAATCAAACGAAAAAAAAAGAAAAACGAAGACATCGGGTGGCTGGGTTTTTTCGCTAGTTTAACAGAACCTCAGTCCCGGATTGACTGTTGCTGGGAAATGAACCGGTTAGAGGTTATTATCGTGTTCAGTGTTGAATTTTAGCTAAGAAAAAAAATTTAATATTTTAATTTTGCAGTTAAAAATTTAATTTAACAAATAATTAAGAAAAAATGAAAAATAAAAGATGTTTATGTATATTTTTGTTACGAGTTACGTGAAAAATAAAGAATATATTTTATATTAATACTATTTTAACTGAGTGTTTTCTTCTGTACAAAAAAAAAATCTGTGAAAAATTTAGATAAAAGCACTGGAACAGGTGTTAATTTAATTTTGTTTAATATATAACGAATAATAATATTAAGAGTTTAAATGTTTTACTGTGTGATTTTTGATCTACAATGTTTTTATAATTATATTTGTGAATTAAATATAAATTAAAATAAATATATATGTTTAATTAAGTGTTAAATAAACAAAAATTTAAAGCAACTGTATTTGAGAAAAGTGTGATGTAAAATGGTGAAAACTTGAGTGTTGAGTTGTTATCCGGTTTTTTAAGAATAAAGAATTTTTTGTTATTTGAGGTAGGATACAGATTTTGGAATAATATTATTTAGGTATATAGCAAATTTGTTACGCAACAGATTACAATCAGGATTATATCGTATTTATCCATAATTTTCTGAATTTTATATAACTGAATACGCTAATATCTGGGGCGTAATATTTTTATTTCTCCTTGTAATTAATATACGTATACATCTTGGAAGTGGGTTTCATTCAAATTGTTGTTTCATTCAAATCTTATTTTTCATCCCAAAATAATATAGAATACATATAGTATGTTAAAAACTTTTTTGAAGAAACAGATCAAACTTAGCTTTATGTAGTTTGGATAAAAAATTATATACATTAATAAACGTTGGCCAAAGTCCAAATTTTTGTTTTGTGTCATTTAAAAAAGAATTCAAGTAAATCAATAAAATAATGATTCAATCACTGAAGAATACATAAACATAGTATAGAGACATAGTTATGTATCAATAACAGACCACGTGAATCAATCAATTACTATGTAACAATAGTCTGATTTGGTTTCGTTAACTTCAACTAATATCCTATATAAATTACAATGATTTTTCATTAAGATAAACTCATATAATAGTGAATTGAATATTTATAAATTGATTTGTACGTATTCAAAATTTGAAAAATTCGTATATTCTAAATGATTCCGTCTAACGATGCGTGCATATCGTTATTATATCATTCGATTTGGCCGAATACAATATTTTGCTTTATTTTGGAATATACAACATTTCCAAAACTTAATGACAATTGCAAAAAACTACATTTTTTTCTTTTTAAAGGGAACGGATTGAATCTTCACATGCGCAGTTTGAAGAATCGGAATGAACCAAAAAAAGTTTAACATGAAATTTAAACAGAATGCTTTTTTGTGCTTAGAAAAAATTAAAATGTAAAGCAAACTCGAAATAGAAAAAAACTCTGGAAATACATGCAAAAAATGGAAAAATTTGTAAAAACTAATAAATTAAAGAATTATGAATACTAAATCTCATATAGTTTGGTTTTTCAAATCGTATAGATATACATAATACAATATTGTTTATATTTACTACTCGTACCTTCAATTATTTCATTTTCCATTAAATAGTTCTAAGTAAATAAATGTCAACTATATTCACAAAACCCAAAATATTAAAATACAGTAGATTGACCAATAAAATTTTTTCGCGCTCTCGATTAAGTAACATAACGTGTTAGGTATCTAATGTATAGATGGTACAATGTAGTCAATATTAAATTTTGTCATTTCGGGTGAGTGAAGAATTAAATCTTTTAAATACATGGACAAAGTTTTGTAGGAAATTATTATCTTGTATTTCCATCTCACACATTACAACGCAGAAGCTTATAAGTTTAGAGCGAGAATTGTTAACCTAAAAAATTATAAATTAAAATGTTAGCCGATATAACTGAATCAAAACCTGCACCGTGTAATATATTTATGGAAACTCTTTAGTTTTTATTTTTATTGGTTTACAGTTAAGACCAAAATTAAATCTTAGTCAACAAAATGTAGGCGACATTTGTTTTCCATTACCACAACCGATGCGTAATTCTACTATGTAAAAGGTGTCAATCTCGCTTCTCCCAACGTCGATTTCGGTTATATCTTACTTACCAGATGCAATAAATAATGCTTTTTACGACTCTCTGTTCGATCCATTCAATGTAGAATTAATGTTTTATGTAGTACCGGATAGAAATATTACATCAATATTTGCGATGCATAAAAATATGTATGTTTAAATTCATAGAAGAGAATTTATTAAATAAACTATATATATATATATATATATATATATATATATATATATATATATATATATATATATATATATATATATATATATATATATATATATATATATATATATATATATATATATATATATATATTTATATATATATATATATATATATATATATATATATATATATATATATATATATATATATATATAAAATACAATTAAATTTAAAATATGTATTATAACCAATTTCTTAAATTTATAGGTTTTGCTTTGATTGAAATGTTTGATGTTGCCAAAGACTTTTAAAAATTTGCTCCGAATCAGAGATAAAATTACGATTCCATTAATAATATTTACTATCGATGTCGAATCTAATAGGGATCGTTAACATTTTGTATTAGAAATTGAATAATTAAATTTTTCAAATTAACAACTTTCAACGCGGGAATTTCTCATATATGATACAAATAATATACTGCAAAATTATGAAATATTTTTAGCTAAACTAGTTTCAGTGTCTATCCACCCAGTTATGAAAATGATAACTGAGTGAATCGACACTACCTGAAATATTTTCAAGCTAGTTTATCAAAATTTGAAATGTTATAGTTGTAAACCAAATAAACTTTAAACTTGAAATTTTAGTTGTATACCAAATTAAATAGAGAGCTACTCTATTTAGTTTTGGTTTAACTATAGTCAGAAATTCCTGTTTCCTGATCATTGTGCATTAGCAAAACTGGTAATTGGTAGAAAATCATCTTTTAGTAAAAACAAATCGTTTTGGTCTTGATTAGATCAGCCATTGCCACTGCTACATGTAGCGCCTTAATATTTTTAAAATTATTCAAGTATTATAAGTAAAACAATTTAAGAAGACAAACCAATTCAATTTTATACAATTGAATAATATATGAAGATTAGAGGTAATGCAAAAATAATTTTTCAACATAAACAAATGGTTTTAAAACGAACTTAATCAAATTAAAGGATTTATATTAAATTTTCTTTGTTTTATTTAAATTTAATTTTATTAAATTTGTATACAATAATTGTTTAACTTTAATAAATTATTATATAATTAATATCATTAACTTAATTTCAAATGGGTAGCATACTTTAAACTATCTGAACCTGTTTTATATCGTGTTGCCAAGCAGTTAAAAACTGTACATACAAAAATAAATAATTTAATATAAATAAGTAGCTAAATATATATGGTTTCTTATATAATAAAAATCAAATATAATAAAATTATCACAGTCAAGACCACGTGAACCAAACACAAATTACAATAATTAACTATGCCATTTGTAAAAACAATTTAACGAGTGACTTTTTAATAGATAGAATTCTAAAATATTAAATATATATACCTAAATAAATAGTCTTTAAAATCTTTTATTGACTTATTTAAGTTCATTTATTGTGGGAAATAAGAACACACATTCTTACATATACAGAGTGGAAATCTCCAAACTATAGAGAATTCATTTCAATGCTTAAGATTTTGTTGATTCGTTTTGTGGGATTTTGGATATGGTAACAGAATTAAATTTTTCTGTATACATACTTAAAATCTTAGTATTAGCATACTTTTAAAAATTTATTAGAATAACGTATCTTAGTTTTATAAAATCTATTTATATAAATAAATTGAATTATATAAATAAATAAATAAATTGAATTTATGTAACAAAGCAATTTCCAATATAGTTATATATATTATATAACTATATTATATATATATATATATATATATAAATATATATATATATATATATATATATATATATATATATATATATATATATATATATATATATACATATTATATAATAGTTATATATATTATATAACATTTATAATATATTTAATGGCGAAAGTTCTTATGCCGTTTATTTTTAGGTATTAGCTTCAGTAAATTTGAAATTAGGTATTTTGTATCGTTATTCAGCATTTTCTATAAACATTAATACAACGACCACGAATTAAATTTTTATATGCTTATTTAATTGAATCACACCGAAATTATTTGGAATTATTTGAAACTCCAAACTCTTAATTGGATTGTAAGCATATAATTTACTATACTGAGAATAGACGGTGTACTTAAGTTCTTTTACTTTTAGTTTATCGTTTCCCGACTTAAAAATGACACATTCCCGATAGCAAATATAGCGTTGAAAATAAATTGGAACTGTTGTATGTAACATTTCACATTTATATTGAACCAGTTGTTTCTGCAATAGAAAATGAGTCGCTTTTTCATTGACGTCAGTTTATTTTTTGGTATACGCTAATAGGATGTTTGATCAGCAATACCGATTAAATTGCTTATGTTTTGAACTTAGCAATATATTAGGTAAATAGCTTGGGTTTTAATGTCCTACGTTACGCAGTTTAACCATATAGTTCCATAAAATTGGTCTACCGAACTTATCACGAGTTTTAAACTCATACCAACAACTTTAAGTCAACAATTTTCAAGTATTTGCGGATGATCTTTAAAACACTCCAAAATATTCTCAAAAATAGTCCCTATATATACAACATTCATATGAAAAGTATTTCAATTACAGGCTCTCCATAAAGTCACTAATTTAAAAGTTTACACCACATATTGAATACCGCATCGAATCGAGTTTGCGCTTCATTTCGTTACTGAAAAACAAAACCGAACTCTTATTTAAACTAATCATTTTTAAGTTTGACTTTTACTATATATATCAGATCTTCTCATATAAATTATTTTACATTTTCTTCTGTTCATATTGTTTTGTAGAAATTACTCGTCCTAGCTTTGGTGATAATTACCGCAACTCATTTTTAATCAACTCGCGAAAGTGATTTCAACGTAATGCTCTTGTAACGGATCGAAGTATATATCGAGACTATTTACGAGACAATGTTGTTTTCTTATAATTTAGTCTGATTTATGCTATCTACAGCTAAGGTTGTCCATGAATCTGATGTCGTGATTCGAAAACCGATCCTATCAGTGTACTCAAACTACTGTAAATTTGGGCAACGAGTTTCAGTCGATAGTCTTTTAAACATGTGATTAATTCCCAACCAATAAACCTCCCAAGAAAAAACAATAGTTTCTATGTTTCAAAAAATATGTTTATCAATATTATTAAATTAATAACAGTAAATTATACTACCAAGATGATATAAAAAGGAGTGTATTATAATTATAGACATGGTATTACTTATAAATTAGTTGGCAAATTCAGTATTAAACTAACATATCTATATATATGTTTTCTGTATATAATCGGTATTACCGAATTTTGAACCATAAAATCTGGAAAATTAGTGAGATTGAAATCTATAAAAATTGTATGACGTCGGATGTACTTCAACAATAGTACATATGTTGATTAATAAACTGACAAATATACACATATATGTATAGATATAGGTAATTAATATGTGCATGGAGTTTCGACCTTTATTTTAATGGTTGTAACATTTATGTATAGTGTATGTTGTTAAAATATCAAGTCCTAAACTTTATAATACCTAATTGAATAAACTAATTCCGCAATATGTTGCAAAGTATTTAATTACGAGTATAACCGAATGACATATACTCTAAGTATATTATTTTATTTATTATTTTCGTGACTACCTAGAACTCATAATATTAAAAATTAATTACTCAAATGAAATTAAATAAAAAAATTTAACGCTGATCTGTATTTGACAATCCTTAATTTTTAAACACCTTTGGGGAGTGTTTAACATAATTTCTACAAAATACATATTATTGCTATCCTAGGTGAATTAAATTTTAATTTATTTTGTCTAGTCGCAAAATAATAAACACTAAGTTTGTAAAAAAATGATGTGTGGGTCAATAAAATACACACACGCATTTCGGTTTAGGTAGCGATGGATAGTAAAAATAATTAAGATGTTTAGTTTAATAAACTCATAAAATAGAAGAAAAAACAGAATGTGGTATAATGGAGACCAATTTCAACTGTAAGAGTCTATACAATTTGGGTTTTACATCCAGATTTTATTATTGACGATCTTAATAACATAATGAAAATTTATTGGCTGCGAAATATATGCAATACATAGTTTATAGTTTTTGTGTATAAAGCAAAATATGTATATAGAAAACTACACAAGTGCATGCCCATGCAGTATTATTATGTAATTCAAATAATATTTGAGAGACATTTAAAATGCATTGATTTCTGTTTAATATATATTGACAAACATCTCATGTATTTTTCACAGTATGTACATAGAATAAAATTTTACTATATATGTACGAAAGTACTGTAGCAATTCATAGATATGTACATGAGACATAAACTAAAATTATTTAAATTGATTGCTAACGAATTGTCACAAGGACTTAACGGCAAAAAATACACTGTACAGCATAGAATGAAAAAAAAAACAACTTTACGGTTTGAGTTTTAGCCAAGAATACTAAAGGAAAATATTTCAAAGTTATTTCGTTATTTATGACAAAAATTACATTTTTTTAAATGTATTTATTGTCATTATTTTCTTGAACATTTGCCAAACTAAAAATGAAGTAAAAGCAATTAAAATTCGAAAATATTGTATACGGTTGTGTCACTCAATAATAAAATTCGTTAAGCATATGATTGTGACGTTTAGTTTGTAAATCTCAGTCGACTATTAGTAAAACATGATATATGTACTTATGTTTTATTCTTTTTATTTTTATGTATTCGAATAATTAGATTTCATTTACCAACAGTTATAAGTATTCAAAATGTTTCACTACCAGATTTATTTACAATATTACAATAAAAATTACATTACAGTAAAAATAAGTTTTATTTCAAAGTCAAATATAAAAATAATGTTTTAAGTTTTTAAAGTAATCCAAAACAAAAATATTTTGGTTAGTTTATACTTTACTTTAAAGTATAGCGGCGTTCGACTGTCTTCTTGGAAATTAATGGAAAATAATGTTTTAACAGATTAATTAAAGGCTTTGAACGAGTTTTGTGTTTATAAATAAATAATGGAAATTATAATTTAATTAATTATTTAAAAAATAGTCCAAATGTAAAGAAAATCCTAAACCAAAAATCCTTTAGAAGCTACATCAACAAAAAGTTACTAATGTTTCCAAGTGAAGACAAATCAAGTGAATGAAATTCGTTTAATGAAATTTTTGTTTGTTCCTCAATTGAATAGTATTAATTCGGAAGATCTTCGGTTTGAACATATTTGTTTCATTTTTCAATTGATTTGAATTATTTTATGTTCTTATATTTAAATAGTTTTAATATCTTTTTATATTGGTTGACACTGGTAAAAATTATAAAGAATCGAAAGAGGACGTGTCATATATAATATTTATCGAATCGAATATATTTTGGAAAGACACCACTTCAGTGTTGAAGCTTGGTGAACACCTCCTATATTGATTGGATTAGAAGAAATGCCATGCACGAAAAGACTTTCTTAGTATTAATTCATATTCGAACCCCATTGCAAAATATACATTGCATATTATATAGTACTGATGTAGAAGATGCCGATAATCTAATTAAACGCCAGTTAATTATATTCAAATAAATTCTTATAATTTTACTGTCGACAGCCAGTTTAGTAGTGAAAATTTAATATAATTATACACTCGTAAACAAAATCTGTAAACAGTTCGTCAGCTTTTCTTGATATAAAAACCTTTATTATTATTTATCACGATTTTTTTCATTTGCCAACGTGCTCAGGTAGTTTTATGAAGGAAATAAGAAAAATACGTCATTTTCTACAGGAGAAAATATTGTTGTTTAGATTCTCATCATTTTAGGAAATACAGATTTAAATAAAACTCTATTATTAGAAACTATTAGGAAATTATTTTATACAATTTTAAACGAAAGAGATATGTGTCCTTCGTAATTGCTAACCATTTTATAACCATCCGTTAGGGGCAAGATGCAAAAGGGATTTTTCACCATCTAAATACGATCGGTAGTGTGAATGAACACTCATTCGCACCACCATTCACTACATTACGTAAAACTATCCGCACATCACATAGTTCATTCACATGAACTATGCAATGTGCAGATAGTTCTACGTAAATCAGACCTTTACCTGTACAGCCTCGATTTGGCTATGTATTGGCGTAAAGTAGGACGTAATTAAGTGTGAAACACTAAATGACAGAAACCATTTTATAAAACATTTATTGAACTTAAAAAACTAGACTAAGAGTGAACTACCGAGAAGACCCAAAGGCTTGTGATTTTATTCGAACTCTATTCAGGATTGGATTTTTATAATGATTGGTTAAATAATCAAAACAGCATTATTCTTGACGTGGGTTATTCGTTTAGTTAAAAATAAGGTTATTCTCGTATCCGATTTTTATTTGCCAACTTTGTTCCTAGCTGCAACTGAGTATACTGTCTTTATTGCGAATGCATAATCAATTCTATATAAATTATTAATTATCTGCTAAAAAATAAACCAAAATTGCGAAATCTTTGAAATGTTTTCTACAAAATATATTTCCAAACCCACTCTAATTAATTTAATGTTGTCACTTGTGATCATCAAAATAAAATTATATTTGCGATGTATAGTACGAGTACGAGTATGTATGTGTATACGAGTGTTGTGAAAAATATTCGACAAATTGCAAATTTCCATTTAAATAACGAACAAAACGTAATTCGATCTGATTTAATATCTCCCAGAATGGCATTTCTCCTTCGTCATTTAAAAATCATGTTCCAATGAAAAATGGAAAAATTACATAATGTTATGTCTGTTTATTTAAGTTGCTAGCAGTTTGTTTCCTCGCATATCATAAAATTATATTAAAATTTAATAATTTATATATATATATATATATATATATATATATATATATATATATATATATATATATATATATATATATATATATATATATATATATATATATATATATATATATATATATATATATATATATATATATATATATATATATATATAAATATACATATATATATATATATATATATATATATATATATATATATATATATATATATTATATATATATATATATATATATACATATATATATATATATTTATATATAAATAAATAATGTATGTGTATATAAATAAGTTTTACCAAATGAATATTACAATTATACTATGGTTCGGTTTAAATCGCGTGTTAAGCAATATAAAATTAATACTCACATCTTCACACCGTATTTATCGAATAAAAATAACTAAAATAAGTCTAAAATTCATTTTCATAAAAGGAAACTACCTAGTTGGAGGTGTAATAATTTTGATTTGACTTATATATTATATATAGTCGTATATATATACAAATATGAATGTATATATGCGGACATCCAAGCCAAGGGGAAAATTTGTAACAAAACGCGAAAATAAAACTTCAAAATTTCCGTTTATATATGTATATTGTTTGCTCTCACTAAGCTATTTGTGACACTTTCCCTTTCTCTTGTCTTGTTATTTCGAAATTAGATTTAATGACGTAGCTGAATGATAGAATCATTTACATTTACATTTTTTATAATATAAAACACTATAATAAAGCCATCATTTACCTTATCGCCGCTCTTGCAAAACCTTTCCAACCAATTGTGCTTGGGAGAATTTTAAGTGGTCACTCTATAACAATATGACAGTTACGCTTGTATGATAGTTACTATCTAAAATAATTTTCATGATAAACAAACGTCATACATTATTATTTTGTTACGATATCTTATATATATATATATATATATATATATATATATATATATATATATATATATATATATATATATATATATATACATATATAATAAAAATAATATTTTCCATTAATCGTTGGTATATGACCTAATTTTCTTTACTATGCCGGATATTTTCTTACTTTGTACTTTATATAAGCTGTATATATATATTTACAATAGGAA
The DNA here is from genome assembly GCA_963932295.1 of Tipula lateralis. Lineage (NCBI taxonomy): Eukaryota > Metazoa > Arthropoda > Insecta > Diptera > Tipulidae > Tipula > Tipula lateralis. Next base: position 194,592,482 of record OZ010736.1, on the reverse strand, counting down.
AGGTTAGGCTTTTATATATACGTATATAACATTCCAGATATTAAATAAAGTTTGAAGTGAAATTATATTTAAAAATATTTTTTATGATGCTACCATTTCGATTTATATACGTAAACGTACTCATACTAAAATAATGAAGAAAGCGATTAAAATCCATTAAAATATATTTTCCTTTATCCATTGAGTTGTAATCTTAAGAAATTATTAATTCACATTGCCCACAAACGATTATGGTACCAACTCTTAGTCGGTTCTAAGGTGTCGATATGTATGTAGGTTATAATTTACTGTAACCAAATTACGATGATCATTTGCTTGTGTCAGCCAGTATAGGCTAATATAATTATTTGTTATCAATTATATAATTATTTGTGATCAATTATATAATTATTTGTTATCAATAATTAGACAATAATAGGACATTATATAATAAAAAATTTGAAGGTTTTATTTCCAGGTAGCAGTGTAATTTTCTATAACCATCTTTTAAAATAACAGTTGTCTTTGATTTTTATCTAAAATTAGTAAAATATATTATCGATCTTACAATTTTGTAAACTACCAATACTAAAAGTACTTTGCCTTTCTTATAGGTGTTATTCAGAGATAGACTATTAGATTATTTATTAAGTAACGCTTATATGCTTAGTGCTCTTTAAATTTAATTAATTGTTGTTTTAATAAAATATTTTCGAGTAGTTGCAGATTATTTTGACTTGAATTTCGATAAATAAACTCAACGGCAGTAAATAAAATTTGAACCAGTTGTAGCCTAATGGTTATGATATTTTGCGGTCTCGAGTTCGACTCTCGTCGTTGACTAAAAATGAAAAATTCCGGATGACATAAAACGTGAATTTGTGTAAAGAGCATTCGTTGGGCTGACCACCGAATATGTGTACACGTATTCAATGGTTCGTAAGATCTCAGTTGAGACGCGGTTCGTGCCGTTTAGGGCCATATATTATGTTTAATTCTAATATTTAAGCTTTATATATTTAATTCCATTAATGTTTAAGCAAAATATTGGGCACGTGGCTATCTAACTTCGTAGAATTGAGCTTTTTGTATTTCATTGACCTTATAGTAATAATTTTAAAATAAAAATAAAACATAAATGCAACATCAAACACAATCAATTCACAACCGTAAGTCCATTTATAAGGAACATTACGTTCGTATGTTTAATCGACTTCCTAAAACCACGCATGTTATATTAATGTTAGTCATTTAATATAACCCTGGCCTGAGTATAGAAACTAATTCTTGATATTGCTTGTGATAATTTCCGACTGTACAGTAACCATAATTGAATAAATTGATGACTGTTTGAAGAGCTTTGCAGTTGTGACAGAAGTTCTTGTGTTTAAAAATTTAGATCTTACAGCTATCATAAGTGGTTAACTATTCTAAAAGGCAGTTTAAAATATTTCTTGTTCTTTGCTATATGTCAACACTAGAACTTTTGATGTAATCTTCTACCTAATGAATATTATTACTTTACTATTTTTAAACATTCTAACTATAAATTAATTTCATACTAAACTTATATAAAACAGCAACACTAAAATAATAAAAAAAATTAAAGTTTTGCTTATTAAAAGCAACTCTCACACTTTTTGTTCTTGAGTAGTGTTTAAAATAAGTTTTCGGCAAATATAATCTTTCGCGATTTACACCTTATAATATAAATAGTTCACAATTTATTCAACATAATTTTCATTACTAAACTTTTGATTTAAAGAGTTCTAAAGATTTGGGAACGCATATTCAGTGGTCCAAATTACTATAAACCAAGCTTTGTCCCATTTCAAGTTTTTCAAGAAAGCTCTTTCATAAATTATTAATTTTAACCATAGTGCTATAATAAGTATTTTTTTGTGTCTAACACTCAGGTGTACATATATATCGACAGTTAAGGTAAAAAATGGGAAAGTATCGTTTTTGTTTTAGCAAATTAATAATTTTACTCTATTCCATTTACATGACGTATATATACGCACTTAAAAGTCAAGACATAACATTATATAGTTATCATGAATGTTATAATGCTTTCAACATAATTTAATATCTCCGTCTAACTAAAACGAAAACGCTAAAATTTGTCCGCATCGCAAAAATATCTATTTTTATATTTCAATTAATTAGAATGAAGCGTTAAAATTATGAACATTGACTATATTATATGACCATATACCATTAACATAACATATACTCGTATACCAACTATACTAAATTAATTTTCATCATTCGCAATAATAAATAAATAGTATAGTGAAAAATTAGAAAATTAATTAATTTTATTATTTGTTTGTATTATTTCAGCCAATGCATCAGCCAAGAATATTTAAATTTAAAAATTGTTAGCAGGTGAGTTGTTCTGAAATTTTTATCCTACACACGAGTTAATAATTTTTTGTGATTGCGACTGTGAATAACATAATTTTTAAAATAAATGTATTTTAGAAAACACATTATTATAATTTGTCTTCGAGTTCAAAGAAGCTCGATATCGATTTATAATTTTGTTTTCTCTACAGAACGAGAATTAGTATGAATAAGAACACGATTGTGAAAAAAAATTGTGTAATCTAACATTTGTATAGATCATGTACAATATTCAAATTAGTAACAAAGATTAATTATGTGCAAATAAATGTTCTACTATACTATAATGTCGCTTGGTTATCACGCACTAATAGAAGCTTGTATATAGACTTTCTAGAGCCGGGTTTTTTAATTACACACAAAGCTGTCAGTATTAAAATGATAAAACTCACCGTCTTTGTTGAAATTAAAAGTCTTCAACACAAGTTATATCTTCTGCCTTAAAATTTGTAATCATCCTTAACCGTTAGAATTTAATATGTGTTATACCAAATAGTTTTGAAATTTGTATAAGATTAGGATTCTTTTACAATATTTTAATTTTTCTGAATAACAAAAAAAAATTCATTTCAAAAAATGTAAATAAGTCTGCTTCTCGCACTTGGTCAAGATAATGTTTGTAACAAAATTCAAACGAAACTAATCAGTAAAATTGTATCGAGCAGATCAAAATTATAAGAAAGGACAGGTGGTGTGAACGTTATAAATAAATTTAGTAAATTATTTATTAAAATCGTGTTCTTGCTAAATTCTTTAAAATAAACGTACAAATTCATTGTATATAAGATCGTAGCACAGTATAATAAATTAGATAAGAAAACTAAATCTAAAACTTATCAACCAAAATTTATGTGTTTCGTTCATTTTTTGAAATGATTTGTATCACCGGATAATATTGTTTGTTGTTTTTCACACTCGTTTGTGTATTTTGTTTTCACTATATGCTTTTCTTTAATAATAAAAAACAAAAGAATTTTCGAACATTCTTAAGTTTTTTTTAAATCAAGTTTAAACGGTTTTTCCTATTAAAGGAAATGAAAATTTATTTTCTATTGATTGTACCTTTAGTTTAGGATTTTGCATATGCACATCCGTCCAACACGACATGAATAAAATACGATTTAGGTTTTCATTAATTTGGTTGGCTGGATTATTATACTATCACTAATTGAGCGCTATACAATAGACATGTATTATTGCTTTAACACTATTTGGTTAGGCAATTAGTGAATTAAATTATTTATTTGTATTTTAATAAGTTTTTGATTATATCATTATACAGATATTCGGCGTTCAAAAGCTGATACCTTAAAAAAGGCAAGCGTGGCGGGGGAGCAGGGACGCCGTTTAGGCTCCTTGGGCCTATGCCATGCACGCCAATGTGACTGCAGATCGATCTGGAGGAGGAGGGCCAGGTGCTTGGCGTCTTCCACCCGACGAAACATTACAAGTTCAAGATCCGAAAGAAAAACAGGAAGATTTAGATTTATACGGAGATGGACACAATTGGAAAAGTATTATATTTTCTCTTCTCGTAATTGGATTTGTTATTGCAGGAATTATTACAGCCATTTACCTCTTAGGGTATGTATAATTTAATTAATTTTTATAGTACCCATATATAATCATTTATTTCTAGATATGTAGACGAATTGCTTTATTGGTCGGGGAGGCGAATGATATTAGATGAATATTTACAAGGAGAGTTAACACCAAATCGACTGCCACCCTCGTGGGTAACAAATACCAAATTTGTATTCCACGCCGACGATGGTGGACTTGCTATTTTGGATACTACAAGCGATACTGTTACTACTTTAGTTACTAATCATACATTGGTAACTATGCGAATATATACGATTTTGTTTATATACTAAACACGTTGATTCTTTATTTTAGCGACAATTAAATGTAAAGGGATATCTTTGCACTACAGATTTAAGATACGTTTTATTTAAGCATAATGTTAAACAAGTAAGTTTCTTTTACATTTTAATCATCTTCCAATTATCAAATCTTAATCAATTATATTTATTTCCAAGGTGTTTAGACAATCATTCACAGCGTTTTATACTGTCTATGATGTTACAAATGAGTATGTTATTGCTAAATAAAAATTTACTATTTATTTCATTGATACTAAATTAGGTTCGTTTATTTTTAGTCATCATATGCCGGTGAGATTAAAAGAGTCAGTTAAACTACATCGTTCTCGATTACAATATGCGGCATGGCTAGGTAATACAACCGCATTATTAATAATTGCGGAAAATGACTTATACCTTAGACAAACACCATCCGACGAAGAAGATATTCGATTAACGAACACAGGGTATCCTGATATAATTTATAACGGTGTAGCTGACTGGCTGTATCAAGGTAAATTGGTATATGTTTAATATGTTCAATATGAATATTAAAATACAATTTTTAAATTTCCAGAAGAAATATTTACTTCGTCTGAAGCAGTATGGAGTTCACCGGATGGTACTTACATATTATATGCAACATTTAATGATACAAATGTCGGACTCATGACGTTTCCATGGTTTGCAACGGGAGCCGTTATTGCTGCGGGGGGAGTAAGTAATGGCGGTTCGTTTCCAGAAACTAGAACCCTTAGATATCCAACGCCGGGTACAATAAATCCTGAAGTTCAACTTTGGATGTTAGATGTAACAAATATTACCGATCCAATACGATATTACGTTAAGCCACCTGTTTCATTGGACGGCCAGTAAGTTTAAATATATATAATAATTGTATTAGTTCAATGATTTAAATTATTCTTACTATTCATTTTTCATAGCGAATATTATTTAATTTCTGCAAGTTGGATTAATCACAACAATCATGGAATTTCGGTTGTCTGGATGACCCGAGGACAAAATTTAACAATAATCACCACATGTATGACACCGAACTGGACTTGTATCGAGGTATATACATTTATTTATTTTAATTTCGATACATCTGATATGTTTATATATATACTATCTAGACTCATTCTGAGCGAGCACCGGAAGACGAATGGTTAGATATTCAACCTCACCCCTTATTTTCTGTTGATGGAGATAGTTTCTTACTATTAGCGGGAATACAAGAAACGGGCACAGAACATTTTAGTCATATAAAACATGTGACAATAACACAACAGAGAATGACAGTTATATCACATGGACGATATGAGGTAATTTAATAATTTCATTTTGAAAATCGAATTTATATTTAGATCAATATTTTTATAGATTGAATTGATAATTCTAAATGTGATTATTTTTATCGCCTTTTGCTCATCAGAAAAATGATCTTTCTAGATTTGAAATTTAATTTAAAATTATTTTTTTTTACAATTTTTAAATATGGGCATTGGTTAATTAGTGATATAATTCATCATAATAGTCACACATCATCACATACTTTTTATTTATTTAAAAATTATTTTATTTTAGCTGAAGTAGTAACAAACATTATATATCAAAAATTTATATATAGAATAATTACATATATGAAATTATATAAACCCAAATTTACTAGTTAGTATATGCATATTAGAAATAAATAAATCTTAATGAACAATAAACAAACATAGCACAAAACAATTATTAATAAGGCTTTTTTTTACTACATATAAATATAAATACAAACTGAATATTTATTTATTTTATATATATAAATATATATATAATAAGTAACCAAAATCAATTAGGTCTATAATTTACTTTGATCGATTCAAAAACTAACAAATTGTTATTTTACAGAATCTACAATAAATTAAATTCATAATTAAATATTTTTCTATATATTGTAATTCTTTTTATTTACTGAATTCAAAATATAAAAAAAACTTCATCATTTTGTTTAATCACAAAAAAAAAATACTTTAATAAAATATAAAAATCGAAAATATGTAGCAAGTAGCTGTTATAACGCATGGCGATCATCAGGTGAGAACACTGATGGTATTTTAGTGTAATTTAATATTATAAGTATATAATATATCTATGCGGTTTTGCATAACTAATTTCTGTACAAATTTTTTGCTTTATTATTAATAACAAATCAACCATTTATAGAAATAATTATAATACCAAATCTTGGTGAAATATAAACATTTTACATTAATTTTGTTTTATACATATACACATTAATTCTCATTGTTATTATATTAAATATATTAGAAACACTCAGATATCCTCCACAAAAATCCATCCATGAGTAAGATTTTAGAATGTTTTATGTTTTTATTTGATCTAATTGAAACACAAGTTTATTAGAACTGTGATGAGTCCTATCCCCTTAGTTAAATCCAATTTGTCACGGACAAGATTTTTTTTTTAAAAGATAAATTAAATAAGATTAGCAATTTAGTTTTGTCGACAAGGTTCAATCTGTTTTAGAAAGAAAATGGTTTAAAAATGCTAAAACTGACCGTTAAATGATTGTCAGTCGTAACGCTTATGGTTATTAAAGTGTGATATTAAATTGCTTCACTATAGACATTTTTTTTGTCAACATATTCCTAAATTGACACTACAAATTAAAGCAAAAAATGCTAAGCCTCTACATAATGTTTCAAGATAGAATTGAGAGATAGAAGGTATGTGTTCTATATTTAAAAAAAAAATTCAAATTGATGTTAATTCAAGTGCAAAACATATTTATTTAAGTATTTCTAAAGGATTGGCTATTTAATTATATTAGTGTAGATAGTGTTCTAATCTATCTAGCAAGACCAGACACTCTTTCCATAAGCCCCTTGTACCCTGTATTATAATTTTCAGGCCAAAGAAGTACGATGTTGTTTTATCTGGTATATTATATCTAAAATTTAGGACATTTAAAGAGAAATCTGAGTAAGTTGGAGTTATTTCGTTTGGAATTTAAGTTGGTCACGTGTTCAAAAATATTATTATGCTATATGGTAAAACAGATTTATATCTTTACTATAATCACTTGCTATAAATAGAAATCCAAATTATTAAGTAAATCTTATGATAAAATCAATAAGTATAGTGTTATTTAATTTACAATAAGATTCGATCTACTGGCCTATGTTAATAACCAAGTACGTACCACGACCTTAGCAAAAACTAATCAATTATCAATTATCTTAGGCTTTAGCTATTTTATATGGTAAAATAAAGACAGAAATTAAAATGTCTCCTAGTAAGGTCTTCTTTTGACCTTTAAACCATTTTCTTTCGATATTGCAACACTTTGTCGACAAAAAAATGTTTTTATCGAAGTTTTTTTTTAAATAAAACCTTCATAAAATGGACGAACTTGTAACTTTGAAGAAAACGTTGCTTTATTATCTAGAATTGCCAAGATTTAAAACATAAAATATCAAAGTGAATAAAATTCCATTACCTATTGCTAATAGTTATATGAGTACGAAAATCATACCATAGTTTCTAGTCATTTCTAAACTCAATATTTATCATGCACCCAATTATTATACCTATATAGTATGTTTAGATTACATGTAGTTCCAAATATTAAAATAGTTCAAATAGACATATTCTAGACACCTAACAGAAGTATTCTATTACTTTATCTATCGTCGTTAAAAAATCGTTTAATTTTCTAAGTATGTATTGCTTTCACATTTGATTGTATTTACAGAATAATCTGAAGAGATCCTAAAGCTGACTATACGACCACACTTGGCATCTGAACTTAATCATGTTAATAACTAAATTATATATATATAAAAATAATAAATGGAATAAGGCTTAAGATTTCTTTCAATGTGAGATTAGCAAATGACATGATAACTATACTATACTTTAAAGACAATACATTCTAGATTATAATTGTTGAAAACTAACCTGCTTTGGAATCCAAGCTAAGATGTTTAAAATTAATATTTTGGCTACATATCATTATTATGTTTTGATTATGTCTCTATAACTATATATTTAAATAATAAATTATTGTATAAAAATTAACAGACACTTATTGTTTATTCGTATGTGTGTATGATCCGTATACATAATATGCTACTAATATTGTTTTGTGTATAATACACCGCGCAATCAACCGCAGTAACTGTGTACAAATATAGCATAAGATGACTGCTCGCTTAATGCTAATAAATTTTTATAATGTAAATAAAATATTGTATCTTGAAGCTGTGTTATTTGTTTTTAATTAATTCATTAACGAATATACATATATTTATTTTTTAATTAACTTATTTTAAATAACATAAATTTTCCATTTAATTTTCATTCGCACATTCAATCGTGAAGGTACTAAAAATATTGGCTTGGGATACTGTGAATCATTTAGTCTACTATTTAGGAACTCAGGATAAAAAACCTGGGCAAAAACATTTGTATATAGTAAAAGATCCCGTAGATGATGATAGTAGAAGGTAAAAATCTTCTATATTGTTAAATTGTCTTCATAAATATATATATATATATATATATATATATATATATATATATATATATATATATATATATATATATATATATTTTTATTATTTATATAGGTCTGAGCCACAATGTATTACATGTGACCTTGCAGATATTCTATGGAGCAGTAGATATTATTATAGTAATTGTACTCATTTCGAGGCTTACGTTAGCCCACAGTCTTCCGTTTCATCCGAAATTGCTATTGACTATTATATACTAGAATGTTTGGGTCCGGGATTACCGTTAGCTGGTAAATTAACAATATTTAGATTTCGTGTTTTTATTTACCATACCAATATTTCAATATAGGAGTCCATTCAGCTAAAACTCATCGTTTAGTTCGTATTTTATATGATACTCGAACTTATCAAACTGAACGACTTCAACAATTGGCACTACCAACTCAAAGAAGTTATGAAATTCCATTGCCACACGGTACTCGGGCGCAAGTACAAATTATGTTACCACCTAGCTGGCGAGAAGAATTACGTGATGCGGCTTTTCCTGTACTTGTTGAAGTGTAATAATAAGTAATTTTAGACAATTATATACAACTTTAAAAATTTTATTTTAAATTAATAGCAATGGAAGGCCGGGTTCCAGTTCGGTATCCGAACGATTTAAAGTCGACTGGGGCACATATATGGCAAGTCGAAATGATGTGGTATATATAAAATTAGATGTTAGAGGCGCGAAAGGACAAGGTAAAAAAGCATTATTTCGACATTTAGGAGGAGTTGAAGTACAAGATCAAGTAGCTGCTCTAAAGTGAGTCGACACAAACATATTATTTGCTTAAATATTATTTTTAATATTATTTATTTTGTTTTATTATCAGACATTTACTAGAAACACTGAAATACTTAGACGAATCAAGAGTAGGTGTTTGGGGTTGGGGATATGGCGGGTATGTCACAGCAATGATTTTAGGTTTACAGCAGGACGTCTTTAAATGTGGTGTGGCGGTATCGCCAATTGCTGATTGGCTCTATTACAGTAAATTAATTTACTTTTAACGTATTTATTTTGGATAAATTTAAACCAATTTCTATTTTTGGTAGATTCCGCTTTCACAGAAAGAATTCTAGGTCTACCAAATGAAAACTATAAAGGATATGTTGAAGCAGATGCGACACAACGTGCTCGACATATACCATCTGATTCATTCTTTCTAATTCACGGATTTGCAGATTTCTCAGCACCTTATTTACACAGCATCGAACTAGCACGCTCCCTGACTGATGCTGGCGTTTTATTTAAATATCAAGTAAGACCAAACAAAAATGAATGTCATATAAATCAAAAGTATATATAATATAATAAAATATTATTATGATTATAGAGTTATGCTGATGAAGGACACGAATTAACTGGAGTATTAGACCATGTTTTCCGTTCAATGGAAGACTACTTTGCTTCATGTCTTAGTCTAGATACGGATATTAAACCTTAAAGATAATATAATATTTAATAAAATTAATAATAATTATAATAATAATAATACATAAAAATAAATCGTTTGTATATAAACAAATAACTTTCATAATTATAAGGTATATAAAAATGACTGAAAACAAATGCTGGAACTGAAACCCCAATTTCAACGTATTTAATTATTACTAGCGTTTCGTTTTTCTCAAGTGAAAGTTAAGCTTCTTATTAAAAAAATATATGAATTATTATCAACTAAATAAACAGAAAAAATTACAAGACCAATACAACTTTAGCAGCTTGGCCTACAAATTGAAAAAACAAAACTGTTAGATCTCTAAACTTTTAAGTGACTTTAACAAATAATTGTATTATTATTATTATTTTTATAGATAATTGAATAACAACATACATAAAAATAATGATAAATATTTAGAAAAAATAAATAAATATATAAATAATATGTATCATCGTTAACAAATGAAGTGCTTTAGTTATTAAAAATAAATTAGAATATTAATAAAATTAATCAAAAACAAAAATAAAAATAAAAAAATTACATTTAAAAAATCAAAAAATACAAATTAATATAAATAAATATATATTTAATTAATTTATAAAATTATTTAAATATAAAGGGTAAAATGTCCGTTTAATATTTAAGTAGATGTTTTTTTATCAAACGAAAACCAAAAACAAAAAAAAAGCAAAATGTTAGCTAATATTTAGTAAAAAAAATCTCATTAATTTATTTAAAATATGTAAGGCGAGATTATTTACGCGATTTTATTTAAAAACAAAAAAATGTTAAATTTAAGATGTTAATTGATGATTTGAGTTTAATATTGTAGCAATTTAAAAGATTTCAGAATGGTTGTTAATATTTGTTAAGCTCTAATAATACTGCCATACTCTTTCTTTTCAAAAATTTCGTTAATTCAATTAAAACGCTGAAGCCTTCAAAAAATTAATATCCTTAAAATATTATTGAAGTTTAATTTTATTGAAATAAATCAATTAATATCTTAAAACGATATACCTATATATATTTAAAGAGAAATTTGTTTAAAATAGATGAAAACTAAAATTTAAATTTAAAAAAAAATCATTAATTAATAGTAAAAATGGTTGTGTAATTCTTTAATTGTTATTTATTGTAACTTGAAATATAAAATACTAATTAAATGTATATATACACATATATATATATATATATATATATATATATATATATATATATATATATATATATATATATATATATATATATATATATATATATATATATATATATAAAAATATATATATATATATATA
>OZ010736.1:194340915-194575915 GCA_963932295.1 Tipula lateralis | reverse complement strand
AATTTAAAATGTTATCTTGTAGTACACAATATATAAGAAAGGTGGAGAAGCTAAGATAGAAAGTCACAGTATAGTGAAATGAACGATAATAATTGTTTGGTAGATAAAATTACTACCAAATATGTAACAATGTTTTTTAATGACTCATTGGCTGACCCATCTTTTATGTCAGTACTATAAGGTGTGATGAACCAATTCGGCGTAAGATGGAATATTAAATCGCTACGAGTTGGGTGTGCTTTAGCTACAAATCAGATTGTAGAGACAGAATCAAATGAAATTTTTATCGTATATTTTGAAATTGAAACGTTTGACATGTCTCGTGGAGTGGACGTAAATTAATAAAAATAGTTCAGTTGACACAAAAAATTTCGATCTGTTTAGTGATAGTGTCTATAAATTTAACGAAACTGAAATTAAATGAGTTCAATGTGCCATTTTACACTGGCACTCTTGCGTGTGACTCAAACCGGTTTTTTCCTCGTTCTTCTTTTGTCTATAAACTAATTTTGGAGTGGGGATTTCTCGACGCACAACTTTCGACAAAAATTATTTTGCACTCTTGTGAGTTTCGCACAATACATATAAAAAGCAATAAAAATATTTTATGAGGTTCAAACTTTTTTTATTGTTTTCGACTCAACATTTTCATTTTGCATTTTGAAGAGTGCAGATGAAATAGAAAAATATGGTTATGCATGACGATTTTTGTTTTACAGATGAGGAAATTTATTACAGATGACGATTTTTTTACAGAAAATAAATATAAAATATGTTGATTCGAAAAAAATATAATTTTTGTATGTTAGTTTGATAAATTGTAATTTATTTTTATATTTATTTATATAAATTGTAATTTATTTATTTATTATTGTAATGGAATTCATTGATTTATTATAATATTTTTTTTATTAATAATAAAATATTATACATATATTGATGACGTTTCTAAAAATGGTAAAAACGCTGGAATGATGAAAATATATAAATACATATATAATATATTAAATAATATTTTATAAAAAAATATATGTACATGTTCCTGTAAAAATGGAAAAAAAATCGTGCTACATTTTTTTTTCTTTATTTGGTTATATGATGTTCGCTCGACCAAGTATTCATTGATAATGAAATATTTTCCACACACACATAGACAAATATTAAAAAAAAACTCTGCTGCACATAAAGCGAAATTGACGCGAGAGTGCCAGTGTAAAATGGCACATTGGTAGCGAACATGGTTGTTTTTCAAATAAGAATAAAATACAATTTTAGTAACAAACAATTGTAACAGATGTCACTGGGAACTTTTAAAAGAAAATTAATTGTTTTTATTTTATAAATGTCATATCACATACGTCAAAAAAGCAAATCTATTTGTCTTATTATTATTAATCAGTAGATAATTTTAATAATGACAGACGATGTAAAACGGTTCTTTAATGGATTACTACACAAGTATGTGAAATAGAATATCGAATAAATTTAACAACAATATAACATTTTCTTAGGGTTGCAGGTTTGTCTTGTGTTTTGGTGACGGATCGTGATGGTGTTCCGCTCATTCGAATGGTGTCTGAGAGAGCCCCAGAATTAGCTATGAAACCGTCATTTATTTCTACATTTACTATGGCAACCGATCAATCTAGTAAATTAGGCTTAGGCAAAAATCAAACCATAATATGCCTTTATTCGAATTATCAAGTTAGTAATTATTAAACGCCCATCATTAAGTGTAAACATATTTTAACAGTTTTGTTTAATTATAGGTTATTCAAATGAATAAATTGCCATTAATCGTTACATTTATTGGAACAGAGAACTGTAACACTGGATATATATTAGCGTTAGAGTCTCAAATTGATTCTTACCTCGATGATATTAAATTAGCTGTAAATGATTCTTAATAAATCTTTTCATTTGTATATCAATATTTTTAATGTATTCTAGACGTGAATGACTATACTGCCTAATACCTATGTATATGTACCGTAATTCATACAAGACCCTGTTCTACTTCATAACATTTACTTCAACTACTCATCATAACGTACAAGGATTAAAAGCGTTTTTTATGCTTTCTCAATAGTATCGTGCATTTTGATTAGATGTCACTAAAATCAACTAGAAAAGTAACGACAGATTCGAAATGAATAACATTTTACCCGCGTCCATTAATTGACGTAAACTTAAAAGAAAAGACTCAAAAAATTTTTTGTATATTTTATATTTTTAGTTCTAGAAAAGCGAAATTTTATCAAAAATAATTAAATAAAAATTTGAATACCTATGTTTATATTATATCCACATAAATTAAATGCACATCGATATGAATTGAATTAAAATATAATTTATTTTGAATCATTAAATTGTTAGCAAAAGATAAAAATTAATTCTGCAAATTAGTTTTTTACCTTTTTGACATTTTTGTGATAAGATTCAAAAGTGATTGGGTTGGTGAAAAGTTAGCATTCTACATGATTATGGATATCACACCGAGTGCTGATAATGTATATCAAGGAGTTTATACAATGTATAATAATCCGAATAAAACGGAAAAGGAACAAGCTGCTAAATGGCTAGAGGATTTCCAAAAATCGGTAAATAAAATTTTGTATGCCGGTTTCATATATTTATGGTGCTCGTATAAAATCTTAACCTCAATTTTTTTTTTTTGGTTTTTTTAAAATTAATTTTAGGTATATTCTTGGAGTATAGCTGATGAACTGTTACAACAAAAGCGAGATTTAATATCTTGCTATTTTGCTGCGCAAACGATGCGCAGTAAAATCCAAAATTCATTTCATGAGCTTCCACAATCATCCCACGAATCACTACGCGATGCATTAATGATGCACATTAGTCAAATTACATTAGATACTGATAAAAAAATTGTTACACAATTATGTTTAGCGGTCGCTGATTTATCATTGCTAATGTCCACATGGAAAAATCCAACAATAAGTTTAATTGAAAAATTATCAACTGATGTCAATACAATTTGGCCATTATTAATAATACTAACATTTATACCGGAAGAAATAAATTCCCGTTATTTAAGATTAGGAGCAAATAGACGTGACGATATCATTAAAGAGTTAGAAACAAATTCAAGAATTGTATTAGAATTTTTATCAGTATGTTTAACATCGACTGTAACAGCTACCAATTGTGATATTCAAGTTGATGTTGTAAAATGTTTTACATCATGGCTATCGGTTCATGTGATTAATTTAGATGAAATAATCGATTGTTCACTTTTAAAACATTGTTTTACAATATTAAGAGATCCAACTACAGATCTAAGACAAAATGATGCGTCTGTAGATGGTTTATGTACATTATTGCAATGTATTGAAACCAATAACAATCATCAACAGATGTTAGAAAATCAGGTATTCCAAGGAATATTAGCCCTTGAGGATGCATATCATTTGGCCGTTGCACATGAAGACGTAGACAAAGCAACAAATTACTGTCGTCTATTTACTGGATTGGCTGAAACATTTTTATCAAAAATGATTATAGAATCAACAGATGCTCAACCTCATTATTCAATTAAAGTTTTAGATTTAGTATTAAATTGTGTGGGCCATTATGATTATGAAGTGGCTGAGATAACATTTAATTTATGGTTTAAATTAAGTGAGGATGTTTATAATAAAGTTGATATAAATTTGGGAAATCACTTTAAACCGTATATTGAACGTTTGATTAGTGCAATTTATCGTCATTCTCAAATTGATTCAGACCACGAAGGATTAATTGATGAATCTGAGTCTTTCTACGTAAGTTATAAAATATATTAGATTTTAATTATCAACAACTTAAATATTTTTTTTATTCTAGGAATTTCGTAAAAAAGTTTCTGATTTAATTAAAGATGTGGTATTCATTGTCGGCTCCAGTAATGTATTTAAAACTATGTTTCATTCGCTACAAGATCCATCAGTCACATGGGAACGAAGTGAAGCAGCATTATTTGTAATGGAAACAGTTGCCAGAAATATATTGACGTAACTATAATTTGTTTATTTTTAAAATTAGTTCCAACAATTACATAATTAAAAGCTCTAATTACAGTGATGAATCAACTTATGTACCGAAAGTAATTGAAGCAATACTAAATCTTCCTGAAAATACACACATAGCTGTACGTTACACATCAATTTTATTAATGGGAGAGTTATGTGAATGGATCGACTGCAATAGTGATTATTTAGAATCAATATTAAATTTTTTATTAATTGGATTACAACAGAAAACTGGTTTAGCATCGGCGGCTGCTTCAGCATTACAACAAATATGTTCGGTTTGCACTAATCATATGACGAAACATATTGACGGTTTGGTGCAGATTGTAAAGAGTTTAGATAGTTTTGAAATTTCAAACGAGTTTGCAATAGGATTGCTAAAAGGCATTTCAACAATAATTGGACGAATTTCAAATGATCAAATACCAATTGTATTACGAGAAATATGTACGTTTCAAATATCACCGTTATTGGAACTCTTAGAAAAAGATATAGAATTAGAACGATCACAGCGAAGTGATCCTTCATTTTGGTTAGATCGATTAGCTGCAATACTACAACATACTCAACCAAATATTAAAGAAAATGAAATTCATCCATCAGCGATTGTATTGACCGATATATGGCCAGTTATTTCTAATGTTATGGAAAAATATCAACATGATTTTCGCGTTATGGAACGAGCTTGCCGTTTGTTGCGATATGCTGTGCGTGGCATAGGACAACAAAGTGGTCATATATTAGAACCTCTTGTAAAACAAATTGTCAATTTATATTCCCGCCATCAACATAGTTGCTTCCTATATTTGGGTAGTGTATTAGTAGATGAGTTTGGGAAAAATCCAGCATGTGCTCAAGGTCTATTAGAAATGCTACAAGCATTTATTGAACCTTCCTTCAATATATTACAAGAAGAAGATGGTTTAAAAAATCATCCAGATACGGTTGATGATTTTTTCCGTCTTTGTACTCGATTTATTCAAAGATGTCCTCTAGAGTTTTTACAATCTCAGATTCTTAATCCTATATTACAGTGTGCTATACTCGCATGTACTTTATCACACAAAGATGCAAATCAATCAGTTATGAAATTTTTAGTATCACTATTAGCATATGGAATACCATCGAATGCATCAAAATATGCTGTTGAAAAAGATTTAATAAGACAAATTGTTGAAGTTAATGGTGAAGCCTTAGTTATGAATTTAGTTCATGCATCTGTATTCTGTTTACATTCGTATATGTTGAACGATGTTGCTGATGTAATAAATCATTTAAAACAAATCAATTTGAACAGTTTAGGAAATTACTTGAAAATGGCTTTAGATGCTTTACCAAAAAAGAATAGTGGCGGACATGTAACAGCAACAGAACAACAATTAATAGAATTTCAACAAAATATTTTAAAGTATGTTATAACTTCGAAACTTTATATTTAATTATAGATTAATAATATTATTTTTTATTGCAGAGCTGAAGTCAGTAAAGCAATATGTTACGCGCTCAAAGATTTAGCCCATCTTTATCGATGAAAAGAGAACCAAAAAAGAACTCTACATTTAATTGTTGTTTTTATGTTTGTCTGACTTTTTTTTTAATTAACAAATCAATATTATTATAAATTCAAAATAATAAATTAAATACATATATTTTTAATTTTAAAATTAGTATAATTTAAAACACAAATAGATATCCATGATTATTTTTGTGTAAAATAGAGATCCATACATATTATATTATAAACAAACACATGCCATTTTATTTAAAGCGAAAAATTAATGAGAAGTATCGGGTAATTTCATGATTTAGGGAATTGTAAAGGTATTGAAGAGGATCGCTAGTATCATCATACATATTATACAAAAAGACATTAAGAAAACAACCAATTGGCATCGAATCGAGATGTCGAAATTGCTCTTTGTGAAATTATTTGTTATCAAAACATAGTTTAAAAAAATCATGATTTGTGGACAAAGCTTTCTGAGAGACTTAAAGCTGATTTACGATAGAGTCATTGTTAAAATTTATCAGTTAATGTATAACAAAAAACAGTGATATGTTCAAAAAACAAATTGGTGGACAAAATATTTCTTGATGGTAAATTAATATTCTCTTTCACTTATAAATGATTGTTTATTGGGAAAAAGTTTTAGAATTGCTAGATTGTACTACCGTTATGTTAGTGATGTAAAAAATCTGTCAAATCAAAATGTTTTAACCTAAAATTTTCTATTAGTATTGTGCAAAATTTTGAATATATGTATTTATTTTTGTGGAATTGAGTAATTCCAAGAAACAGTTAGCCTAGACGATTAAGACTTACATTAAATATTAAGTACCAATAAATATGGCGAAATATTTAGCTCAAATTATAGTCCTAGGTGGTCAAGTAATCGGGAGAGCATTTGCCAAAGCTCTTAGGCAAGAAATAGCTGCGTCACAAGAAGCCGCTAAACGAGGAGGAGGTGGAAAGCAAGGAAACAATAGAGCAGCTTCTAATGCAAGATCAGGTCTGAAGTGATATACGGTTTATTCATTTTCACAAATCAATAAAAAACTTTAATATAATTTGCAGGTATTACGTTGGAGGAAGCTCAACAAATATTAAATATATCCAATCTAGACCCTGAACTAATAGAAAAAAATTATAAACACTTATTTGATGTAAATGATAAATCAAAGGGCGGCTCATTTTATATACAGTCAAAAATTTTTCGAGCGAAAGAACGAATAGACCAAGAACTGAAGGAAGCGAGAAGTACAGAAAAACCTTCAGATAAAAAATCAGAAACACCCAATGATTAATTTTTATTGACATACTTTATTTGTTTATACATAATTTTATTTGTTATGGCGAAAAAATTAGAATATAATTAGTTACAAGTTATAAAAGATGATTTGTTTATTCAATTGTCCAGAATTTATGTGCCTTGAATCAATGTATAGATAACCAACCAGCTACATTCCAATTCTGTAGGTCGATAGCAATACACAAAAACCAACATTTTGCAACAGGTAGCTTATCTGAAAGTGTTTATTTTACAATTTATAAATATACAAATATTATACATTATTATAATTATTGTCTAAGCGTTATCTTATATAATCTATATCTATCTAATCACTCCAAATCAATATCCATCAATTCTGCGGTTATTTTTGATTTTGTTTTGTTACTTGATGGAATTGGTTTTCGAAAATGATGATTTTCATCAATCGCAGGAATTGGATTGATGGAATCTATAGTTTTCTGATTTGTACTGGGTTCATTTGGTTGCTTATTATAAAGTTGTTGTAGCTGCCTTAAAGCTTCTTCAGGTATTACCGGCATTTGGTACGTCTTTTTTGGTTCCAAATTCTCCTGCTCTTCGTTTTGATTCATATTCTTCGACCAATCTGATATCCATGTTTCACTTACTGTCTTTTTAATCTAAAAAATAATACAATTACTGTCTGTTATAGCAAATTTTTCGAAATTCCAAACCGTTTCTGCTGGTTCAAATTCAAAAGGCTTTGTTTCTCGTTTACTGGAAGCAGTGTCAGCATTTTGACCTAGCGTAAAAACAAATTATTTAAATCGATATATCAAAAAATACTATTTCAATTCACCTATTGGCCTTGTGTATTTCTGGGGCCCCAGCTCAAGCAAAACTTGAAAATCGGCATGTTCGCCTAATCGAAAACCTATACCATAACGCGAATCACTCCCTTTTTTGATTGGTGGAATATTTGAGTATACTAAAGATAATAATGATGGCACTTCTTGTGGTACAATAAAACTACTTACATCTGCAATAAAAGAGATTATGGAGATTAGAAAGAGTAATGTAAACCGGATATTGTGGTGGTCGATCATATCTAAACGGTCACAGAATTATGGTATTTAACCAGTATAATAAACCAATGCTCATGAAGTTAAATTGAGTAGAGATGTTCCGCACTGTAAGTATTTAAATCTAAATTTCCCGCAAGAAATGTGACAAATAATTTTATGATTAAATTATAGATTTGTGTGTGAAACTTTGTGTTGGTTTGTTTGCGTTAATTAGTGAAAGTGTCTTTTATATATTTGCGTAGTATTGTAAGATGTGGTGATCTTTGCATAAATTATAATAAGTCAAGTATTTGAACAAGAGACAGATTATGATTAATTATGTATTTAAACGATTTTACAGGACGTCGTATAAATTTGGTATCATTCTTACATTCAACATAATATCAACTTAAATCTTGCACAAATTTGAATGATCGAGTCATACACTATATAATTATAGTGAAATTTAAAAGTACGTTAAACAGCTATTTAAATGAAAACCAAATTCTTGAACTAACACTTAATCCACATTAATACATAATGTTTATTCGTGAGAACTTAAATCACTAAAGATCAACAGTTACATCTAACATGTGCCGAAGGCCAACATTTTTTAAGTAAATGATTTCTGAACATTTAGAACAATCAACCTACTTTTACTTTTTTCTGTTCAAAGTACGAAGGTTGGTGCCAGTAGTAAATACATAAAATCAGTATAACTATCATTAGCTTTAAAGTTTATATTACTATTTTAACACAGGTCAGGTCGTTAACCTTGATTTATATATTTAGGGTAAAAGTGAAAAAATTTGCTGAACTAAAATTTTAGCTTGTTTTTTATCTTAAACAACTAAAGCCATTATATATTATTTAAATTGTTTAAATTTTAATTCAAATTATTAATTAATTATTGAAAATCATTGAAATGAAAAGGAAAGTTTTGTTTAAATAATAATAGACAATTGCATGGTAATTTAACACTCCAATCCACATAGACTCAAATACGTTATGATCGTTGATTTCCATTCGCAAAATAACTTATAATTGTTTCTAAGTAGTTGTTCTTATTACACAATACTTTAAACATAAATAATTTTTTAGTCTTACAATTAATTAAATAAAACAATCCACATATTTTCGTTAACATTTTTAGTTTATAATTTCAATTTATTTGCATTATTTACACTTCAAAATGAATGAGTACAATACTATAAAATATTATTTTAAATACAAATTTATTGTACTATTTATTTATATTGTTAATAACAGATCATACCACTATTACACTGTGCAATGGTCAAATTATAACTAAAATGAAAATGAAAATTACATTTTGGGTTGACCCTGTTTTTTGTTTGTATTTTAATAAAATGTAATGGGTATATTTGTTTTAAAAAAATGTTAACTCTCTCTTTTCGTAAAAAATAAAAAATGCTTTTAGTTGAAACTATACATAAATGTGTGATATTGAAAAAAAAAAAAATGAAAAATGGGTGGTGGAACAATAAATTATATATGTATATTGTACAATTATATAAATGGTTTATGTATACATATTGCAAGTTTTGTTATGATCTTGCAAAGTTTATTGTCTGGGAATTTTGAGATCCGTGATGGATAAACTGCATGTTAGGTGAAAAATCAATATTTTTCATTATTCATCTTTTAGTATTTCATTAAATATTAATCTAGAAACGCTATTTATTTGTTTTATCCCTTCACTCTGTTATGAGACCGAAGCTGTCTCCACAATATGGCACTTTTTCTATTAACCTTCTCGTTACTTCATGTTACTCTCTATTAGTTATACAACTTTTGCACTTTAAACAAGGGTAAATATGTGTTTTTCATCATCTTATATATTATCAGAATATGATGATATAAAAAGCAATTTCCAGTACGATATTATAATGAATCGACACTAAACTCTTAGATTAAACCAATCAATATGCCATTTCGTAGATAGATGATATAAAAATCAATTTCCAGCACGATCTTATAATGAATCGGCGTTAAACTCTTAGATTTAACCAATCAATATGCCATTACGTAGATCCAATGAGACTATGTATTATGCCCATTTATGCACTTAACAGAATTTTTATTTTTGAATAGATGGTGTTTATTAGTGCCATCTATAAGTGAGTTTACCTTCTACAGATTAATTTCAAAGATACTAAGAAATAAGATAGAAATGTTAAAGTACAAAATTCGTAAAATATAAGGATTAATATCAAAAAACTACTAATTTTTATTAATCAACAATTTCCAATAGCTAATATATCAATTACTTAAACATAGATGTCAGTAACTGTAAAAGACCCGCGATACCATTTTAAAAACAAACAAAAGCAAAACCATCTAAAGTATATACCAGCCATGAGCTTAGAGCCTGTCATACCTGTGAGATTCAATTGCCTTTGCTTAATTTTATTTCTACTTTTATTAAGGTGTTAATATTTTCGTCCAAACAGGGAAATAACAGGATGCAACGATCAAATGCTGGTATCTAAAAATCTTTACCATTTTAGGGCACTTATACGATTTATTTCAGAGTATTATAAGTCATCGTTAAAGAATCACAATGTTATTATAGCGATTATGTACAAATTTTAGCCAAATTTTTTAGCTAAAATTCGATAAACCTAGTCAATTTTATTTTATATAGAAAACTGAAAGCAACCAAAACTGCTATACATATTTTCGTGTATGTAACCAATAATAAAAAAATTCGATAAAATATGAAATTTTTTAGATGTACGTTGGTAGGTGTGAATAAAAAAAACATTAAAATAAAATTTTTGAATTTCAAATAAATTTTTTTATTATATGTGTATGCCTATATAGTTAATAAATTATAATAACATTTATGAATTATTTTTTGATTGGTAAACGTCTACGACTTGATTGATAAACGTCAAATTGCCTTGTAATTTGTAAACAAGAAATATCGAAGTAAGAACCGACAATCGTTACTACCCTACGTTTACATTATTGTTTTCGAGCGTTGTTTTCGAGTATTGTTTTCGATTTTTGGTACTTATCGTGAGGCAACAACAAAAACTAAACTGATCGTCTTCGATTCATCCATATTTGTTTTGATTTGTTGTCATCCATATTTGTTTTGCTGTGTTTTCAGTTAAACTGTTGAATACAATGATAAAAAGGACATCATATAATAATCATTTTGGCAATATTATAGTGAAATTCTTTTTAATATTTAAATTTATTAACTCTTTTTCATATTTCAACATTAATATATTTAAATTATTAATATAAATAAAATGATGGAATTATGCGAAAATTTTGTGCAATTCAATTAATAATTAAAAAAATATATATATTTTTATTTTATGTTTAAATAATTAATTGTATTATTTATTTTTATAGGAAAAGCAATATGGATGGAATTAAATTTAAAAAATGTACATCAATTATGCATAAAAACCTATTAAATTTGTTTAAACTAAAGAAATAAATGCAAACCAAACAAAATTCAATTAAATAATAAATATAACATGCAAAAATAAACAAAATTCAATTTAATAATTAATATAAATAAAATGATGGAATTTTTCTGTCACCTAAAACGAAATAATAAAAAAATTCCGAATATAATAAATAAAAATGTATATAATGAAACGGAACAATACTCATCTTATGAAAACAATTATCCTAAATGGTGCTGTTGCTGCTTTTCCTTCGCTTTCTCGTAGAAATAGTTGTTAATGTAACTGGTCGCTTCAAAAAATTCTGCATCGTTGAGGCCACGCATGTGCCATGCCACCTAGTCTCCAAAATTTTGAGCCCGATCATTCCGCTCATTTCGTTGGGCTGCACTCAACTGCACCGCTCCAACAAGTTTATCGATCTGGTCTCCGAGATCTATTGGATCGCTCGTTGTTTGCGACATACTAGAACCAGGTCTAGTTGACGTACTAGATCCTGGCCTGGGCTGAGTGGTACACGGTCTCATAGCACGAACTGTACTTTTCGAAACAGATTTTGATTTAGTTTCTTTCGGCAACACAATAAACACCCTTTTTTGGTCGGTATTCACCGGTTTATCAATTTGAATGGGGAGTTCGTAATTCTCATCCTCAAGGGAATCGTCTAAATATTCTATGTTATCATAGTCTGAATTCATTTTAAATTAAATGTTTTTGTTCACAATAAATCAAGATAAAATAGTTTAATTATCACCAATTTCACTACACTGAATCACAAGTATCTTTAATCAAAATTAAATATATATTATATATACATATAATATATATATATATATATATATATATATATATATATATATATATATATATATATATATATATATATATATATATATATATGTTTATATATATATATATATATATATATATATATATATATATATATATATATATATATATATATATATATATATATATATATATATATATATATATATATATTAGTTCACAAAATGATTATCAAAAAATTATCACAAAATAATCAATAATTGATTTTCAAACTTTGCCGCTCTTATTTGGTTTGTTTATAATCTTTTTTGACATTTTCAAATATATCGGTGTCGATAAGTTTAATTTTTAATATTTAAAAAAACTACCAAAAACTTTTAAATATATATTTTTTAATCAATTTTAATTATTTAATGTATCAATTACAATTCAAAATATTAATAAAAAGAAAAAAAATTTAAAAATATTTTCGATAAATCGATATTTTTATTTCGAAAACAACGAAAAAGATGTATGAGCTACATCTTTTTGTTGTTTTCGAGTATTGTTTTCAAATAGAAACGATAACTTTTTATATGGGAAAACAGCAACAACAATCTAATATCGAAAACAATACTCGAAAACAACACTCGAAAACAATAATGTAAACGTAGGGCTACAATACAAAACATGTAGTTTAATCTACTACATATGTTTTTCTAGTAAAAAAATTGACTAGTTTATCGTAATTTTTTTTAAGCTAAAATTTGTACATAATCGCTATGATAATAACGGTTGATCCATTAAATGGTACTCTTTTCATTAGAGATTTTATAAAAGAAAACGCTTGTGTGGTGTCAAACAGTATTTTGGCATTTCATCATGGAAAGACTTAGCCCGACACAGCGTATACAAATTTTTCATCGGTATAACGAAAATCAGTGTTATACGAGGAATAAGTTTAATGCATGAAACCATGGTTCTATTACGAAAACTATTCTATGAATAGTTAGTTTCACACTTCAGACTAATAAATTGGCCACGTAGATCGTGTGCTTTTTTACTTTGGGGCTATGTAAAGTGAAACTACATGGATCATCCGTTTACGATTGAAAAATTAGAAGCATCGTTATAATCATTTTGCCTAATATTATTTTGCTAGCGTTATTTTGGAATATTTTCGTATTACTTATTTTGGTAGATCGGGAATACTATTATAAACTTTTCCATATACAATTTTACTTCATTTACGAAATGAAATCTTTTCCACATACTTGTATAGTGGTATTATATTTATGGCAATTCTATATGTGACAGGTTTTGTTTTGTGTTATCAAGTTGTGTACTGTCTGTGCAAATAAATATTTATGTAAAACGAAAGTAAATTGAAACAACACAAAATAAATAAAATTAAACCAAAATTATTATTACTTATAGTTCAAATATTGTTTTCATGTAAAATTTTACTTTGTATGCTTATAAATAGTTTTTACTTTGGACCCAAACTTAAAATCGTTAATATCATTACGAAGAATATTGTCAATTTATAGTCAAACGAAAAAAAAATTGTGTTTTTAAAGATGTAATTTTGTGAGCTAAAACAGTTATGTGATAAAATCAGGTGCTACTATGGTTTTTATTCAATTATAAGCTTTTTAGTTTAATGAATTATTGTTACATAGTACGAAAATTTATAAATATAATTTATTTGTGTAGTGCATATATTATAAACTTCTAATTGAATATTTATGATCGGCCAAAAACTATACAAGACAGGTAATAACATTTTTCTTTCAATTTTTTATGTTTTTGAAAGGTAAATAAAAATGGCTGAAGTTTAGTTTAGCTAGACTGCTAAACACTATAGGGAATGCATGCATGCACAACTATATACAATTTTTATTACGAATGGTTTTATATTTTTGCCTTGGTGTCATATTTAGAATTATGATAAAAAACTCTGTCTGTAATAAGTTCATATTATATATAATTATTTTTTTTTAAACTATCGTGTCTGTTCTGAATAAATCGAAATAATAATTTTAAGTAAAGTAAAATTTAAATCTCGGGGTTCTTTTCCTGTAACGAAAAAAAGGGCAAGTCTATACCACACTATTAAGGTGCGGGATTTTATTTACATGACAAACATAATTAAGCACGAAACTACCTAAATTTTAGTTTTCTTTTCCATCATGAATAGTTAAGGCTTACATACTCGTATGTGTATGATATATTGTTTAAACATTCAGACTATATCGTATAGAGTATTATAATATAATAAGAACATGTACACAGAATATTGCATAGTATTTGGTACCTACTTTGTTGATCTATAACATCTTAATTTTAAATCTTATAAAAAAAAACTTAATACTATTCATATTCTAACATACATAGGTAGGTAAATTCTCACAAAAAACTTCAATAAAACGAGATTATAAGAATGAAACTTTCATTTCCGTGGTAATTTGAAATATAAAGTATATATACATACATATTTTATATTCAACATCATTCTTTTGTATTCAGAAGAAGAACTAAGAAATTTCCACCCCAGAAAGTTTGCTATAAGATCTTTATAAAAATATACTTCAACCCATATTAATAAAGAAAGAATATACATATTTGTAGATCGATACAATTATGGTATATGTATATGCACATAACATACTTACTCGTATTGTTCAAAACTTACACTTCTTTTAACTACTTGATGTGAAATTTCCATTCAATTTCGATACTAAATTAGGTTAGGTGATCAATCTAGTTAAACAGTGCTAGACATCTATGAAGATTTACGAATTTGATTATTTTGCAGAAGTTGACACTATAAACGTAGATTTTAAATAGTAGTAGTAATTTTAAATTAAAATCGTGATTTATTGATTTTATAGTAATAGAATACTGAAATAAGTACTAGTATAAATGTTTAATGAATATACGATTAACGATTATCTTGCGAGCATTGAGTAAACGTCTTAGT
The DNA here is from genome assembly GCA_963932295.1 of Tipula lateralis. Lineage (NCBI taxonomy): Eukaryota > Metazoa > Arthropoda > Insecta > Diptera > Tipulidae > Tipula > Tipula lateralis. The sequence continues at coordinate 194,560,867 of OZ010736.1, read as the reverse complement.
GTTAAACTTTTGTGGGATTTTAAGTACATTGAACTTCGATTTTCGAATGAATAACATTTTATCGTAATATGTATATTATTTTTTGGCAGAACTAACCCTAGTTTAAATTTTCTTAATACCAAATTTTAAATTTTCTTATGTATCCCATTACTTTAATTGATAATTATAATAATATTTGAAGAAAGTTTTCACTTTTAATCTATTTCAGATACAGTTTAATTATTTATTTGCATAACTCTTAAGATGTGTGATATACATAACTACTTTTACGACATGCCCAAATCACTAGAACATTAAATATGTCGTAATTGAAGAGGCTTTTGGTAGTAGGGTAGTAAAATTGCTACTATAGAAACTATCAGAAAGTCGTGTACGGAAAGTTTAAATACAGATTGTGTGCCTATTTGTTCTTTTATATTACGAAATGTGGATAATGCCAACATTCCATTAAGTATTGTCTAATTTGTATTCAGTTGTCTAAATTGGATTGCTTATCTATGATACCAACCAAACTTATTATATATTCTGGCCTATAAATTATTGTTTTCTAAATTAAATTTAAGATTGATATATGTAATCGAAAATAAGTAGAACATATTTATTTTTTATTACTAGAAACGATTTATAACAATTCCATATGTATGTTGCATAAGTATTGTGTCAATTTTATCTCAAATTTATTACTGAAAAAATTTTAAAATTGTTTACAATTTTATTGTATATCAAACCTGGTTTTCGTTAAACAAATCGCAAATGCGGACCAAACAATAATTTACTTTAAATTTAATTACTTAAGTCCAGAATAATAATAAATCAGTATTGATTTTTGTTGTAAATGTGTAAAACTTAACAAATGTTTATATTTTTAGTATAATGGAGTACCTTCCTAGTTAAAAATAACATTAAGGCAAAATTTATACGTTGTTAGTTGTAGAAAATCAAATATTTTCTTTTTACATTTCAAAACGCTAGACGAGCGGGTTTGAAAATAAACGTCTTTGCAAATTTTGACCATGAAAAAATTTTGAGGTAAGGCGAGGAGACCTAAGGTAACAGTTCCAATATATAGATAAAGATATATATATATATTTTTTTTTTTTAACGGTTTTTACAGGCCATTATTGGCCCGTACCGTGTCAACAATATGACTCCATCGGTGTCGATCACGAGCTAGCTCTTCATACTGTTGCAAGCAACCAGAAGATGCCAAGTCTACGCCGTGGAACCATCGTCGCCTCTTCGCCACACAGCGACCTCTTCGCTTACCAAAAGGCGGATCTCCGTTCAAAGATCGCCGTATCATTCGGTTTGTATCAGCACGCAGAACGTGACCGTACCAGCGTACTCGCTGTCCTTTGAGTTCATGCACGATATCAGTAATTCGCATTAAATTCCTGATCTCGTGATTGAACAGAACTCGGTATGTGCCATCAACGTCGCGTTTTGGGCCATATATCACACGCATGATTCTTCTCTCGAATGTTAGAAGCCATCTTTCGTACTCATCCGTCGAGGTCCAACTCTCACATCCATACATGACAACGGGTCTGATCAACACTCTGTACAGTTTCAGCTTATCCGTATTTGTAAGATATATTTTCTTTTCAGCAGTGGACGTAGAGAATATAAAGCTCGATTGCCAGCGGCAAGGCGAACTTTGATATCCTCTACCACACTATCATCGTGAGTAATGAGAGATCCAAGATACTTGAATCTCATTACTCCTTCAAAAGTGTGGTTAACACCACAGAAATCAGTTGCGTTTTGTTCTCTAAAACCAGAGATCAGATATTTGGTTTTGGACTCGTTGATTTTGAGACCAACGAAAGCTGACCACTGTTTCAGTGAATCAAGTATCTCTTTCACTCCGTTGCCATTCAATCCAATCACACAGATATAATATGCACATGCAAAAAGTTGGTTGGATTGTCGGAATAAGATATTGTCCTCAGGTGTTTCACTTTTACGAAGGATTTATTCCAACGTGAGATAAAAAAGTATCGGGGACAGCGCATCTCCTTGTCGAACACCAGTAGTGATTGCAAAAGTTCTCCATAGCCTGTTCTCAACTTTAACACAGCATTGTGACTGCGTTACTGTCATTCTACACAGATGAACGTATTTGTTTGGTATTCCTAAATATTCAAGCGCATACCATAGCCTCTCTCGATTGATCGAGTCATAAGCTTGCTTGAAATCTAGGAATACCTGTTGTACATCATGAGATGTTTCGTAGTACTTGGAAAGAATCATCCGTAGCGAAAAAAACTTGATCAGTGACTGACCGATTTGGACGAAATCGACCTTGGTAGTCATCTACAATTTCCTCCGCCAGAGGAGTAATTCTTCCCAAGATGATGTATGACAGTAACTTGTATGTTGTGCAAAGGAGAGCTGTACCGCGATAATTTTCGTACTTCAAGTACCCTTCTTTTTGAATGTTGGACATAACGCGGCCACTTTCCATTCTTCAGGCATAACTTCATTTCGCCATATTAGTCGAACAAGGTCGAAAAGACAGTTCCACAAAGTTAGCCCTCCGAATATCAAGAGCTCTGAATTAATGCAATCAACTACTGGTGAACGATTTTTATTTAGTCTCTGCATGGCCATTGTGAATTCCTCATAGGATGGATCCTCAATGAACATCTCTGTGGTCTGTATTTGAGGGTATTCAAATACAGCTTGTGATACATGTGGAACATTAAGTAGGACAGAAAAATCTTCACGACATGTATCGAGTACCGCATCAACGTTGACAAAGGATTCCATCCTGGTCCCGAATGGTAGTTGACCGAGATCTTAAGGTATGGTGCAATACGGTGATTCCTTTAAAGAAACCACTTAGTGGATGCGTTTAGCTGTCCTAGCAAGAACTGCTTGGTTTTTTCTTGCTATTGTAAACCGAGTCTGCTCTTCATTTTGGGCTATATTTCGTAAGACGACACTTCTTATCAAACCAATCATTTTTGGGCTTAGTTTTCACTATACCGAGAGTGTGATGGGCAGCATCGACAACCGAAGTTCTCTATACTTTCCAGACACTGTTCACATCATCAGATTGGTAATTGAATCTTGATATTTTCGTTCAGTTTCTTCCTTTATCAGACCTTTACAGGAGAATCGCGTTGTATATTCTTCTGTCCTCCCTAACCTGTACGAAAATCTCTATCGTAGCTTTGCAATGACTAGATAATGGTCACTGCCTACGAATTTGGTTGACGACCGATACGATCTCACGTCTTGGACAACTCGAGCCTGGATTTTAGAAATCAACACATGTTCAATTTGGCTTCGGGATGTTTTACGTGGATGTTTTTATGAGGAAAGAATGTACTTGCCACTTTGAGATCATGAGCAGGTTCGTGTCGGGAGTACGGACCTATATTGTTGCATAAGTCGATCTGTTTTCTGCCAGCTCTAGCATTAAAGTCACCAATCACCAATCTGACATCGTGCTCAGGTATAGAGATTATCCAAACAGATTATCCAAACTATTATAAAATGAGTCTTTATCTTGGGGTTGGGTTACATCAGTGGGCGCATGTACACAAACAATTTACAGGTTGGCTAATCTCATGTGCAAGCGAAGCTTACACATTCGATTATCGACTGCCTGAATGTCCAGTACAGCCATTTTTTACCTGCGGCCCAATGAGAAATTCAACTCCAAGATTTCCGAGGTCATCTCCACTGTGTATAGCAACGTATAGCCCTGGGACACATGGTCTCCACTTTTAGGCCATCGAGTTTCTTGGAGCGTTACGAGTTCCAGCCGATACTTTTCATACATGTGATAAGGTCGTCAAACGCGCCAGGTTTTCAAAGTGACTGCATGTTCCACGTGCCGATCCCCATTCCCGTTTCCCGGTCCTTAAGCGGGGGATGATTATTTTTTGGCGGTATCCGATTTTATATTGGTTGTTGAAATTTTTAACAATTTTGATTTTTTTACGGATGCGGGTCGTCAACCCAGCGATCCAACCAGATATAGCAATGTTTAAATGATAAACGAGGTAATGCAAATAATAATGAAAACACAATAGATTCTCATCAAATAAACAATAACCAATTATAGTTGTTGACGGTTTTAGATATGAAAATTTCTTGTATTGTTATACTTTTTCAACCTAAATATAATTATGTATCACGGACCATTATAGAGCTACATCCAATAATTATATACGAACTATGTTTGCCAATTGATTTTCTTATGCTTTATTTCTTATACAAACCCCCCATGCACTTATATTTTAATAAAATCAAAATCAATTGAAAAAAGTCCAATACATATACTGATTATTGTTTAACACACAAAGTCGAAATCATAATAAAAAATATATTGTGTTTCGCTTCATTAATAAAATTTAACTAAAGAAATTAATTTTATTTTTAAAATTATTTCCGTTTTGCGTTTAATCGAAACTGCCACAATTTATGTGTTTTTAAGATCAAATAATAAATTTTATTAATATTTTGATCGTTTTATTTCGGTATTTTTCTAAGATATTGGCTGAGAATTTTTTGTATAGATTTATTTATATGTAAATGATGTACATAGTTGAATATCGAATCCGATTTTTTTAGCTTAACATGTTTTGCACAATGTTGAATGTTATAAATATTTACCAAAATAAATACGATTTTCTTGGAAATTTATTTTGTTTTTGACGTAACGGGAAATTTTGTTATACTCGTGTTACAAGTCTCCTTTACTGATTGTATATAAATTTTAAAGAACATTTAATATTAGAATCAATTTACTGATTTACCTATAATTAGTTACAAAAAAGGTTTATGCATAAAAACCGCCAAGACTTTAAAGGCTAATACATACGTTAAAATCGTGGTATTTTATTATATGTTAAATGTTTTAAAATCAAATCGATGTTTTATAAATAAATATTTATATATAGAGTTGTGTGCGAATAAAACAATTTCGTATGTTAAATTTCTTTGTTCTTGCAACTTACTGGTTTCAACTACAAAAGTAGATGTACATATATTCTTCTTTATAAAATTGTCACTAGTTTGAATATTGTTTTATGAGAATATTGGTATACATATCGTAAATATTGAATCTGTTGAGTCTAATAAGCTTTTCATTATCATTTCGAAAATGCATTACACGTTCGTCTTACATTTGCATAGTCGTTAAAAGTTACAGTTCATTTCTTGTCCAAATAATTTAAATCTTATGAATCGCTTTTTTAATCGTTCAAATGGCATTGCATTTCTATAATTTGACTTTGTAGGTCTACTTTAATCTGATCTTAATACGAATGTATTCAAGTTCGTCTTAACAACAGCATAAGATAAGAGATTGAGAGTGATTCGACTCGGTATAATAGATTATGTAGTGTCTTACAAATATGTCCAAAAACATTTATTTAATTAAATTTCTTTTAAAAAAATACTCAATCAATAGCAAAAAGAATTTTCAACAACACAACTTGTCTTAGTATTTAGTATTTTTGCTCAAGATAGAACGACCTTGTATATTTCTAATTTTTTAATGCATATATTCAGATACGTTAAAATGTTTTAATAATGATACAGTTCTAGTAATAAAACAATTTGTATTATTTTGTTTAAGTGTTATCAATCATTATCATTTTATCTTATGTTATTTAGATTTCTGATAATTTATCAAATAATTTTAATAAAAATTATGTAAAGCTAAAATTTAGATAACAGAAAAATTTGCTTTTATCTGTCATATGTAACAATACATATTATTTTAAGAATTGTTCGTTAAATTTGTTAAATTATACATTTAATATTATATTTTATATATTTGGATAAATATATTTTAATTGTTTATATATTTTAACTCAAATGACATTCTTTGATTTAAACTCAAGAACAATTTTTTGCAACTCAATGTAATCCACTTTTCTAAAGAGAAATTCCTTCCTCATTCCACGACAAACAAATATATTTTATTTTAAAAGGCACTCGTATGAGTTGATAAATAACCAAAATAATTATTGGACAGTTATCAAGTGATAAAGAACAGTTGCTTTTGTACTTTAATCAATTATGATTAATTGAATTTACAATCAGAAGACAGGTTCAAGTTTAAGAAGAACAATCCTGCTATTATATTTATTCATTTTTGTTATACGAATGAGTTAAAATAAATTCTACGTAATCACGTAATAACATTACTAAAAATATAGTTGAACATAAAATTATTAAGCTAAATTAAAATTTATTGCAACCAAAATTTATATCTATCATATTTATTGTGCCTGATACAAACATTTTGAATATAAACGATATGACTTATACAATAAGGAAACATCATGTTTTATCGAATTATACTTTCAAGTCAATAAACTAGACTCGGTTTACGTCAAATTTATTTATTATGGTTTCATCAGCTAGGATTTACTGTGCTTGGAGCCTCCTCTTTATTTAGAGTTCACCAAGCATATTCAATTGCATTGAACATTGGACTAGTCGTACTAGAGTTTTTTATGCAATTATCATTACAATTGATTTATATGTCTGTTCTATTAAGAGTATTACGAAAGCAATGATGCATCTGAATAAACCAAAATCTTAAATGTCTCTCTTTTGATTCATTGTTGAATAGTACCTCAACACCTAATGACGTCGTCTACTGCCTGGTGTAATATGAATTTTAAGTATTACGTCGGTTTATTTTATTATTTTCAATATACAGGCTCGATTAGCTTGTCCTTCAATGGACAGAGTAATTCACCTAAATGATCCTTAAACATTCCATAGATACAAATTTGATGGTTAGTTTGAATTCTTTCTCAGTTGTTTTAAATAAATTGATCCCTAAATACAAGATGTGGGTAAGTAATTTTCTTCTTTGCTTCGCATTTGTAATTTTCAGGTTATTGTTAGTTCTTCTCCCATCGATAGGCAGTTGATTTTTTCACGCCTTATGTTTTTAAGTTTTCACAGATGGTCTACACTACAATCTTCGTTATTACTTTTTTTTTTTTTTTTTTTTTTTTTTTTTTGCGGTTTTTACAGGCCATTATTGGCCCGTACCGTGTCAACAATCTGACTCCAACGGTTTCGATCACGAGCCAGATCTTCAAACTGTTGCAAGCAGTTGGAAGATGCCAGATCGCTCTCTACGCCGTGGAGCCATCGTCGCCGACAGCGACCTCTTCGCCTACCGAAAGGCGGTTCTCCCTTTAAAGATCGCTGTATCATTCGGTTCGGATCAGCACGCAGAACGTGACCGAGCCAGCGTATTCGCTGTCCTTTGATTTCATGCACGATATCAGGAATTTGCATTAAATTCCTGATCTCGTGATTGAAAAGAACTCGGTAAGTGCCATCGACGTCGCGTTTTGGACCATATATCACACGCATGATTCTTCTCTCGAATGTTAGAAGCCATCTTTCGTACTCATCCGTCAAGGTCCAACTCTCACATCCATACATGACAACGGGTCTGATCAACACTCTGTACAGTTTCAGCTTATCCGTATTTGCAAGATAGTTTGATTTCAGCAGTGGACGTAGAGGATACAAAGCCCGATTGCCAGCGGCAAGGCGGACCTTGATATCCTCGCCCACACTATTATCGTGAGTGATGAGAGATCCAAGATACTTGAATCTCATCACTCCTTCAAACGTGTGGTTTCCACTACTGAAATCAATTGCGTCTTGGTCTCTAAAACCCGAGATTAGATATTTGGTTTTTGACTCGTTGATTTTGAGGCCAACGGAAGCTGAACACTGTTCCAGTGGATCAAGTATCTCTTTCACTCCGTTGCCATTTAATCCAATCACACAGATATCATCTGCATAAGCAAGAAGTTGATTGGATTGTCGGAATAAGATATTGTCCTGAGGTGTTTCACTTTTACGAAGGATGTATTCCAACATGAGATTAAAAAGTATCGGGGACAGCGCATCTCCTTGTCGAACACCGGAATTGATTGCAAAAGTTCTCGATAGCCTGTTCTCAACTTTAACACAGCATTGTGACTGCGTTACTGTCATTTTACAAAGATGTACATATTTTTTTGGTATTCCTAAATATTCAAGCGCATACCATAGCCTCTCTCGATTGATCGAGTCATAGGCTTGCTTGAAATCTAGGAATACCTGGTGTACATCGCGAGATGTTTCGTAGTACTTGGAAAGAATCATCCGTAGCGAAAAAACTTGATCAGTGACTGACCGATTTGGACGGAATCCTCCTTGGTAGTCACCGACAATTTCCTCCGCTAGAGGAGTAATTCTTCCCAAGATAATGTATGACAGTAACTTGTATGCTGTGCAAAGGAGAGCTATACCGCGATAATTCTCGCATTTCATGCGATCACCCTTTTTGAATATTGGGCATAACGCGGCCACTTTCCATTCATCAGGCATAATTTCATTTCGCCATACCAATCGAACAAGGTCGAAAAGACAGTTCCACAAAGTTAGCCCTCCGAATATCAAGAGCTCTGAATTAATGCAATCAACCCCTGGTGAACGATTTTTCTTTAATCTCTGCATGGCCATTGTGAATTCCTCATAGGATGGATCCTCAATGAACATCTCCGCGGTCTGTATTTGAGAGTATTCAAATACAGCTTGTGATACATGTGGAACATTAAGTTTCGTTATTACTATTCAAAACATATATTTGCTTCGTCACATTATTAGCTTCAACATTTTTGATTTAAGGCATTTTTAGAAATGAATTTTATAATAAATAATATAAGTTCAAAAAATGAATGATACTCTAACATATATTTATTTTTCTATATATATTTTTGTCGTGATCGGATCTTATTACTATACTAATAAAATCCGATCACAACCAAAAATATATATAGAAAAATTACTATCACGGATCAACAATCAACAAATTTAAATAAAACATATATTTAGAATTTCAATAGCCTACATAGAATTTGAAATGTTTTAATTCCGAAAATTCCTTATTTCCAATTTGAAATTGATTGGGGTCTTAACTTGAATTTTAAATGGTATAGTTATCATATTTCACTAAATATCTGTATAATTTTTAATACGTATGATGTGATAAACTGTTGAATTAAAAACAAATTTTTGAAAATATTACATATTAACCTAGCTGATTCCAAACATGTAATTTTAACTTTTGTGAATTAGTTAATAATAACACTTACCAATTAATTACAAGCCCGAACAGCAGAGTACATTGTGACAGTATACTAGTTCAATATATACACAAAAACTATTTCTTTTATTTGTTGTGACAGTAAAATAGAATGTAATAAAATAAAATATATTTTTGATTTCATAATTTAGTTCCCTTCCATTTTCGTGGGTATCAGCTTCATAAAATTAACCTTTAGATTTTGATAGATAAATTTTGAAAATCACAACTTGCGAATGTTAAAGAAAGTGACAATAATTGTGAAGTAACTATTAAAAATGTGATGATGGCAAACTAATTCATCTTAGAGCACTCGAATTATAGAATTTGTGCCTATATAAAGAACTTGCGGTCTAAAAGATATGCAAAATTTTCTTGAATTTTTATAATTCTTCGCATCTATAATATAATAAATAGCTGTTTCAAAAGTTATAAATAAGAATACTATATCATCAAAATAATACCCAATTTCGTTTTACAATCGATGTTGTTATTCATATTCAATCATTTGTGATGTTATTTCTATAACAATTTAAATTTACGGGCCAGAATTGTCTCGATGGTTTTAGTACTTTCCAAATATAGTTATTCATAGTTTGGAATTAATTCTAAGAATTCAATATTTATAAAATCTTATTTTATAAAGATATGTGGTTCATGCCATATTTATTTTATTAAAAACTGAACAAAAAACTGATTTTGATGTAAAAAATCTGAATACACTGAGTTCGAAAAATTAAATCTGACGAACAAACAAAACAAAAAAATAATTTTACTACTAAAATTTTACTGTTTATAATCCAAATTTTACCATTTCATTTTAAACATAACAAAAAATTTTAAAATTCGGTATTTGCTAATGCATGATAAAACAGTCCAATTAAAGTCTGCTTCATCACTTTCAGACTATGAATGAGTTGATTCAAATTACGAAATTGCAGCTCCAAAATTAATATCGTTCGTTTTAAATGGTTTTTACTGGACAATATATTAATATTTTTTGGACAATTTACTGTAAATATTTTCAGTCCTGTTTATTAAAACAATCAAAAATATTCAGGTATAACATTCCAACTTCAAAACATAAATATAGTGATATTAAGGTAGCTCACTCTGAAATAGACGGTTAATTATTCACATGTCTTAAAATAAACTTTAAAAATTTCTAATAAAATTTGATAGATTTAGGATTTGAAAGATTATCAAGATTTGGAAAACTTTTCCTAATCTTTGTGAATTAAAAACAGTTTTAATACCTCAATTCGACTTGAAATAGTATTGAAAATAAACAAAAGAAATAGTAAACGTTTTGAAGAATTTTGACATGGTTTTCGGAATTGCTAAACAAATTATTTTAAAATAAAATGAAAAATATTAATACAAAAACTGCGCAAAATCTGAATTTTCTTAGAAAAACTGAAAATCTTTTTTCCTATTAGAAAAACTGAGATTTTCAGATAAATCTGACAATCTGGCAACGCTGCATGTTATACAATTAAGTCGACTTCATGCTTGCGTTCCTTCGTTCGTTCCTTCCTTCGTTCCACTATTTTTTTTTGCGATATCATGCTTATGGAAAAAGAACAGAATGATCTATAGGTAAATAATTTAAGTCATTCTCATTATTCATAAAATATAGTCGATTATGTTTGGTGATTACTATACAATTTTTGTTTTGTATTTTATTAAATTTTAAAAACTATCAATATGATTAGTTGTGATATCTGCGTTAAATATTTTAATTTAATATTTGTGGATATTGTTGTGAATTATTGTGAATATTTGCGGTTATAAATTTATTATAATTTATCATAACTGGTTAATAATGATATAATAATGTTAAAATAAATTTTAATTATTTAATTTTTAATAAATTTGTTATTAAAAAATTATAAAATTATTTGTTTTATATATGTTGATCTTCCCTCGACGTACCGACATAAAATGTTTGGCGTTACATTTGAAAGCATTTTATTTTCGTCTCTTTCATTTAAATATAATATTATCTCTTTTTCGCCAAGCTCGTTCCGACCAAAAGATAAAGTTAAACCATCTAGATGAAAAAAATTCACAAGAAAAAACACGTAATTTTCTACCAATGACATTGCCTAAAAAAAAAATTGGACGGAAGGAAGGAATGCATGCTTGAAGTCGATTTTACTAATCTTGATCAATTCAAATATTATCCAAAAAGGTCAATTCAAACCCCAAAATAATCAAATTTAGATTTTTAATAAACTTACTTGTTCCGTCTGATTAGTATATTTCAATTAGCCTTTGAAACATACATAAACACACGAAATATAAACTTCTTTCTGTTGTGGATTTTGGTGTATTTATCTCATTGATTTTTTTATTTTTCTGCGTCTACCACAGTTTGGTATATTTCAGGATATCATGATAAAAATATTGATTCGTGCAGTTCATTTAACAATTAATATTTTATATTGAGAAAACTTATTCTTTACGTTATTTTGTTTATATTTTCAGATATCATCTAAAAATGAGCCTAAATAAAACCGAGGTTAAAATATAAGCAACATGCTTAACAAATGATAGCTGACCTGAAAATTCGTATGTATTATACCTATCTTATTTTATGTTTAATAAAAATGAATATGATTTACTTTAAATAAATTTGTCACTTAAATTCAAATCACATCAAGTTAGCGTAACTCTCAAAAAATAATGATTGCACCACTATAAGATCGACGTCATTGAGTTTGAAATCAAAAATTTTAAACACGATACTTTTCAGGGTGCGTCTTAAAATTGTTCAAATCTAATTTATCAATGAGGTGGATATCATAATTGACTTAAAATATTAACAACAGAAAATAATTTGTTATGTATGTATAAATATGTGTTTGTCAATAGCATGAAACGAAAATGTGTTAACTCAAATATTACACAATATAGAAAATTAAACACATAAATGTTGTTGTCTAGTATATGAATTGTTAAACTCTTATAGTAATTAAGATATTTCGTCTCATTAGCTAAAACCTATTGTATGGTGTGGTTGGAAGTTACGCTTATAAAAACTTGTTGATTACAATGTTTTATTGTTTTTACTAAATAATATTAATTTGTATTTCAGATAGCCAGAAAAAAATCGTCAGAATTTGAATTCTAAATAGGATTCAACGTCATTCTTAAGTAAATAATTTTCTACAATGGAATATATACAGAATGATGTTAAAATGATTAGGGCGCCATCGTTGAAACGCGGAAAAAATGACGAGAAACTTGGCGATCGAGTAAGTAAAAATATATATTTATTTATTTTTAAACAACATATACTCGTATGGTTAGAATTTCTGATTTTAGTTTCTACTTACATCTATTTGAAAGAGAGTGCAGTAATATCAGTATAGTGGTAATAAAGAAAATAATAAGAACTATACAGTGCTACCTAGCATAAGTAATTCGTAATATAATAAATTCGTTTATATCATTGGTAAACATTTAGTTTTTTCTTGGGTCACTATCTTATCGTGATAATTTTTTTATAAAAAAAAATAATGATTCCGGACGTAACTCATTTATCTTATTCCTATAAGCACTGGAATTTTTATTATACATTTGATAAAGCAGTAGCGCCCGAAACATTAGGTAACATCATAATCTAGCTCTCGTAATAAACTTTTTGTGACTTATAATTATTTCAACTTCAGGAGAAGCATTTATCGAAAGTTGTTAAACTTTAATTTTACTGTTGTCACATAAGTGATTCCTTCACCTTAAAAAGTTAAGTTAAGTTAAGTTGATGTGGGTTCTATCGCACACTTAGACCAAAGTTGATCCGTTGTGATACCACTATATACGGCTATAGGTCCGAGTCTTTCCGTAGAGCCATCTGCGCATTGCATAGCTCCATGTCAGTCCTATAGTACTGACATGGAAGATGGGTCGGCCCAAGGATTCTAAACACGACAGAGGATCCAGATTATGTTTATTTTTCACCACCGATCGCACCGCCCAAACGATCGAAGGTGAAAAACCCATTTTGCATCCTGCCTCGAATCGGATTCGAACCCGGTACCTCCCGCTCCAACTGCCGCAGCTTTAACCACTGCGCCACCTGGGCGGTTTTCCTTCACCTTAAATACAATAAATATATTGGTTTGAATGCAAACTCCAATTAACAAAAAACTATTTTTATTTTATTTTTGATATTAGAACGAATAAATATATTTATTAGTTGGATAAATATATTTATTATTTTAAAAACTGTTTCAGGATTAAAGTGAGGAATATATATTAAGCCAGGAATTATTATGGGATTTCTCTTGATATCAATTGTATCAAATTAATACCAGTTTACTTTTAAAATAGGGTAATTACACTTATGGCTAGTAGAGTGTAATGTTTCAACCAGTCCTCAAACGTCGTGACAAAAGTGATTCGATTAATCAATTTAGAAAGTGTTGCTTAGGCCTTTACGAAATGTGTCAACAAAAATGTAAATTATTTGCAATTATGTTATGTAAAATCTAGTGGATATAATAATGACTACGAGTGAGGTTTGTTCATAAATTAATCATCATATTTCAGTTAACTCAGCTGCATTGGATCAAAGAATCTCATGTTTAACTCTTTTTATGTAATTTTTATTCAAAGATATAAACTTCATATTCATATAGAGATCATATAGAGAAAAAATAAAATAAATTTAACTAAGATTATGTAAATTGTTGAATATTTAGATTTAATATTGACTGTTCTCTAACTAATTCATTTAATTCAAATACAAGTGTTGGATAAAGTGCGATACAATTTAGAGAATAATCTTTATTAAATTTAAGCAAGGCTAATATTTACATAACTTTCAAATTCAGTGTGTATCACAGAAGTTTATTAATATTTTGGTTTAATAAAAATAGTTACACAATGGGGTACACAAATCAAGAAAATTTCAATATTTCAGTGCATAATGAATGCATATTTGGTTAATTCTTATTTGATTAGGTCAGTCAATGAGGTAATCCTTTTGACCATCATAAACCTGAGCTCAATGAATAAACTAAACCAAACAGCAACTGATACCATCAGTTTTGACTAAACTAAAAACCAATGTTTGAAGATTTAGATGTATATACCGATTTACTCGATACATTCTCTTAAGTTTGTTTTTCACAGTGGCCTCTAATAATAGTTAGAAATAATTTTACTATTTCCATCTATCAAGACTAACTTTACCATTCCATTCAAGCCATTCAAAAATGAATGATTCTTGTATCATTGCATTGGTATATAAATCTTGTACAAGTCAATAAAATAATTAAACTAAATCGCAATTGAAAATCGATTTAAACAAATTGATTCTGACGCACAGTCACAGATTAAAAATCAGTCTTAGCTACTTAAGCAGTAAAAATTGTTTTTAGGCCAATTACATATTGCAATTGAAATGGAGATTATTAAGGTTTAGCTAAGACTTAATATAAATCATATTTCAACCTGTGAAATTACAATAAATCTAATAATTACCTTAAAAATTATGTTTACGTTTTGTATTTCTTAACACGAAATATTGTGAAGTTGGCTGCAGACTTAATCTATTCGATTTAATAGGGTTAGTTTGTTTATTTACATGCGAATTTTATTTCCATTTACGTTTATGATACCACATATTCACGTAATGGCAGTACGATTAAATTAAATTATAAAGATAAACTAATCAAATTCAAGTATTTATAGTGTTCATATATCGTTCCTTTATTAATAATCGATGTTGGAATTCTATGCTACATTCATCTTGAAGAAAAGATGTTAGAAGTTCAAATTTGATAAAAAAAAAAAAATAAAATACTCGACACTCATTTATGCTACGGTGCATGATTCTTAACTTCTTTTTACGACTGGGCCAACATATTATGTGTATATGATAATATTACTTATCTGTTTACATATTTCGATATAGATTAGATTTATAACAGTTTAATAAATAATTTTATTGCCATTTAATATTTACTTGATAATTAAACTTCCTTTTATGTATACTATACATATATTACCATATTATATTTTATTATATACAGCAGGTAAATAATATATAGATTTTAAAAAAATAGTTTTAATTCCAGTGCTGTAAAATGTCATTATATAATGTAAATAATATATAAATTCAATCTCTCATTTTGAATTATTTTCAAGGCTAATAATATTGACAATCCACAACCTACATGCATCTACTTTATATAATGTATACATATACGATTAAGCTAAACACAATTTTGAATAAACTGTGTTTCTTAGTGATTATATTTATGTATATATAAATATATAATATATGTGAATGAATACAGTAGTGACATCCGAACTACATATTTACAATTAAAATTTACAGCGATCGAATAAACATGTAATATTTTTGGTATTTTGCACAAACGAATGGTGCATAGCTATTAATTATTTTGCATTACAATTCATTAGAATATTTGTACACATAATTAAATCTTATTATTGTACAATGTACAAACAAATTTACTCGTGTATATAATATATTCAATTGTATATATTTATATACACTTTTGCTTTCTGATATTTTATGAGTAATATACTTATAATATACTTATAATATTTCATCTTGCTTTGTATTCGCCTCAAGAATTATCAATAAAAAATTGCGTCAATTTAAGGAGTTATATGTATAATTTTTTGATTAAGTTCTGATATATGTTGATTTACCCAATTTCAAGTAAAGGTCTTTGTAAATTGATATAATAAACGACATACGTTATAGTTCAGCAAACACATGTGAAATGTGTTGTCTATAACTAATCCCTTTGGGATTTATAAACAAATTTAAAACAAATTATGTGTATTTTCTTATCATTTATAATCATGTTTTTAATTAGTTTTTATGTTCTTCTTCCATTCTCTCTTGTAACCATTAAATATCTTTATTATCTGGTAAATTTACTTAAAAGAAAGTTGTTTTGATTAAAAAGCAAATTTATTGATTGGTAAAACTATATTATATTATATTAGAATATAAGTTTTAAATTATTGATATGAACATAGTTCGTATATAGTATGTATATTTTGCTTCTTGGCGAATGTTAGAATCCGAAACGTCTACAACTAAATTGCATAATTCGGTATTCATTTCATATTTGGTGCGCATACATCAAATTAGTTAATGACTAACTGGATTTAATGAATTCATCATTAGTGAAGAGTTTGTAAATATTATATTTTATTGATAAGTAGCTGTTGTTTAAAAGTATTTACTCAAATGGTCATCCATTACAATACACTTAAAACTTATATCAAAATATTGTTTCTGTGCTGCTATATTTTACGTAAAATGTATTGAATTAATAATGATCATCAGTCAGTTATTGTTTTAAAATTAGGGGCATTTCACGGTAAATTTAAGCTAATTTATAAAATACATATTAAATTAATTTGCTAAACTATATTTTGTCCAAAACCAACACCTTCAATTGTTTATTTTTGTCTATTCACTAAATATTTAAAGTATGTATGCATAATTTTACAAAACTAAGTGTGGGTTTACTTCGTATGAATTATATAAACTATTTTGTGTTGTTTGTGTGTTATTATACAGTGAAGCTCAAACCTATAATCTTAAATATCATATAAAATGGTTCTTTAGGATCAATTAATGAATTACGTATGTACATATACTATAGAACAATGATTAGCTTTCTTGAGCTACACTTTATAATTAACTCAATTTCAATTTTATTTTGTTTTGTATTTTACCACTACATTAGTTTGTTACCATAATTACAGTACAATATCCATTTTATATCTTTGGCGTGTTAAGTCTGTCCCATACCGGATTTAGAAGTAAAGTTAACATATTATTATGTTAAAAATACTAATTGAAATCACCGCTGTACACTATAACCACAAATAACTACTACAGATAGCCAAACTATATGGAGAAATCATGTATATAGACTGAAATAAGGGGAAATTATTGTACCCTGGAAGAAAAGGCTATATTTGAGTTTTATTGTCTCTTTAATTCCTTTACCATTGATATTACGATAAATAAAATTCAATCAAATCTATAAAACTAAGTTCAAATACATACATGAAATCAAATAAATGTTTCATGCTACTGCGATTAGTTTCATTCAGGACAGTAAATGAGTTCATCATATTTTATACAAAATTTATATGCAAACATTTATTTATCGTTATATCAATGCTAAAGAAATGAAAGAGACAATAAAACTCAAATATAGCCTTTTCTTCCAGGGTACAGTTATTTCCCCTTATTTCAATCTAGTATACATGATTTTTCCATATAGTTTGGCTATCTGTAGTAATTATTTGTGCTATAACTTTAAAGTTGAGTAATACAAAATTTGTACTTTAGCTAAAATTACTTAAATACTTTGAACCTCTTTGTGGTTTTAATTGAAGCTTATGATTTATAAAATATATTTGTGAATTATTGCTAATACGAAAACCTTTATCATTGTATTACAAAACTTTTATCTTCTCAAAAGAGTAGCCATATTCCTCCGAATGCTTTATGCCAATTGTAAACGGAGAGCATTACACTTTTGTCAAGTAAAGTTATAGCACACAAATAAATCATTTCGTTTGGCACTTAACACTAAGATAATTAAAATAGTTACTAAAACAGTTATAATGTGGCTTATCAATTGATTTAATTAATAGCTTTTTAATTTCTATTGCTTAATAGGATTATACTTTCTCAAATATCACGTATATGAATTTTAGGCAAGACATTATTAAACCAATTTGCGAAAACATATTTTGAAACCAACGCCGAAGCTTTTAAAATCGTTATCAAATTTAGATTTTCCATTTTGTGGAAATCTTAAAATTTTATATAATTCTTACATTGAAATTTCTTTTCTTTCTGTTCAACTCATTCAAATGCCAGATGCTACCATACCATTGCAATAATTTTTTTTTATTAGGTTACAAAAGTATTAATTAATTTTAAAAAAGTAGAATTATTTTGGATCATATAAACGAAGTTATTTATATCTAGCTGGTGACATTGTTTGTCTTGATTAGATAGAATTACAAGGTTATCAAGATCATTTTAATATGTCACTAACGAAAATATATTTTTTCGTAAAATATTAAGAATTATTGAATATTTAAAATTGTTGTTTTCTATCAGTCGTACAACGTGCATGTAATAATGTTTAAATCAACGTTACATTTATAATAAACTACTTATCGAATCAAACCGGAAACTTTATCTTAGCAGGTTATCGCATGACACTGGAATATGAAGTATTACATCTTTGGGCTATGATCACATCGAATATTCATTTTACCATACCTGGTATACAAGGAGCGCAAAGTTCTTCCCATGTATTATTATCTTTAAGTTTGGAACATATTACACACGTGTTCAATGTAATTAAGGTTAACGATGCGATCAGCAATTATCATGTGATTCAAATAATGACAACATTTGGAACATGCAGTCTACGATATACCGGTTGGCATAGTCACACTATTAGTGATCTGACATAACATGAGGCTATTGGACCTGATCTATAATGTCCAAACGTTGATTAAAAGCTGATTTCTAGTGAACAATATAGAAACTTTCAGTCGTTGGAGAATGGTGTATTGAAGAAGCTGATTAATTAGTAAAAGTATAACACTGTTTGATTAAAAAAAAATAATAATGATGTTGTACAAACCGTTTCTTAAACTCGGTATAATAATTTCGACATCTAAACGACTCCAATCAATGCTTGGGATTGTACTATAAGTTGTACTTCAGTATTTATTCGTACCTATAGCGGAGGAATGTCTGTATTAGGAATATCAAATTATAATTTTAAATTAGTTAAAATCATTACAGCAAAAGTAAAATATTTTAACCTCTTGTTAGAAATAAGAAATGATATAAACAATAATAAAAAAAAAATATATAAGTTTGTGTGAAAGAAAATCAAAATAATTTATTCAGTAACAATCAACTGGCGGACACATAAACATCGTTAGAAAGCTCTCGATTATAATTTGTGTTTTAATTCAGATAGTAGTGTGTCGTTGGTCTAGTGAAAAGTGCATTTACTATTATTATTGCGTTTCCATATTTAAATTAATATTCTAATTAATGCACACACAAAACAAACGAATAGAAAATAACTTGCAATCAGTTTTTTTTAATTAGCTTTGCTTAAATAAAATACAATACGTAGACATACTACACACATGAATAGTGATTTTACTTTAGCTGTAGAGTTTAAACTCAATATGTGATTATTATTATTATTTTTATGATGATGCTCTATGGTTTTATTATAATTTATTGTGTATGTTTGATGTAAATCGTGAAATTTAAATCTTGTTAAAGTTGAACAGTAAAAAAAATTGTTATTTCTTGAAATTTAATCATTTCGTATTTAGACTGAGTGCGTTGTTGTTACCTTCATTGAACAATATAGTTGATATATTGTGTTAGTGTTTAAACTATTTAAATTAGTGATTTTGCTATTTTATAATTAAGTTTTTCCAATATATAGTTTGTTTAAATCAAAACGTATGTTAAAAATTTTATTAAACCATTCAAAGCTTGCATTTTCAACGGAATGTATAAGAATGACATAATATTTATTTTTGATTTTTTATAACATACGTTTATTTCGTGTGTGATTAAAGTAAAATACTTGTTTTAGATTTTATACAAGAAATATTTGAAATACAAATATTAGCTCTTTGCATACTTTAACTTTAAAGCTTAAAAACAAAACAAAAAGTGATACTACTCAGATAAATGAGTACTTTCTCAAAATTGTTATAAAGTGTTGGGTTGTATAGTAAGATGCAACATATACATAAATACATATCTATAATGTGTGATTTGAATCGTGAAGAAAATTTAGATTTTTAAATCAAAACACCGTAACACTAAACTGGACAACTAAAGTAATTATTGTAATAATATGTGATGTGTTTTGAGTTATTGTGCAATTGAATACGTTAAAAACAAAAACAAGTTTAATTCTTATAAAATTATTATTTTTAATTTCAAATATTTTCTAGTTTGTTGTTTATAAAAACATGTTTTTGCGAAATAAGTCATAAAATAATACATAATATGTTTGCACCAAGAAATTCGTCTCCAATCCCATTGTATACTACAGGAGATGATCTTGCCGCATATCAGGTTCGTAAATCAACAGTTAAATACTTATATACTATGCACGTGTCATATAAATAACGGAAAAAAATTATGAATAAAAAATTAATAAATTTACTACGATCTTAATACATCCATCATCATTCATCAGTTAACGTTCGAGGCACTACTTTTCTTTAGAAACAACGTTTTACGTTTACTATATACGAGTATAAGAATAGAAAGTTACTTTCTTAATTCTCGTAATGATGCTAAAGAACATAAAATATAAAATAAATAAAACCTATACCGACCGCCTTAACCCATTAATCAATGGTAAATATTAAGGTATTTGTTGTGTTTAATAATTTTATGTAATATTGATACACAATTGAAAATATGTATTTTAACTTTTAAATACTGCATTTCTCACATACAAAACGTCTAGATTTTAACATACTCCATGTTATAAATAATGTGATTTTTATGTACCGTATTACGAAACACTTGACTCGCAAAGTTACGCTAGAAAGATTTTAAGCTCTTCTTATAACTTATGATTGGTTGAATTCACATTTAATTGTAAATGGTTCTGCTTTAATTGTAAATAATGTATAACATCACAATGTATGTAAACTGAAAATATTTGCGCGTATACACGTTTTTAATGTGCAATTTACCGCACCAAATGTATATATATACGCAGGTGTAAATTTCAATTTAAAGTTCACTTTATGAATGAAGTACAAATATTTGGATTACATTTATTTAAATAATAAAACTTCTGCGATAAGATTAGTAATGTTATATTTAAAAATACAGTGTGTTTAGGAACGTATCTCTCTATATACCATCATGCTTAACCGGTTTATTTTGTGTGTACTTAGCAAATTCACACGTACCTTTATATAAGCTTATTGAATGATTTAATCGTTGTGATATATACAAAAACAACATAATCTTATATTTGTTCGAAGTTTAATTTTAATAATGATCTAAAATTTATCTTAAATTGGCAAACCGGTTTGAAGTTTCAAATTAATACGCCAAGATATAACTCTTCAAGGACTTACACAAAAAACTGGAATGTAATAATTTTTTACGACAAATTTCTTGCTGTTAACACTGTTTTTGTGTATCTAATTGATTGTAAATTCGATAAATAATTTCAATTTATTGATATATGAATAATTATTAAACATTAAGTTCCATTCTTTTTATTACTTAAATTGATCTTATGTAACTATGAGACTATAGTATTCTGCAGAACGAAATGTTTTGATAATTGATTTGGTCAAGAAATGGACACGAAATAAGAATTAAATTATTAAATTATTTTTATTAAAGCATCATCGGTAAACGAGTTAGACTCGAAAGATTTTGCAATTTAAAATTTAAATCCTAGAACTAATATTTTAAACAGTAATACACAATAACTAAATTCGCAAGAAATATGTAAAAATGTTTTAGTGTAAGAAGAAATATGTAAGAACGTATACAGATTATTTTTACTCTGGTCTTTTATTAGAACAAGATTGAATAATATTCATGTTTTCAATTGAAACCTATGATCTATTAAAGCCAGTTGGAGCAAAATTCCAGAGCCGGATCGGTTGAAGTTTTACTACTAAGTACCATATCTTGCACAAAGCTTGTGCAATCATATCTTTCATTGGTAATTTTCGTTAATCTAACACCATGTCATGACCTTGTTAAAGAATTCCCAGCTTACGGCGAACTTGACATAGATTTTGTAAGAAATAAAGCCATCTGTTCACAATAGAAAGTATCAGTTGAATTATTGCTTGTTAAAATAAAAATTCAGCATTTAATCACTGCTGAATTTTTATTTTAACAAGCAATAATGAACGGGAAACATTACCAAAAATGAAAATAAACCATTTTAAGACTCTGAGAGTCCATTTTGAATATAATATTATGGATACGGCTCTGTTGTCTATATACAATATGTGATCGTTATGTTGTCTATATACAATATGTGTCAACTTAAACCGTACATGTTCGGTTTAAGTTGACTTGATGTTACTTAAATAATAAATGATCACTTAGTTTGTATACCTATCGCAATTTATGTAATCGCGAATGAAGTTCAAAATTATGGAATGGTTTCAAAACATATTTTGCTGGCCATCACCATACGTGAAATATGTGTGAAACCAAACTATTTACACATAATAACGAATCTTCCGTGCATAAAACCAATTAGTTTGGCATTTTTCGCATTAGATCAAATTAGAAAAATAATTTTTTGGTTATTTGAATTTTCGACACTTTTGCTATTTGGGAAATTGTTTGGCATTTTGGTTTTGATTGCGTTATTGTTTTACGGATAGTTAAAATTTACGATTTAGCTAATTAAATCATTCGGATGTAGCAATCGGATTACGCCTATATATTTTATTTATTATATCTTTCCATATTTTACTTAGCTTTGTAAAATATGATCGGACATTGTCCTATCGAGAAGACGAATTTCCTGTAATATGCCTAGTTTTAAAGTTTTTACATTTCTGCAATTCAAAATAAGGTGGGGACGCACATAACTATATATAATACATATATATTCGAAAACCACACACATATTTGCATTTAAACATATCAAGATCTCGCCATAGATTTATAGCACTCACAACATTCACCTATTTAAGATTAGTTTTTACTGATAAGCTCGATGTAAAAATAAAATTAAATCAAGATTAGGTAACAGCTCTAAATTATTTTGATCACATAATATTTATAATAAATTAACACAAATAATATAATAAAAGAAGTGTTGGTGGATTTGGAATGATGACTACATTTTTATAGATTTGATTTTATAATATGTGTATTATAATATTTTATACTCTATACATCGATATAAGTCTGATTTTCGATCTCTGTATAAAGGTACGTACATTTTATTTACACATATATTACACAACATTTTCGATATGTTGTGAATAATTTTTGGATAATTTCGCCCAGCCTAGCCTCTCGGTAAATACAGTATATAAAATTATAAAAACTGTGGGGTAGCTATATAAAATAAATAAGTGGTGTGTAGAGAAACCCACTAGTTTTATAATTTTTGTAACCTTATTATTGATGAGGTACTAAACGCAAAACCATAATACAAATTTTCCCATAACATATTAATTTAACCATACGCAAACCATATTATTCATATATTTAGAAGTGAAACCAGAGATTTGTATCTGTTATAATAGAATAACTATGTAATTGTTATTGTACTTCAACTATACAATTTAAGTTATAATACTGTTTTTACATTATACTTGATACATTTTAATTATACAGGGTAATGTAATCTATACACACAATATAGATGAGTTGTATTTGAATTATATGCTAAGAAAAATGGTTTACATTAAATTGTGTACATACATATAATATTCATGTTTAAGTTACAATATTGGTACTACTTATCATACGTACTTATCATTTATCACCTTTTAATGTATAGACCTTTTACTCTTATTTGGTATATTTGTTGTCAATCAAGTGCATTTTGGGCAAGCACTAAAAATACATGTCTTTAAGTAGTGAAGAAATCATTTGAGATTTATCAATAATATTTTTATTGACAATGAGGCAGTAGGTGTACATATTTAGGGTTTCATAAATTTGATATAATGGCACACAATTCTGGTTTATTTGCATATATGTGTCAGACAATTATAATTATATACATTTATAATTTGTTTGCATTGTCATGCAAACAATATTTAAATTTGTCTGATTGGTGCATAATTGTGTGATTAAATAAATTACTTTTATCTAAGCCATATTTTCAATTTAAAACTTTTCTTTCGTTTTCATCTTACTGTATAGATTATATAAATGAAAGCAAAATGTCATTATTTTTTATTTATGCAGTAATAAAATTTATTTCTATATAATAGTCTTTCACATATATTTGTTTTTCATTTCAGATTAAATTAAGAAAAGTACTGGGGCTGACTGTTTGCAGTAATGCGGCGTTAGATGTTTCACAAACAACTGGAGTATTAGCCTATCCTGCAGGGTAAATATATTAGACTAATCTTAGATTTCCGACAAAGTTATGATTGATTCTTTATATGGTTTGTTACAATAATTTTAACAAGATTTTTTCATGATTCATATATACAAACTTGTTGATCACAACTACGGTAATCAATTTTTCTGAACCTAAACTATATGTTAAATACATATTATAGAATTCTGTTTGAAAAAATTAGCATAAAATACGAATAACGTTCGCATGTTCGTTTTAATGAAAAAAATAAGTTTTTGTTTAAAAACTTTAACTCAACACAACACCTTATTTTAAAAAATACCGTTTACTATTTTCATTATAAATTACACCAACAATTAAAGTTTTATATAAAATGATTTCCATTTTGGTTCATAGAATTTGAAAATAAAAAGAAATATAATTACAATTATACAATTAAAACAGAAATATTTTAATTTGCTTTAGAATATGTGAGAATGGTATTAAATCATTATAGTTTCCCTGCTACTATTTTAGGCGATCACTGAACAATACTAATTTAACCATTTGAATGAAATCAAAATGTATTTTATTAATTTTGGGGCGCTGATTACGAAATCATCAATTTTTTGCCTTATGATATTTAATGTGCAATTCAGAGAAACGTTTCTAAAATAAAATAAATGCCTACATATATATTCAAATACTTGTTTGTGAATTCTATTTAATTTTGTCAGTTGTTAAGGTTTTCGATCGAATGTTTGACGTATATACTGTTTGCTATTAACTTTGAATTACGTTTGATGTGACCACCATTGTTGACAGTGACCTTTAAGAGTCCGCTCTGAATCAGCGCACTTCCTGCCGTTTAATTTCATATTACGAATTTGCATTATATTCGTTATTTTGCGATTGAATAAATTGTGTTGCCATCAACATCGTATTTTTGGCGTTAAACATTGGATGGAAGAAAACCTGGGTACTGATTCAAATTCAACTGAAATTACGACAATTCTGTTTCTTTGGTTAGATGAGGATCCAAAATTTGTATAGTAATAATTGTTCTGGATTATTATTTCTGTCCAGTATTTTGACTAAACCAGAATTAATTGTAAAAATCCTTTTACTCTCGTTAGTTGTTAATCCATTACTGTCATTTTACAAAGATGTAGGTAATCTCTTTTTCCCGCAGTGTTGTATAAAAATTGTAACCTTATTAATTCTCTTATTTTCTTATATTCCACGATTTTATGATAAATATAAAATTATTGCAGCATCATGTTCAGTCAGCATTCCAAGATTACCTAACACCTTTGAAGGTTCGGTTGAAATGGCAGTCAAACATACCATCTTTTTTTTTATTATATAGTGTAATAAAATTTCAAATATTAAAAATCATAATTATGAAAAATGTTTGTAATAATAGGTAAATCATGCATTTTATTTTTTAACCATTGTAAGGGTACCTTTATTCTATTAATTTGATTTTGTAAAGAGAACTGTATCAAATTTTGACCCAGAATCTTCTACAAATATCAACTAACGCCTCCTCAAATGTATTTAATTTTTGTTTTTGTGTATTTCCTGCAAATTCCATACAGTCAGTGATTTGTATTTATGTCTAAATTTATTAATTACAATGCCCACGTTTCAATTCGTGCATTGCGAATTTAAATTTTGTAGTTTTTGTATACAAAAACGAAAACCTACTTACTAATATTTTAAATAGAAATATGCATGAAGCATTGTTGTTAGTAGCATTTTTAGTACATATAGTCAAATTAAGAAACCAAAGAAGCTGTAAGTGAGCAATTCAGTCATTAAAAGTGTAGGAAATAAATATGAGAAGATTACAATTAATGACAATATGATAATCATTTGTTCTTTAACAATTTATTCTTTCATTTTGAATATGAATCTTATTTGTTTTAATTTATATGAAACCCATTGAATACTAACCACTTTATTTTTTTATTACCTCAGATTTTTGAGTGGTATTTTATCTTCGCTAATTTAGACTATCGGATGCGTTAATTTATGTGAAACGTTTTCCAAAGATCCTCTTTTCTACCCATGCAGTTGTGGGTGCTTTTATAGTAATTTAAATTTCGGTTGCAAATACGATATTCACCTACCTATATTTTCTATCAATTCATCCCTTGAGGTTTTATATACATTAACTTCCTGAAATTAAAAAAAATTGACTGGGAGAGGATTTTAAATTTAGTATGATCTTTAGCGTGATATTTAGTATAATATTTAGATCAAGTATGATCAAGTGATCGCGAAACATCTAATAATTTCATTATAAGAGAAAGATAAAATAAACGATAAACTTAAATTCAAAAAAGGACCATTTTCATCAAAATATTCAATATAAAATATGCACCATGTTTGATGTCACCAATGTTTTTTTAAATAATGATCAAAACTCTGATAGAACATTGATCACTATAACGTATATGGAATTTTAGCACCACCCGAAGCAATTAGACTGAAAGTAATAAAGCTCTTCTTAATTGCTTAGACAAACATGAAATCCAAAAAAGCATCAATTCAACAGTGTAAAAGAGAAAAATGAGATACAGTCGACAATTTATTTTAAAAAATTTAATTGGATATATATGTAAAGATTAGTTCTGGGAATACGCTGAATATTGGATCCATTAATGTTAAACTTTTATAAATGATCAGCACTTTCATTTATTTTTAGTAATAAAATATTGTTTAAAACAAAAATTATAACAGCGTCATTTTGAAAGTAGATTTAAATAATTAATTTATATGGCCAACAGCAAAATATTGGCACATCACAGTATAAATTATTAAAAAATCGAAATCGCATAAATTTATTTTAATTTGTCTTATAGAATTAATTTTAACAGAATACATGTATTGAATGAACATCTATTTTTCTAATCATATGTTAATTTTGAGGACTAAAAATGAAAAATCAGAAAACTTTTTATTCGATTTGTGTGTTATAAATAATAATTTCTGAGTATGCTGTCTTTTATTGTTTAAATATATTATATTTAACATAAGTAAGTACTACGTAATAATTGATTATATTTATATGTATAATGTAAATGACTTAACTAACCTTTTTTCAACGTGGCGCTTTTGACATGTAAAAAATCATTTTAACTTAATCCATATATTTCCAGTACTTAAAAGCTATCTAAAATTAAAGTCATTTTAACGGCTCTATTTTGTTGTTCTCAAATTTTTAAAAATTCATAATTAATTTTAATCCATCATTGTCATTGATGATATTAAAAATCGGATTAGGCTACAAATTATTTAATTTGGAATTGAAGAGTTTTTACATTAAAAACATTCATATTAATCAAATTCGTACTTGCTTGTAATATTTAACAAATATTTTTGTTAAAAAGATACACGGCTACTAGAGATAGTGAATTTAGACAATCGGTGGAGTCTGACTCTAACTGTATAATAAATTGACAATAGCGTGTGGTCTTTTTTTAAAGCATCGCGTGCAAATAGTTGATGCTAATAAATCTTGTCTTAAACGAAAAGACAATGAAAGGGTCATAGTATGAAATGATAATAATGTTATATGGATTGGATTTTCTAGTATAAATAACTGCTTGGCTTATTGAGTAAAGTGTAAGCTGCTTATTCAGTATTGTAAGGTCGGTTTAGTTACTAAACCAATAAATGCGGCCTTACAATTGCAGTTCATCTGTTTATAATTATTTACTATCGACTTATTTACGAAATAAAATTTCGGTGATTCGGTAAAATTGAACTAGCGATATTGATAATTTAATTTAAACAGTAAATATATATGTTTTTCTCAAATTTTTGAGGTTACGGTGTAGTTAGAGCGATAATTTTTCTATTCAAACATTATTAATTTATTGTTATATTCAGAATTGGTGCAGAATCTTATTTATGATTATTACATATTTGTTTATTTTTTATTATTCAATTCTAGATGTACAGTGGTATTATTCAATTCCAAAAAATTGAATCAATCATTTTTATTAAATTCGTCGCGTAAGGCAATAACGGCTGTCGCATATTCACAATGTGGGAGGTAAAAATAAATTCGTATTATGTAGTTTATTATTGAGTTGAATAAATTAGTGATATAATAAAATTAAATTAAAAATAATTAACATATATCTACATTTTTTTATTAACAACATTAGATATTTAGCAACAGGCGAATGTGGTTTAAATCCATCGATAAAAGTTTGGGAACTTGAACCACAAAACAATAGTGATAACACCTGTAATGCTGCAGGAAATATTATTGCTGAATTTTCTGGACACAAATATGCTATTAATTGTGTGGTATGTAAATGTGTCACAATGATTGTTAGTTTTGCCTTAATAATGATTAAACTTTTGTTTTGTTTGTACATTTATAGGCGTTTTCACCTACAGGAAAATATCTAGTTTCGGTTGGATCACAACACGATATGATAGTTAATGTTTTCGATTGGAAACAGAATTTAAAAATTGCTTCCAATAAAGTTAGTGCCAAAGTTGTTGCTGTTAGTTTTTGTGAGGATGGAAATTATTTTGTAACAGTAGGAAACCGCCATGTAAAGTATTGGTATTTGGATGGTGGGAGAAGGGTATGTAGTGGTTTTAAAATAAAATTTTTATAAACATTTTTATCACTATTATTTTGATTTCTAGTATCGTGAGCCTCAACCAACACCACTTATGGGACGTAGTGCCATTTTAGGAGAACTTCGCAATAATGATTTTTGTGCGGTTGCTTGTGGGAAAGGAGAAAAGGCGGAGAGTACTTATGCCATTACACGAAATGGCCATTTAGTTGAATTTAATGCTAGACGTTTATTAGATAAATGGGTTGCATGTCGGACGACATCAGCCAATTGCATCTGTGTTAGTAGCAAATATATTTTAGTAGGATGTGCAGAATCTATCATAAGGTATATAAATAATTTAGTGACATATCTTAATACAACAATTTATTTTATTTTTGTAGATGTTTTAATGCCGAAAATTTAGAATATATAACAACACTGCCGAGAACACATTACTTAGGTGTTGATGTGTCATTAGGTACACATATAAATCATATGATGAATGCTCCACCAAATGCCAAATATCCAGATACAATAGCAATAGTTTTTGATGAAATTCGATGTAAAGTTAGTTGTGTTTATAATGATCATAGTTTATATATATGGGATTTAAAAGATATTCGTCGCGTTGGAAAAAGTCATTCATTTCTATATCACTCCGCATGTATATGGGGCGTTGAAACTGTGCCATTAAACTTTTACAAAGCAAATAATATCTCAAATGATTTACCATTAGATTCATTTTTAACATGTTCTTCCGATGATACGATTCGTGTTTGGGGAATCGAAGGATGCGAGGCTAGTGATGTTTATCGGAAAAACATTTATAGTAAAGACTTATTAAAAATTATGTATATAGATAATGAATTAAATTATATAAAAGATATGGATAATCCAATTTTAAATGAAAAAACATCAAATTATGATGGACGAAATGGCGTCCGGAGTATTAAAATTAGTCCAGATCGTATTCATTTAGCTACAGGTGATCGCTCCGGTAACATTAGAATATACAATATTTCAAATTCAAAAATGATCACATCAATAGAAGCACATGATTCCGAAGTATTATGTTTAGAATATACGAATGAAAAAATCGATCGTCGTTTATTGGCTAGTGCCAGTAGGGATCGTTTAATTCATGTATTTGATGTTTTACAAGGTTATTGTATTCTTCAAACCTTAGATGATCATTCGAGTAGTATAACTTCTGTTCGTTTTATTGGAAGTGGTCTACAGTTTCATATGATTTCGTGTGGAGCAGACAAGTCAATTATATTTCGCAATTTTCAAAATAATCAATTTCTTCGTGGGAATAATTGTTCCGGAAAAAATACGCTGTATGATATGGAAGTTGATAGTAACAGTAAACATATACTTACCGCATGTCAAGATCGAAATATAAGAGTATATGGAACTCAAACAGCTAAGCATACGAAAACATTCAAAGGTTCTCATTCAGATGAAGGCAGCTTAATCAAATTAAGTTTAGATTTAAGTGGAATATATGTAGCAACATCATGTACGGATAAAACGTTATCCGTGTTTGATTACTATTCGAATGAATGTATGGCTCGAATGTATGGCCATAGTGAACTTGTTACAGGTTTAAAATTTACAAATGATTGCAAACATTTGATATCTGCTAGTGGTGATGGCTGCGTATTTATATGGCAAGTACCGCATGATATGATAATCACAATGCAAGCTAGATTATCTCAACAAGCTCTTCGATTTGGGCATCAGGTTCATAAACAGATATCGCAACCAGTCGATAATGCTTTGCGAAATACATACAATAATAGCCAAGAACGCCAGTCACCTCCGAATATAGCGACTGATGAAAATCCATCTTCGCCGACGTATAAATTTGCTGAGGTTGGTCAACTACCACAATGGGCGAAACGGAAACCATCAACAGATGAAACATTATCTCAAAGTAGTATACCGCAAATTTTAGGTACAAGTCCCAGCCAAACGCAAATTTACGGAAATAAGGAGAAACCAAAAGGGAGATGGGCACAAAGAACACAGTTTGAGCTAGATACGTTAGATCTGAGAAATGTTGTAGATAATGCAACCAGCATACCAATCAATAATAATGTTTCATCGGACTATAATAGTTCCAGTTCGAGAGATGTTTATAATAACAATCAGTATCCGAGCGAGGATAGTTCAATCGATAGTGGAATGGAGAATCGACGTGATTTATTCCTTTCAGTTAGAGGATATGTTAAAGCTGTAAATTATTTATATTTGAAACTTATCCAGATTCTGTATTGACACAAAATGTTTAATTCTAGGGTGAGCAAAAGAATTTAAATAGTCTTAATTCCGAATCAAATACGGAGCATGATGGTGATGTAGAAGATATTTCAGACGGTGAACGAACTAATTCCGAACATGGTGTTTTATTTTATCCGACTGTGTCTCCTGGCACACCGACGTAAGTGCATACTTGGTTTATACAAATTTTAAAAGTTGATTAATTTTTTATTTCGCAATTGTAGTGAATTTAAAGTCAATGAAATGAATGAAACAGAGCTTCGTAAATCTATAAGAAGACAAAAATTGGAAAAACAGGGATTGTCGCTAGCGATAACACCAACAGCATTGTCAACGGGAACTGGTACTTCAGACGATGATGATGATGGATCAACACCAAGTGGAGATAATGCAGAACGATCTCTAGCTTCTACATTAGGTGGCAGTTCTGAAAATATTCCCCAACAAACATCCTCAACATTCCTACAAACAGCTCTAGATGGAATCGGACTTTCCGAACGGGGTGGTCCAGGTCGTAAAAGTATCAGCGCCATGCATAACAACAGCGATGGTAGTAAAATTCTTCCAACAATATCAAAATCGTTCACAAACACCAAAAAAGAGGAATTGATGAAGATTATCAATGAAGCGAAGCAAAAATTAGAACACGTAAGTTCATTTACCACATAATTATTATAATTGAAATTGTTAGT
Organism: Tipula lateralis; assembly: GCA_963932295.1. NCBI lineage: Eukaryota > Metazoa > Arthropoda > Insecta > Diptera > Tipulidae > Tipula > Tipula lateralis. The sequence continues at coordinate 194,529,060 of OZ010736.1, read as the reverse complement.
TAATTAAAAGTTGTATTATTATTACTTTTCGTTTACACAACTATTCTTTAAAAAAAAATGTAGGGTCATATCATGTTAAATCATAAAAAAGATGCAAAGACATTGAAAACAATACGTGAGGTGAGATTAAATTAAATCACATGCAGCAATAATGTAACACTTAATTCAATCCTAACTTAAACGCTTTTATTGTTGACTAAATCTACTTAATAATTTGCCTTTGATTTTAGTTTATTTTTAATATGAGTTGAGTGATACTAATTAAATGACAAATTATCACGCACAAATTAAATTTATACTGTACCCACATTTATGTGGTTAATTTAATATATTGTGTGTCTATCAGATAAATTAACGTTATATATGTATATATACTAATTACAGGAAATTTATCGGTTTCATATTAGAACGGCTATAACATACCATATTGGAATAAGAAAATTCGTTAGATCCGCATTATTAAACAATGCAAAATAGAAACTTATTTGTCTGCCAAAAATGAGAAATATAAATAAATATTATTATTGATTCGCTTTGTTAAAACAACATTGTCTGAATATAGCTCCAATTCTATTCTTTACGACCAGATGAGTAATTATTTACCATATCCACAAATAAATCAATTAACATTTTTATAGAGTTTAACACTTTTGCTTAAATACATGACAACTAGGTACAAAATAAATTAATTATAAAAACCGAATGCATCAAGTTTCGACTTCGCTTTTTCTTCATTATATAAATAGTAGCTGCAATCTTAAATATTACTAATCCAATGTATTACGCCATAAACTTAATTTTACAGGTGGGTTACCGATCAAATTTGCGATCTAGTCAAAGTATATCCGACCTTAGTCATGCAGCACATATGGATTTAAATTATCGTGGAAGTAGTCGAATCGTTCGAAAAGGTGAGTGAATAGTTTTATCAATTTTATTTCGAATACAGACGTATTTAGGCTAGGAAACAAAAATTACTGTATCTTAACTTGTCTGATAATCAATTAAATGATTTCCTTTTGTGCTGCTTTGGTTTGAATTAATTTGTGATAACTACTAATGTGTTAGGAGATGCAAAAGTTAATTATTTAAACAGTGCTGCACCAAAATCTGTGCTTACGCAAAACTCTAATTTAATACGTCAAATTCAAAAGGATTATCCACCATATCCAAGTAATGTGGGCACTTATTTCGATAATAAACAATTAAGCCGTCCAAACGTATTAGAAATTCCATTCAAATCGTCACCATTAGAATCATCGTCAAATATTAAAATGAAACGACATCCGGGAATATTAAAAAATCATAAATCTTGTCCGGTATCTCCAGTTCACGAGGAGGTTGAATGGAGTACTGTTAATTCCAAATCATCAAATATAACTTTTAACGAACCGAAACGGCATTCTATGTTTAATGAAGATGCACGTTCCATCTTCGATATGATACATGCTGATACAGAAAAAATGATTGCTGAAATTACACAAAAATATGGTGATTTAGAAGATTTTAATCCGTCGCCCAAACGTAATTTACCCGAACCACCTGAACAATTTTCCGATAAAATTATTATTCCCAAAGAGGAAGTAACAATTAGCCAATTGAACAAAAAATGTAATGAAGATGTCGAAGGTAATTTTAGTTCCGATTCTTTAGAAGATTGTAGTCTTAATTTAGAAATTAATGAGAATTTGGCGAAACGAAAAAGCGTATGCAAAAAGCATAGTAAAACACGTTCAGCACTACCAAAACGATCTATTAGTGAATATTTTATATACGATTCGTTTAATCCACTTGACCGAAAGGTATCACTATCGGATATTTTAGACGATGTCAATGATGATTATAGTAAAAATAACTTCTTGGATACACAACGTCATTCAAGTGCCAGTTTTTTCTTAGGTCAAAAAGAAAATACGAATAAAAGTCAAGAAAGTATATTATCAGAAGAATTTAGCGGCGACGCAATTAGCTATTATAATAGTATGGAAAGTATATTATCTGATGATTCGGAGTGTAAAAGTGCACCACTCGAGGTACTTTTCGGTCGTGGAAAGTATCGCGAAGTAAATCAAAAATTTGCGACAACGGGAGAAATTACGTCTAAAAGTTATGGTTCTAGTCCAAATACGGCTGCATACGATTTTGATTACTATATGCAACATGAACGTTATAATCCAAACTTAGATATTCGTTCGCCAACTCATGTAATTTCCACGTCGGTTACATGTCCTAGGTTATCTTGTATTGACTCGTCGAAACGAACTGAACGTGATGAAGATTTTATTCCTTCATTAACAATGAAAAATTGGCAATACAATGCAGCTGTTAGTAAGAGTTTAAGTAAAGAATTTGCCTATCACAGGCAACAAAATAATTCGAATCCGTTGAGTAATGTTACCGAAATTGATAGTATCGATCAAGGTGCTCTTCGCAAATCGTGTAGTTTTGAAATTTGCGTTAATGATTTGAACAGCCAACGATTTGAAAAAAATTTGGAAAAATTTAATCGTGATCAAAGATTGAATAGCGAACGGCGTACATTTGGTGGGACATTAGAAATGGGATATGTGCCACATAAACCACCCGTTGCTCAACGTCGAACATCCAGTATGAAATCAAAAGCGAGACCAAAATTAAAAGAAAAACCAAATGTTCCTGTAAAAAATTTTGTAACACGTGATTATATATATTTACCAATTAAGAAAATCGCTGAACCAGTTGCAAAAGAAAAATCCTTTGATTTTTTTGTATTGGAAAACGAAATTAACGATAATTGTAATACGATGGATAGTTTAGACATATATGATGATATAAAAAAATTAGTTGTTAAGGAAAATTCTGTAGACTCGCTAGATGATTTATCACAAAAATATCAGGATATACCACGGTCCACAATAGGTGATACAATAAGTATTGATAGAAATTTGTTGACAACAGCTGAATATACAAAATTTCGTGATATCGAAAAGAAAATTGATGTTATCAATAAACTAGTCGAAATGGAGGAACGCAAATTGGAAAATGAACGAATATTGAAGGAGAATCGAATGAAACCGTTTAATTTTGATTTGACATCGAAGGGATATGTAAAAAATTTAACTATGAATTTTGATAATCTAGCCAAAGCTGCACAATTAAAAATGGAAATTGAAAAATCACGATCGTTTACAAGTGGAATGAAACGAAACTTTAGTCTTCCCGATGTTTTAGAAGGTGCCAAACTAAAAACTTTTGAGTTCGATGACAGCACAATATTTTTGTCGAACAGTTCGAATCGCGATTATGGTGATGAGGATAATTCTAAAGGTTTTTCTTAATATGTATACATTAAATTGTCTATTTTTCTTCTAAATATTTATATATTGTTGGTTTGGTTTTCGTTCTTTATTTTTATTTTTTCCTCAGTAACTTTTTGGTTTGCCTGAAAATGATGAAATTTGGTTTATGATTTGTTTTACATAAATTTATATTTATTATCTTATCCTACAGACCAATTCTTTTAACACATTTTAAATTTTTTTACCGTGTTATAACAATTGAGCTGTAACTTTCTTTCTTGTAATTCGAAATTTTTCCTTTTTTGTTATTTTTGTTGTTTTCTAATTGATATAAGTATTGTGATTTAAAATAAAACTATAGAACTTCTTTTATCAATGTAATGTTATATTGTTTTTAGCCTTGTGAAAGGCTTTTGTTGCATTTGTATTATACATATATACTGCGGATTTGAAACATTTTCAAAACATTTTATAGTTTTTCATTCATTGACATTTTCATTGAATCAAAATATTATATATTCAGCGACATTTTCTGTTGTAGTCTATAAATAATCGAGCCGTTTCGTTTCTAATTTAGCGGCTCATCTCGATTAATTAATTCACATTCATAAAATCGTTTCATTGATTCGCATCGCATGTTTAAATCATAATTTAAGTTTGGTTGGAATGATTAAACTTTAGTGACACGACCAAACCTTATCTACTTTATCGTTTCCTCTTGTTATATCGAAACAGTATTTTTTTTGGTTGTTTAATACAATTTAAGTTAATTGTAATTCATTTTTATATAATTTGTTTAATTTAATAAAAAAAATTATTCGCTGTTTTTTTTGATTTTTTTTTTAAATAAATGTTTTTATTTATTTTTTATATTTTTTTAAATATTTAAAAAAATAAATGTTTAGGAAACCAAGCAAATAGCTTTATGTCTGCACATGATGATGATGATTCATCTATTAGGCGTGCTTGTTCGCTTAGTGATTTATCTATGGGAAAAGGTAATCATAATAATACATAATATTTTGTTTTAGAACGATTGGTATGTTGTTATAATGTAAAAAATTAATTAAAGTTGTTTTTTTATTAATCTATTTCAAAATAGTTTCAAATTGAGGTAAACATTATTTTTTTTTCACCTTTTAAGGTTTCAAAACGTCGTCAGCATTATTAAATCAAAAATTAAATTTAAATAGTAGCAATAATAGATCATCTGTACCAAATCGTACACCAAATAAAAGAGTGGCTGGAGGATCGAAATTATCCGTAAGTGGGATGGGAATGAGAAGCGTATCTGTTGGAATGTTAAATCAAGCTGTAATTATGTTTCTTTTCTAATTTTATTTATTTTCTGTGTCTGCTTTGAGTTGTAAGACTAACTACCGTACACAACACATTTTGTTTTCATTTATTATTAAATTTTGATCGATATATTTGTTATGAATGAGCTGACAGTGAAATGTTTTTGACACATTTTATTTACAGAGTGATTCGGAACCTGAACCAAGCGGTTCGCGAGGTGGAATTTTGCGACCAACGATATCGTCACAAAATAAAGCATCGTCTGGGGGAGGTCCTGTAACGCCTAGTAGATCTTATAGTAATGTAAAAAATTCTTCGGGTATTATTAATCGACGGAGAGGTTTACAAAATGCACATAGTAGTGGTAAGTGTATCAATAATTATTCAATTGATCCATGACTCAGTTTATCAACGTAGATCAAACTTTGAGCTTCATTGTAAAAAAGACAACCCAGAATATAAAACGTCACGATTTACTTTCGTCAATTGTCTTTTTTTTTGTTCTTTTTCGGGAATATAAGATAAATTTTGAAATCATCAATGTAGTAAGTTAAGATTGTCAAAAAAAGTTTGTCACTATTTTGATTAATTAATCACTTCTCTTGTCATGTATTTCGACCGTTCTTTATCACAAGCGTTACTCGAGTTGATTTGACATATCCATCTGATTTCTATTTCGACTTAAGTTCTCTCAATCACAAGCGTCGAATAGGTTACTCGAGTTGAGACTAAATAATAAGTACTTAATAAAATAACGAAAGATAGAAAATCGATATAATTACGACTTAAGATCAAATAAATTAAAACATATTCATTTTATTTTAGTGAATCTATCATCAATGGGGCAAGATGACTCCAGTTCAGAAGAAGCTCCATCTGTGGCACCAACTAAACCGATAGTTCCTCCAAGGCCTAGAAATATATCAACAGATAAACGTACTGGAAATATTGTGCCAAATACAAAAAATCGATCCTCCATAGATTTATCAACTTTAGAAATTCCATGTAAAGATCCAAATATTATAAACAATGATAGTAATATATTAGTTATTTCTTATTTTTATTATTAATTAATGTACGTTTTAATATATATTTCTTTTAGTGACGTCACAGTGTTCAAATTTAATAAACCAATTAATGCTGACAGCAAATTCTGTAATGCAGTTACATCAAAGGTTACAGAATACAAGTGAACCAAATGGTTCAAATAGTAATAGTATTATGTTAAAGGAATTAGAAAATGCAGTTATTATGACACAAAGCATGCTAACAAAAATTACTCATAGGTAAAGAAATGCAGATATGATCTAAGCTGCGGCAATAACAATAAATTAAAAAAATTATTGTTAATTATTTTCATTTAGGAATTCCAGTGAGGTACAAAATTCACTATATTTAGGCAGCTCAACAACATATAATGAAAATAACGGGGAATTGATTCAAATGATGGATAAATGTTCAGATATACTAAATAAAGTTCAAAAACATGCAAATAATTAATAATTAAAATAATAGTTTTTCCGATAAATAATAAATTATTTTCTTTTTAACTTATTTTCATGCATATATAATTTTTAATCGTAAATATTTTAGAATTTATACGGCAATTATATTCTTGAGCAAATAAACTAAATAAAAATCTTTTTAACGAATTAATTTTTTTTTTGTTTATATCAAATAAATTTGTAATTATGTATGTGTATGTAGACATATACATGGTAATTTTTAGACATGTTTCAAAATGTTAATTTTTAAAGACATGAAAATTTGCGCATTATGGATTTAAAACAATTTTCCTTAGTGCTAAGTTTTTAATTTAACAAGTTTTTTTTGTTTTTGTTTATTATTAATATAAATATTAAATATTTATGTAATAAATAAAATTAAAAAAAAAAGTAATCGCTTCCCTCCAATTTTTTTTTAATTAGTAATTTTCTAATACATTACAGATAATATATACTATTAACACTAAAAAAAAATTGTAAAAGAATAAACATTATTTAATTATTCATAAACTTATGTAATTTATTAACATACAAAAATTGATTATTTAAACCAACAAATGCAATAGTTTTATTTCAAATGGCTTACCTATACCAGTTTTATTTTAAATTAAAGACAATTTTTTTTTATTTGAACTAAACTCTTTATTTAAATATGCTTCTTAATACACATTAAAGCTATTGTTCGTCTATATGAGAGTACACGAATCAACAGAAATTTTGTAATGCATTAAAAACAGGATAATATGAATTTTCCTTTGATTAGAAAAATTTCGCCTTTAAACAAAAAAAATAAACAAAACAAAACGGCATTATTAATAGAATTTTGTCTTAATCTTATTCTATTTAGATATATGGTATAATTATGAAACTTTGCATGTGTCTTCCGAAAGGTTTTCGTGTTCTTGATCTTGAGAATTGGTACCAAGAATTTGAAGAACAGTATTGACTGCAGCCCGTGCTAAATAACCTGCAGTGTCCCGATATGACAATGCAAATAATTGATTAATATCGTTTTCTACAAAATTAATATCACGATCTTTGCAATACATTGAATATGCATTCTCCATTAATTGATCTAAATTTAATGGCTGAAGAAAACGTAATTCGGGGTTTCGACTTAAAATAGTTGCTACAATGCATAAACATTCGACTGACACTTGACGTCGTTCCGGTTTATCAATATGGTGTAGTGTTTCTTCCACTAATAGTGAAAATGATAGTTCACTGCGTCCCATCGATGTAAGTGTTGGATAGGCGGGTAAATGATGACCTTGCACAATAATTCCTTTCGGTGTACGTTGTAAAACATCCCAAACCAAATTATAAAATTGACTTGGGACACGACATAGACTACCTTCTAATTGTCTTAATTGTAAAGTAGTTAATCTGGAAATTATTTATAAATTTATTATTGTTAGTACATATAAATGTTCACTAATATTTACTTTTCTTCAAGAGACCATTCGCTAACTGTTAGAATTTTTTGTAATAATTGTCGAACTGAATATGGCGATAAATTATCCAAGTCGCGTCCATGTTGGCCAGATATATGAAGGTATAATCGCATTGCTTCAAGAACCCAACCAACTCTTATTTTTAGAATACCACGAAATATGTCGGGATTTGTTGCAATCAATCGGCCACAGTACAAAACCACTTCCTGTTGTAATACTGCTTGAATAACATTAAACGGCTGAACTGATGAGTACATAACATTTTGAATTTCGGCTGGTGTCATAGGCTTATCAAATATTGTCTCTTGATGACCGATAACGCCAACTGTTATTTGTTTTCCGTTTACTAATACGGTGGTGATAAATGGACTGATAGAATCGACAATATGGTGCAGCAAAGAGCTACAATATCGTACAGCCCTCCAATATCGTAATGTTCCCGCACGATGATACAGCGCGGTTAATTCTTCTTGGACCGTAGTTCCGTGCACTTCAAAATTAGGTCCATGTCTTTTAAGTAATATACCCCACAGTTGACATTGGCAATAAATCGAATCTGTACATGCAATACCATTAACAACATCTGGTGTTGATCGAGCATTGTATTGCTGGACATAAATAATAAATTTGAAATAAATTAAAATAAACAAATTTGTAATTGTATAAATTTACCTCGCAACTAATTTTTTCTTCGGTGTAAGTTTGCGCTTTGGGGACATCGGTTAAACTTTGGTATCCTATATATTCATGATGGATTTGATTGAAAGCTTTTTCACAACTTTCAGGTAAATCTAGTTGAGACATAAAATCTAAATGTTCAATACATGAACTAGAGATCAAATTTTGTAATCTTCCAATTCTAACTTTCATTCCATCACAATAACCTTTTTTCAACATCGCCAACAAATCTAACATTTCTTTGAATTGTGGATCACGCATGTGCTCTTCACGAATTAGTAGACAAACCGTTGGCCTACCAGAGAGTCGCCAATATTTGCCAACGAACTGTAATTCAGTTTTTATGTCATCAATTAAAAGTGCCATGTCACGATACAAATAAAAATCAGACACTTCAAAAATAAGAGGATAGCATAAAACTGTCATTCCGCAGACTCGATACACTTTGCTTGTTCCTAATGATCCGACTGGTCTTGGAGGTCGACCGGTCAAACCAATTTTCTCGTTAACACCCAATTGCTGATAAACCTTAACTAATTGCATTGACGACCATATTTGAACAGGTTCTACTTCATGGGGAGTTTGTGTTTGAATACCGTATGTTGCCATCATAGCCTGTAATCGCATCGATTCAGCGATAAGAACTATTTGAACAACTAAATCAGTTGCAGTCCCCTAAAAATAAAAAAAATTCTGTAATAAATTTGCTACTGATCACATAATATGGAATTGACTAAAACTACAAAATGGACATAGTTTATTCAATCTAACGTGCTTAACTAGTTTTATAATTTAAGCCATGCACAACAACTCACATCTCTACCACATAATGACATTTGACTTGTGCAAAATGTACCAGCTTTATGTCAAAGATGTTGCATTCAAACTACACAAACATTTAAAATTTGGTTAAAAACTATCCAATTACCACCCCCTTTTATAATTGTGCAATTATATCGTTTAAATTAGAAAATTGTTAGTTTAAACAAGTAGCGTGTTAGTTTTAAATTTTATTCAGAACGATTTCAATCAGAAAATGTTAGTATTATACATAGTTTAGAGGGATGTGTGTTAAAACTCATTCGCTAACATATACAAGTGGCATAGATTACTTACGATTCCAGGTTTAGCCTATTATGCAAACAATAAAAGAAAAGAAAATGATTAGACACCCAAATTTGTTTTCATATTCTTTATGTTTAAATCAAAGAAAAATAGAATTATTAGCTTTATTCAAAAATGAAGACTGGCCTTGCGGCAGCGACTCTATCACATTTCTGTGGAAGTCTTTGGATTGCAAAATTAGATAGTAAATCTCTCTATAATCCAATGTGTTCATTTATCAGAAGTATAAAAAACATCTACCATCGAACATCCAATAAAGATAAGACAAAATTCACAATAAGCAAAGGTGATTATACATATTATAAAATGTAACATCGTGCGTATTGTTCATTCCTAATACTTAATCTGAGATGTCACATAAACGGACTACTTACAAAATGATATTCAGCTTTTCCCTTTTTATTTGAAGCATAATAAAATTAAATTTTAATTTAGGGAATTAACATTTTTTTGTTTATAATAATGATAAAAGATCTGTACAATGCTTTACAATAATACTTGTATTAGATAAGATTTGTATTTGGAAAATATTTGAACGTTTTGTTTTTGATAAATTTGAGAAAATCTGAAACGTGTATGTATGTCAATTATAAAGCATCCACAGATATATGATTGACATTAATAATAAATATTCCTATCACCTAATTGTTGATTATTAAATTGTTTTTGTGTTTCAAGTATTTAAAATAAGTAACTGAATTTTATTACCTGAAAAGCTGAGTAGCGACCACCCTTCCGTGGTCGATTATAACTAGGTAAGTATCGTTTAACGGGATCCAATTCATTTATGTGAAGTAATCCGGTTGTTAATAGCTTTGCTATTAGAAATAGTGACTGGCCCCAAAGAAAAAGTGATTGTGTTGGTGGTCTAAGGTACATCCCTTCACCATCGGGCGCATAATTCATTACAACTACTAGATCTAATGAAATTATTTAGCAATATTAGTAATAAGCAAAATTATATTAACAGAAAATTGATACCTCCATTAACATCGGTTGTCATACACTTCCGCAATTCCTTTTCATATTCTTCGATTTGTTCTTGATTTGATTTAAAAACGCCATCGATTATTAGATAAATATAGAATATCGGCCATTCACACTCGTTCCCTTCGAAATCTTTGATTTCACCCTCTTTATAGTATCGTCTCGTACGATCTTCATTCCTACTCATAAAACCATCGCGACTAAATCGTTTAAAACCGCGTTGTCCACGCAATCGTTTAATAACATTCACTTTAGTTTTTTCAACTAGTCTATCTTCGTGCGACGCAAATGCCGGAAACGATAACGTTGGCAACAGCGAAGCATCAACACCTTTCGAACTCGATTCTCGGGGCAGTATTGTTTCAAAAATACTACGATTACGATTGTGCGCATCGATATCGACATATACTACACTCCACGAAGCGCCTTTCTCGCCAAACAAATTGCATCCGTTGATCGCTTCGAGGGCCGACTTGGCCATACCGATTGATGAAGCATGAATTTCTGGTGTACCATCATTATATTTTGAACCTCGTTCCCACATACCGTAATCTGGTGTCCGATATGCTCTTTCCACATAATAAACTAAATTTTGAACAAAGGCTACTTCGTCCTGTGTGTATACTATCTGTAAGCCTGAAGTAATCATTTGTACTAGAAATATTAAATAAATCGATATCACATCGATTTGAAGATGATTATAGTGATCGTCAGAATAGATCTCTTCGCCAGTATGCAAATGAAATTTAACATGTAGAGCATTTTGATTGCATTGTCTTTGTTTGAATAGTTCCACACGATCAGCTTGCTTAATCCAGCATTCTAGTATGCCGCGCATACATTTTACGGCCGATTGTCCTAACTCATAAGATTTTCCGCGATCGTCATCGATTCGTCTGCAAGATATTAAGCGAATTAACAAATAGTTTCTGTTACACAGTAATGTTTTCTTTTTACTTATAAGCTTGGTAAAGACTCCAAACTGCAGCAGCACAATAGACACTATCTCTTACACTTCCTACGTCTCGATCGGTCGACAAAACTGGGAAAAGACCAGTGATAGGACTTTGGAATTGAAGAAGTTGTCTTTTCACTAAAATCAAAATGTTTGTTTGGCTTCATTATCTTTTATATATTGTTACAAACTATTCTCACCCATGCCATAATATATATCTAATTGTTTAACAGTATCTTCATAATTCGAAATTTTGAGAAATTGATCCAAATTTATATCATCCAAACTGCCTTGCCTCACAGGACCAGTGAAACGGCTACAAAGACACAAAACCAAGTGTTAAATAACACCTAATGAAAATGAAATTTTCTTAAGAATGATTACGCACTTATTATCTACGGCTGTTGCCATTTTAAATATTTATTTCTTAATAAAAATTGTTTATTTTAAATCATTTGATAAACACTATTTTAATTATATTTTCAGAAAAATATTCTTCAGTGAATGTCAAGTTTGACATTTCAATGATAAACCTTTTAGTACTCATACCACACAGTGACATCCCCATATCTAAATACTCTGGTGTCTAATAGCAAAATAAATCAGCTGAATTTGATATTCAGCAGATCTGGAAACGATTTATAAACAAATCACTTATGTAAATTTCTGATAAAACACAATGCTGTCGTTTTACTGATTTAACTAACTAAACTAAATATATATATTAGAGCATCTTTGTATCGTTAGACTTGCAAAACACAGTGCACATATTGAATGTTAAAAAGGTGGCCACAATTGGTTTGTAACAGGGGCAGATGAAAATGGATTTTTTTTATCATCTTATTTCGATCGGTGGTGCGAATGAACACTTTACCACCTTTGGAAGTGCAGAATTCATGTGCCCAATTGCAGCCGAGTAAAAGTCTTTGGGACTGATAACAATACGATTGGACAGACTATATAGGTAGTAACTGGATTATCTTTTTTCAGCTAACGGATAAATTAATAATTTATCAAATTAATTTTGGTATTTTGCCATTAACATTTAAGAATATGAATGATAACGTTTTATTTGTTATAACATAAACTTTCTTCACATTTCACTTTTATTATTTATTTTGCATGATTTGTAATAATAATTAGCAGTCTACCAATTTAAGACTAGCCATTGGAAGAGAAATGAAAAATTTATTTTATTTTGATATTTATAAAGTATTTTTATTTTTTTCTGCATGTAAATCATTTTACATAATCTCATAAATGCTAAGTTTATAAAACCTAAATCATTTTAAGTATAAGTTCTCCCTCACATTAACATACATAAATCTTCTAATCAACTAGTACATTTCACTATTATATATTATTTACAACTTAAAATATTTTTGTTTAATTTATTTGATTGAATGTGTCTGTTGGAATGTACTTCATTATACGAAACGAATAAATATTATATATTCGAAATCTTAACTTTTATAACTGCCATTCAATAACGTCGTATCAATTATTCAATAATCCACTTGCATAACTAATTTTGGTTATTTTATGTACAATATTATTTAAAAACTCGAAAAAAAATTCGAGATCTGAATTAAACCATAATTTTAATCCATTTAGAGTTCCCTCGTTTTTCTTGTGGATATATTATATCGATTCACGATTCTGGCAATTGGATAACTGGTTGTTTTGGTGCATCCCAATATTCTTCACAATAGTCAATCAAAATATTTTCTAGATTTGAAAGTATTTCCGTTTGATTATTATTATCCCAATTAGTTTGAATCAAGGCACACGATTCTAGTATCGTTGATCCAACAATTCGACTTAGCTTTTCTGAACTATCGACCTATAAATAAAAATAATAAAGACAATTATTAGTATTTTGTTTAAGTTGTAATTTGGTTTTAGGTAAATTACCTTAATAATGTAGATATCGTTTTCGAAACAATAAGCTTGAAGCAATACTTCATGCATATGGGTGGCCGTATCTCCCGCTTTTGGTGGAGCAATAAAGCAAAATAATGCGCTAGTTGGTGCTTTTGCTAAGCTTTTTACTGCTGCCGATAATCCAGTGATGACACGAGATTCTGCTTGCGCTCTAAGAAGAGCCGATTTCACTGTATATCCAATATTCATTTTCTTTTTTTGTGGCATTTTGTTTTCACATAAATTTTCTTCTATAACCATATTGTTAAAATTATTCAAAACACTTGCGTATGAAATCACTTGGGTTGCCAGTTTGATTATTTAATTATCAAAATAAAGTTAAAAAACTTTTTTTGGTTTTAAATTATTATTACACAATAATTATTATTTGTTTTGATTTGATATTATTTCACTGATAATCCAAAATTGTTATTTTTCAAGGTTCTTGTAAAAAATCCAAATAATGATGTAATTTGATAAAGTATTTTATATTTTATTCAGTTTGTGCGACTAAATATTTCTTTGCTGTGTTTGATTTCACAATGACTCGCAATTGTCGCGCGCAGTCTTTATATACAGATATCCCCCACCTAAAAAATTTTGTTTGTAGAAATAAAATTTTAGTACGAACTTCATTTATGTGTGTCGTTTACTCGTTTGTATCGCATTCGTGTATATGAAAAAAGTAGAAAAACGTTGTCGCTTCGCTTGTCTTGTGTATTTTTCCAACGAAATTCCGGATTTACCCGAACTGTACCTATTTTGTGTTTTTTTATATTTCAGAAATTTTATTTTTCTTGGAAAACGACTTATCGTTTTTATAAATAACACATTAATGTATGAAGTTTAAGAATATGTGTTGCTACTTTTTAATGGTGTTGCTATGAATCGTTTAGAATCTGTTAAATGTATATATGGTGTCAACCGTTTCGTTAGGTAATGAATGAGTAGTATCGTTTTGATGTTGATAAATGATAACTATAAAGATACACATATAGGTTTTGCCAATCTACCATCTTATAGCAAATGACTAATCGTTCGTAAACCCATTCGAATTATTTAGTTAGTTGAATCCTTTGAATAAAACTATATATCTTCAATATTTTCGTGAAAAGCGTGTCGGACACAGACACACTTCCAAATAAAATGTATTACTAATTAATTGTCGTTTCTCTATAATCGTGATTCAATGTCGTTGACACAAATCAGACACTCGCTTTTAAATATACATGTCACAAGAAAGATTGTTCAATCAACAGTTGGACGTGATTCATTCATTGAAAGATAAAATGAAAATTCAAAATAGTGAATCAAGATCCCCGATTCCGATAAATTTCCTTCAACACTAAAAATAACAAAACCAAAATAGATTTATTTTTTTGTAGAAATTATAATTGTGTCGTATCTGCAGAATCCGAATTGTCTCACCTAGATTTTATAATTTACTTTTAACGTTTAAAACATGTCATTTTCACTAAATGACTAACGAGTTTTTCTTGAACGATATTATAGGCACACGTTTTGGCCGTAATTTAATTTTCTTGAAACAAAATTTAAATACAACAATTTCCAAGACGAAGTACGAACAGTGTTTTACACAAGAATACGATGTTTCAACAGAAATGTCTGTATATACATTTAGAAATTTTCGGAAATTTCAATATTCCTTTGAACAAATATTATATATGGATTTTACTATATCATTTATTTGTAAGTAGAATTTAGAATGAATGTCGTCAAATTTGCTGTCTTCCCGAAAAATGGTTTTTATTCAATCATTATCAACGACATAATTTTATGAATTACTAAATCGCAAATCAAAGGTTATCTTTCATAAAAACACAATAACATATAGACATATTCATAAAATTGCGTATACAGCGTACTTCTTTCGGACGTATCTCACAAACAATAATATTATTATTTATAATTTAAACATTTAACATAAACAGAAATTGCAATCATATTTTGTCAATATGCAGTGATTACAGCGTTGTTTTGGAGCTCTTCAATCGTGAACCGACCAACGAACGTAAATTGGACTTCATAACCGTATGTCCGCGATATTCCACGGCAACGAGTTGAGACATACGGCTCAAACACTGATTTCAAAGTACCTATATATACATATGTACATTTATTTACTGTTGTTTGAGGCATGTTGAGAAACATGGTTATTCTTTAATAGATGAAGAAAATATTTTCCACGTGGTCTTTATCACGTGGAGCGCGTGACAATAAACTCTTAAAGTTCATTTGTAAACTTTTTTTTATTGCTATAGTTATAGAAAAATAAATATTTTGAAAAGGAAGCTGTCCAAAATGTCATTAGAATAGAAGTGTATATATGTGCATAAAAAGAGATTTAAACAAATGTTCTATGGCACGTTAATTTTTAAACTAAACTTGTAAAGCATAACCGTTGTTGTATTCTTAATATAATTAGCATTATTCTTTAATTACTCGTACTTTGTATCAGACATATATTCGATAGGCGAATTATTTACTTGACGATATGAACAAAAAGATTGCTAAGTGGTGCACGATCCCAAATATTACGTATAATCAACATCCAAATAAATCTAGTTGGTTCGAAGATTTACAAACTGAAACATAAATGGTAAATAACGGGTCTGGAGCAATTTGGAACTAGTTTGATCCCATATTTGAAGCATATGAATTATGAAGTCGTTCTTAAACAAGAGCATATATATGATATTCGATCACTTTATAGTTTAGACATCTAACAATCATTTGCAATATGTACTAGGCGTACTAAAGTTTCATATGATATGTAGGGGAACATTTTACTTCGTATTGTGGCACAAAAGTATGGTACTCCAAAACTAAACGCAATTTGACGATATGACGTAAATATGTGGAATAATGAATAGAATACGGCGCAATGTCAAATAGGGCGTAAAAAGCTCATTTTGAGCTAAGTGTAATGATCAGTTTCAGTTTCTGAACGCAAACACAAACAAAATATTGTTATCAACATCGTGTTTCGTAAAATAAAACGATTGACGAACTTTAAAACGATTATGTTATTTGAAAATATGTTTTTATTTTATAACATTTAGTTGTATAATAAAAACATATTTGTTTTGATAAGTGAATTAAGTATAATTTGCAAAATTTCTAACATTATATATGCGGTTTTTACGTGGGAACCCATACTTAAACTGATTATTTCATTCGATGAAGTGAAACCAAGCTCGTACTATGCTTATCAGACTAAAAATGTACGAAACGATTGAACTCTTACTGGATTTTACCAGTAGATTAGTGATAAAATAATTTTTGTATTAAATTTGTTTGAGTCAAATAAATTATTGATAAAACAGGCGTTTATGTTAATTATATCACGTTAACATCATATCAATCGTGTCGTATCAGTTGTCTATTGAAATTTACGAAACAATTCTTAAGAATAAGTATTGGCATAACAACAGCGGAAATAATTAAGATAAGCATCGTGTTATCGTAACGTATAGTTGTTATTTACTTCAAGTGTTTTGAACCATATGAGTCTTATTGATTTGTTATTCATTTATTTTGACGATAATTTTGATTACAAATAATATTTTGTTTTGTCGTTTGGAAACAGAAATAATATTGTTGTTGGGTTAAATTTTCTTTAAATAAAAAATAAAATAAATATTGTCGTTTCGCTTAAATCTTATTTAGCAAGTAGTTTTTATCCAAAACACTAACTATGCACATATATAGTTGATTCTATATGACGACTATACTGGTTTTACTACGTATATACGTTCACTTAAATTACCCAAGTGTTAAGGCATAGACATTTTTCAACACATATAAATTGAAAATAATTAATAAAATAAAACGAAATTTTCGTAAACAAATTAACATTTTTATTTAAATCAAAATCTAAATGGTACAACTGCGTGCAACGATATGATGACGATATATATTTTCTAATACAATTACAAGGCCAGACGTAGAAACATATACATCTTCTCCTTTAAATATCACATACGTCATTCAATATAACACAGAACGCCTAGCCGAATGACAACAATAAATTGATTACATAAAATATGGAGTTGCAAGTTTTAATTCACGATTGGTTGCTCTAAAATAGAAGTTATGGATCGAGCTAAACTGCCTCCATCTCAGCACAGAAGGTTACAAAAGAACATTATAGCCACAGAAAGGACTATAGGGATAAAAAACTTAAGAAGTTATTTTATAACTACATAGTACATTCCATATTTTAAATTCATCATTAACTCTTCTGAAGATAGCAACTAAGTGTGTTTTGCCAAAAAATCTAGTCTATTTCTGCTGCCACTTTGAGGTTTTTCACTAGAAAATAAGAAATTAATTTAAATAGATGGCTCATTTCTTCAAACACATAATCAATACTGAAGGCACTTTTAAGAATGTGACAAATCCCTCAACATAGTGAATATTTCAAATTAAAGAACGCATTATTAAAAGTCTTTAAAAAAATACAATTCTGATAAGATCATTAAAATTTAGCTATTAACTAGTTTTTGAAGTGTATTTCAAAATGGGTTTATTATCTTAAGTAAGTCTATCTCTATTTTAAACTCTATTTGAACACTTGAAAGCTCTACCTCATTTGGTGTCATCAAACCGCTCAAGAGCTTATGGTTGAGCTTCATAAACACAATCATACTCAAAACATAATTCCTAATTAACTTAATTGAAATCCAGTTGTTCAAAAGTGAAATTAATTTTCATATCAGGTAATGATATAATTGATAAACGGTGTTAACAGTTAAACATATTCATCAGGGTGCGATATTTACTACAAAATATCAACTCAATAATAATTATATAGAAAATACTGATAGAACTCACATTTTGTTTTGATATCGTTTATAAATTATTTTATAGAGGAAGTAACTCATTCAAATTTACGAGTAATTTGTCAGTCTTGTTAATTATAATTTTCATACTAAAATGCGATTTAACTTATGAAGTTGACCTAGAGACGATTTGTTATAAGGTTGAACTTCAAACATTTTATTATTCTAAACATTCTACGTATTCGATGGGTCGCAATTATTTTGTAGGATTAGATACTCGTAAATAGTAGATTAAATAAAATTATTTTTTAAACGAAAATTCATCGAAAAATTATATACTAATTAAATCCAGTATTTTAAATAATTTTAATTAATGCAGTTTCAATAAAAACAAATTCTTATCGCATTAACCACAATCTCTAATTTTATTTTCGGCCTATATAATATCGACGCTTATTGTAATTCACACGGGAGTCTGCAACAGATTAAACTGGTTTTCAAAATATTTTCGCAGAAAACGACAATAACATGTATAAAAGTATACGTCATGACGACTATGTAGTTCTGAATAATAAAATAACAAGTACATATATGTTTACCACATGTTTGGCGGTTTTTTTCATAACTAGAAAATTTTAACGTCAGTATACTTTACGATAATATTAGTTTCATTCAAAATATGTAATTAAATTTTTACTCGGAATTCCCATTTGATAATAAAAATTATTATTTGGGGTTATTTGCTTTTACTTGATTAAATGTCGTAACATACAGTATATTGCAACCAAAAAGGCGGAATTCTATATAATGAATATATCCGCCTAATTAAAATATTGGCTTTGAATGGTACTTGTATATTGTAGTTAAATTAAGACGCATTTAATATTTTCGCAACACAAAAAGTGGTTTGATCGATATATACGTTTAATTAGAAAAGATAAGCCAATTATGGAAAATAGTTCTGCACCAATAAATGCCATTTTCGAAATTAAATTGAGTTTAAGCATCTGTTTAAATTTTGTATCTAATTTCAACCGATACCCTATGAAATATATTTAAGAAAACAAATAGCACAAAGTACAAATTCTATGACCGCTGTACGTTAGTGCTGAATGGAAAGCACTATGGAACTGAATACTCAAATTTAAGACTTTACCCAAATTTTTCAAAATAGACAGACGAAAGCTCAAATTTGAATTATATTAATTCAAAATATAACTATAAATATATATAATGTGTCACTCAAAACTGGCAAGAAAACTATAACTAAAAGTTATACGACATATAATAAAATAAATCTTCACCGTCTTTTAAAAATAATTGGTTATCATGTTGTCGTCTTTAATTCGATGGTAAAAATTGCTCTTACAACATAATCAATAAGTTAATTGATGGATGACCTATTGCATCATCTATTGGTTATTTCTCAAAGTTCAAATAGATTTAGCTTAATGGTATTTTTTGGGTTAAAAAGAAATTGATCGGATTCTAGAAATAGTACAATTCACGAGGTAAAGCCAAATAACTTATATTAACCGTGTCGATATTATGTGTCAACATGATATAATTCCGGAGAAGAATAAAAGATGGCACTAGTAGTAGTTGAACGAAACGTTTACATTTGTTAACCGCAGTTCAACCAAAAATTAAAATCTAAAAAAAAAAAATTAATTTTATAATCGAAATTGGAAATTTTTGAAGTAAATGGGTTTACATTTATAAATAATAGTAAATAAATAAAACAATTTTTTTTAAAATTGTCATTTCATTAAAAAATTACTTCGCGTGTCATCTATTGTTCTCATTAAAACGTATGTGTATGCCATCTAGAAATCTTCTCCGAAACTTATATTTAACGAAATCATGCTGTCGTTGGCATTATAAGTTATTATAAGTTATTATAGTCATTGTTGTCTAATCCTGCTACTTAACTACAAATTTGATTCAAGAAATAATGCATTTGAATAATGGATTACAATTTCATTAAAAAGCGCCACCATATGTTCTATTCTATCGAACACCACTGTGTACATACATCAGAAGCAGTGTTAGTGTCTATTTTGGTGAATATCGTGCATGTTTTCATCCGCTTCGAATATAAAGGTTGTTACATAGTATACTAGTCTACGAAAGTATTTGAAGTAAAATATTTTTTGTTTTCCGATTATTAATCTAAATCACGTTATATCAACGTCACTGACACACCCAACATATTTATTTACAAGATTTACAATATATTCAAACTACATCCATACATAGGTATGAGGTATACATATATGTACATACTCGTATTGATAGTCGTCATACTGTTAGTAAGAAGAATTCAATATTGGCCCAAAATTAAAATCTTGTACGCGTATAGCGTTTGTAAAGTTATTTTTAATCGTATCACATGCAACATTTCTTCAAAACAATAAAATAAACAGAAATAAATATGTACGTATGTACGTATACATATTATATGCCGCGATACGAATGAATATACTAGCAGCATTGTATTTGTTAAATTCTTTGGCGAAAGTAAAATTTAAACAGAATGAATACGACTTGGATATGAATGAAATGACATACACACATGCATATAGCTTCAATTCATTTACGTCATTTGAATATATGAACACAGTCCGGTATTCCCTCAACCCCGTTTTATGTCGTTATAATTTATTGTTGATACATGACGATATAAAATATATTATTTATTTCGTTACATAATGTAATAGTGATGAAATTGTAATTGTGTGTGTCCGTTTGTTTCTTAATTTCAGACGCTCGACAAATTCAAATATGACATAAAATTGTAGTTTTATATACAAATGATCAACAAAACAATAACAATAAACATGTGCCATGTTAGTACATAGGTTTGATAATTAAAATAAAAATATTAATAGCATAAACATACTGGCACAGGATAGCTCTTGAGTTAATAATTTTTTAATTTTTGGGTTTGAAATAAGATAAAAGTCGGAGTTTACTTCAATTATTAAAAAAGTTTCGAAAGGTTAATGACATTTATCATACAAATAATATGGTAGTATAAAGACGCTTTAATTTTAACTATTTAAACGAAAATAAAATACATTCGTGAGAATTGTATAAATAAAACACTAAATTGTAACATAAACTATTCAAAATAACGTATAACCTTGCAAATTTTGATTATTGCGTTACGCCGTAGTTTAAATGTGATTAAGACATTAACAGTACTCGTTAACAAACAAAATGCTAAATTTATAAACATATGCCGATCACAAGGCGACCAAGATGATATTCGGCATATCAAATTAATTCGTCAAACTATACAGAACTTGAGTAACATTGCTGTATATTATGTCGATTATTGTAATCTATAAAGATCGTTGTTCAATATGTAAACTACGTTGACATATATTACACGATGTTAACAGTTTAGCTTAAAAGCAGCTGATAATTTGAGCCGTGCACGGCTTTGAGAAATACAAAAATATTCACAGAGAAATATATAAACGTATATCCCCGATCCCGTTGCTATAATACTTAGATTGAAATGAGTGCTTTATTTTGATGTTTTTATCTCTACAATCTGATTTTTTGGCCGAATCACTCACAACAAATTTGCACCTATGACGTACTACGATAATATAAAAATAGAAATAAATTAATTTCTAGTATAAAAATAGAAATAAATTAATTTATAGTATATCAAAATAGCATCACAATTAATACAAACTATAACGAGCATAAGGTTGTATATATTATGTATACCAATAAAAACGAGACAATAACATATTTGCAATAATGTCTCGTTTTGTTGCGCATTATTTGTGAATTAAAAACAATTATGCTAGGGTCACACCAGGAGTTTTGCACGCAAATAGTTATAAATATGTTTTATCTCCATCGTAACTGAAAATGAAAAACCTCTTTCGTACACGGTCTCTATATACCTAGATTGAAGTAGATTTACCCACTGCGCCATCTGGTCGGTGATAATTGTTCTGATTGTAATATTTAATTTTCAAATTGCAAAATATAAAGAAATGTGCATTAAACATTGTATATGGTATACTTATATCTCTATTGTCTTTAGTTATAAACATAATGGTGGCTCGCTAAATTTAAATATATGTTTATAATTTTAAAAAAATGCAAATAATCGTCAAATTCCATCCACGATGACTAAGTTTTACATCATTCGACCACGTACATAGTAGGCAAATCGCGTGAACTAAACAAAATGCAAATTGAAATAGAAACATAAAATTTGACCCTAGCACACTGAAATCGTAATTAAACAAATGTATTCAAATTTGATTATAGGAAACGGAACATACAATTGTTTGCAACTGAACAAATAAAACAAAATGTAATTTGAAAATCTTTACATATAAAAGAATTCGAGTAATCCTATCGAGATAAGTATAAGAAATTTATTTATTATTAAGTCAAACCTAGACCGCCACTGTAGTTAAAACACTGCGGCGAGGAGGTGCAGGGTTCGAATCCCGAGACGGGATGCATAATGGATTTTCAACATCGATCATTTGGGCAGTGCGATCGGTGGTGCGAATGAACTCATATGAGACCAGTTGAGGTTAGAATCTGTATGTCTTCCCATCTTCCATGTCAGTATAGGCTGGCATGGAGCTATGCAATGTAAAGCCGAAACGTAAAGTAATATAGTACTTTACGTTAACAAAAAAAAGTCAACCCTATAATATAACTCAATTTTTGATTAATCAATATTAGGTTTAATTCTTTATATCAACGCAATGGTGGATCCATTACGATTCTCTTTGAACTACAGAATTCATTATAAAGAATATTAATAAAAGATTATAAAACTATTTTTACACCTATCCAATTTAATTATTAGATTATTTTAATACATAAATGTATGTTGTTTCTGTACGTGATTGCTTGTGATTACTATTACTACACGTGTATGCGTCCACATAATAACACCTCTAGATTACAAAAATTTCATTACTATAGTCATATTTTAAATTGTCCATCTAGTTATAGCAAGTATGTATTATGAGTGTATGTATGTATAGTTTAATAATTTTATCGTGCATATTGTAGAATCCGGTATTTCCAAACTATTGAGTAAAATACAAAAATATGATTCACTCATTTACAGAAATTACTAATTTTTTTTTATTTTGTTGCTAATTATATAATGTGGTTTTCAGTAGTTTAGTTCAAACGATATTCGATCTCGATCGTTTACTTTATTGCAAACGTTATCTGAGTATTCCGAATAATTTATAACCTTCAACTCAAATAGAGAAAACGAAACTTATCTCGGTATTATTTATTATTAAACACGTATGATAATAAATAATAATATTACACCTTTTCATCACATAAAGTAAAAATATAAATGTTGTTTAGCTTCAGATACGTATACATTACATATATATGTATGTAAATCGTTTGCCAAGGGCATTTAAAAATTTCCCTTAACCAAGTTCAGTGATTTATTGGGGCTTTACTTCAACATTATGAACAAAAGTATGATTCATTCTGAATTAAACCTAAAGTCGGTTTCCTGTATTCTAACATAATTCTGCATTAGATTGCTCGTTTACATTTTAACATGAATTCATTGTTTAATCACTGATATACACAACACGTTTGTTCGTGTCATCTGATAATCATATACAAGACGAGGTTAATGGCATGCAATGTGAGCATATTTTTTGCTTATCATCACAAACAAGAATTCGTGTTTGTATCATGTTTTGGTGATAATTTCAACGTTAATATGTGTGTAGTATAGTATAGTGTTTCCTTATCAAGAAGACTGAGATATGTAAAATCGGTTTTTATTTTATTTTATGTTGTTACCAAAAATTTAGAAGAGCTTCAAATAAACGTGTAAATATTTTTTTTTAAATTAGCAACTCAACAAAAAATACGTAGTACAATAAAAGAAATATGTATATAGGTCATTTGATCTGAGTTGGATAGCAACAGAAACAAATCTCGTTTAGTCTGATATGAGATAATGGATTTTATAAAATATATTATTAAAAATGTTTTTTATAATATGTATTAAAGTAATAATAATTAATCGGCATTAATTAATAATCTATTCCTACATATATGTATTGGTATTCACATAAAATTTTCTTATTATAATACCTCGATCACGTATATTCGGAATGTACATAGTAATTAAATGAATATATTGGGTGGAAATGTGCACGTAAGTGAAATGTGATTTTTTTTGTTTATATGAACCTTGTCGAATTGCTGTAATTTATAATGACCTATTTCATTATTTGGTTGATCTTGAAATCGAATATTTCTTAAAAAAATTTCATTTTTGTAACTTCGGTTAGTTTACTTGTAATTTTATATTTTCTTTGTTCGAATCTATGGCAACTTTACAATCATATAGAATAAATGAAAACATATCCAGAGCAGTTTTATCAACAAAATGATATAATGATAATAAAATTTTATAATATTTATAATAGGTTTGACTTTAGCTATTTGACACCATAACCTAAATTTGGTGTTGCTATAAATGTTACCTCGTATTAGTTATTGCATATGTACAATAATCGTATTCATGTACAAATTTAAAGAAGAATTCCAATTGTTAACATGTTTGGTTCTTTCATTAATCTTCCTTTTTATTTCCTTTTATATCCCAGAAATTTAGTTTGAGGCAAAATCAAAACTTAACGATGATGTTTATCTATAGTAATTACTAGAAAAGTAATTATTTGAAGAGTGTGACTTTATTGAATTATTGAACTTTATATCCTCTACGTCCACTTCTGAAATCCACGTATCATACAAATGCGGATAAACTGAAACTGTACAGAGTGTTGATCAGATACATAGTCATAAATGGATGTGACATTGATAAATGAGTACGAGAGGGATCTTCTAACAATATGAAGTCGTAAACAATGGTCGAATCTGATCGAAACCAATAGTCTGTAAAATACTTATATATGTAAATATGTGTAACCTTATTTGGACTCTTCATGAATACATAAATGGTATAACATCAATAATACTATCGTTATCAATATTATACGAGTATAAATCCATTTATGGGTATAATCAAAATGATTAAGATAATAATTTTTATTTAGTGTGTTATTTAACCAGATAAAGACCTGATACTATATTTTCAGATTGAACAGTATAAACTACGGGTATTTCTTACAACTCTATAAACTTTAATCAATATAGGATTCAGTTCAATTAGTTTGGAACGGGTATATATTAACATGAGTATTCACAAAAGCACTGTTTATAGCAGGATAAGCTTTGGTATAGCTGGCAATCGTTTTAACGTTATAAAACCATTTGGAGATGTAGATTGCTCAATTTAAAATATTATATAATTGGAGTATGATGTTGTCTATCGTACTCAAACAAACAAATGATAGCAGAAACCGATTAAAAATCTTTATTTGAGGGAGGTATAAGGAATAACTAGTTCTTGTACAACGATAAGTAATCCTTTTAATATAATACCTTTTCTACAACGACAAGTAATCATCATAATCTTGGCAAATATTTTTGTTTAAATTCGACTTTTTGACCATTGTATCAGCACTAAATATTGTAAAAACGAAATATTGATAGTTTCAATCTACATACATTTACAACAGTAAAGTTTCCGGGATGTTTTCTTGCGTCGGGTGATTCATAGGTTAACAACCAGATATATATATATATATATATATATATATATATATATATATATATATATATATATATATATATATATATATATATATATATATTTACAATATATGATTTATATCGATACTGTGCAATAACTCTTCATATACTATCATCTGTGCTTTTTTAACTGTATTGAAATATTTCATCAATTTTAAAATTTTCAATGTTGATCTTAGTTCTCATTGAAGAAATTTATGGTATCTTATATAAACTCATATCTTATCACAGTTTTTGAAACGATTATATTTTGTCGTCAAGCAAAAATGCACTTGTTAAAAGTCGAGTAACTGTGCGTTATGTCTAATCATGATTGTGTAAAAATGCTTATCGTTGTCATATACGATAGATAAAACATCAAAACGATATTAAGACGATGGTCAAAAAACCAATGTTTAACACTATTACATCAGTTGTTTCCAAGTTTAAAAATGGATAAACTTGCTCTTCAGTCTTAGTATACGTATGTATAGAAGACTGAAAAAACATGTAAGTGATGAATCATGCTCAACGTTATATTATTATTTGTTTTGTTGCTGCTTTTTGTGTCTTACGTTTTTCGTTGTACGTACCAAAAGACAGAATATAGTTTATATTGGAAAATCCACGTAATATTATAAATAAAGAATTTGTATTTAAATCCGTATTATGTTGGTCAAGGAAATCCTAATATTTAAACGTATATATTCGACTGAGTTTTTGGGGAAATACACGTTACAGTTGAAATTATAATTATGTTTAATTAAATTTAATGTATTAATGTGCGACCGAGCCTCCAAACGAAATTATTTTATTTATTGTTTGTATTTCAACGTCAATCGAATAAATTAATAAATCGATAAGGCGACTCTATATCGTTGATGAATTTAATTAATCGCGGTTATTCACATGACAACGCAATAAACATCGATTCCAATTTTATCACGAATTTCATCATTCAATGTTTATCATGTCCATATGCTCGGTTACACATTATATTAATGGTGTGCGCTTAAATACCCTATATTAGACTACTATGATAAGATTGTTTCTGTTATCAGGCGACACTTATCTGTTAGTTTATATACATTTACAAATGCATATTGTTAATATTTTGATACTCGTGTAGTGGAAATTTATCGTAATTGTAACACGTTTTATCTTGATTTTTCTTATTTTTAAAATTTCGTTGGAAAAATGCTATATTAGGAATTAGTGTAACAAGGTTACATATTTATTGAATAATTATGCATAGTTACCCAATCTATATACATACCGTTTAAAACGGATACTATAAGACCAATATTATTCATGTCATAAACATGCGAAAGACGTAAGAAATTCCAAAAACATTTCTCTTGTTGGTGTGAATACGTACAAAGTCCATGCTTAAACATACAAGAGAATCGAATTTTTCTCTTACATAGCATGATTAAGCACTATTAATTTGAACGATGATTAAAGTTCGATATTTAAAATATTTATATGAATAGTATTGTAAATACAAGCATTTCTAAAAATTCATATGTCATGCGTCTTAAGCAAGTAGAAATTGCAAGATACTACCTATTCGACTCATAATTATATTGTTTGGGTTTAAAGTGTATGTTATGGGTATAGGCTCAATTAACTACATATACTTATTGTCGAACGTTAAAACTAGTATAAACTTGGACATTGAAGTATAATAATATTTAAACAAGTTGATGCCTAGTCCACATGACGTTGTGCTAAGCAAAACAAATTATAATAATTTATTCCAAACCAGTACAAACTTGGCGGTATACTATATAATTCAAGATGACCTAAAAAATAGTTTTGTTGTGTATGTACTTTTCTTTTTATTTCACAAAATAGTGAAACTATAATACCTAGTTGATAAGAACTCGGAATGTAAGCTGCAGTTATTTAAATATTTGTTTTATTGGAAACATCAAATCAAACATACATATAGATACATTTCATGTTTGCTGATATGGAGACTACGTGTGTATTGTACATACATAAGATTTTGTCGGCAAAACACGAAGAAACAATAAAGTTCACTATACTAGGAACAGATTGACATTGAATGTATATCCACCATAATTATTAACCATAAAATAATAAGTTCGACTAAATTACAAAATCTATACTTCAATGTCGTTCGTATATATGTGTCTTTAAAATTCCCCTTATTGACAATATATAATATGATAACGTATTGTACGTGATTTTATCTAAGTCACATGGCGTTGCCTAGTTATTAATGAAAAATATTTTTCTTCCAATTAAATTATGGTTGAAATATGTTACCTACTATATAATATAAGATAATTATTTCAAATGATAACAAATATGTTTGTTGTGAAATACAAAAGCTTCATTATATTGTAGGGGAAATTATCAAATACATAGCTGATAGCAAATTTCATTTTATATAGTACATACATACGTAAATACAATTTGAAATTCAAATTGGAAACGCACCTGAATTTGTATTAAAAGTTACTCCATAAGTTATGCATCGTATATTTTTTAAACTTACACGTCAACATTTAGGCGCAAATGAAGACGTAGAAATTAATAGAAATATTTACGCTTGAAATTTAATTAAGTAATTCGAAAATCCTTTATGTTGCCAATAAAGCTTACCTGCTTATTAAAATTTCAACTGAACTATTATTCAAACAGCATTGGCTACACAACAAACTCGAGGTAAGTAAAAATATTTTGGAGGTTCAACCGTTGAGAAATGATTATTTAACACTACCTGTAAAATTAGAACCACTCAATTACTCAATTAATTACCGATTATATATACAGACTCCTCGGTATTTGTGAAACTCAAGAATAATTCTAACACATCCTGATGCAATTCAACACGTTCTGATACAAAAAATAGTGGGAAAGAATGATAAAGAATCGAACATCCTTCATTCATCGAACATCCAGGAAGTGGAATTCGTTATCCGGTTTTCAGTTTCCGTTGGATTATAGAATGCACACGTTTAAGGCAGCTATCAACCTTTACTTGAAGGACCGCGCGTTGGGTGCAGGAGCTCTGACAGTTACAAGGAGCTAGGACTGTCTAAAAGTCCGCCCTGCACCCAATTAAAGCTTAATATATAAAAAAAAAAAAAAAAAAAAGATATATTATTGTACAATTAGTACGCCCTTATTAATAAAACAGTGATCATTCAACAATCTGATTCCAGCGGTTTCGATCACTAGCTATCTCTTTATACTGTTGCCAATAATTAGAAGAACAGATCGATCTCTACGCCGTGGAGCCATCGTCGGTGACAGTGACCTCTTAAGGCAGCTTTCCCTTACAAGATCGCCGTATCATTCGGTTTGGATAGGCACGCAGAACGTAACCGAGCCAGCGTCCTTTGATTTTATGCACGATATGATTTCTCCCTCGAATATTTGAAGCCTTCTTTCGTACTCATCCGTCAAGGTCCAACATCCATACATGACAACGGGTCTGATCAACACTCTGTACGATTTCAACTTATCCATATTTGCAAGTTATTTGATTTCAGAAGTGGACGTAGAGGATACCGAGCCCGATTGCCAGCGGCAAGGCGAATCTTGATATTCTCTTCATGGTGAATTCCTCATAGAATGGATCCTTAATTAACATCTCTGCGGTCTGTAGTTGAGGGTATATGAAACATTAAGTAGGGCAGAAAAATATTCGCGAAATGTATCGAGTACCACATCGACGTTGACAGAAAGGTTTCCATCCTTCCCGAATGGCAGTTGACCAAGATCTTAAGGTATGGTGCAATTCGGTGACTCCTTCAAAGAAACTATGTGAATTGCGCTCATTGCTAAGTTGTTGTTTTCTAAGACATTAGCCTTCCACCATTCGCGCTTCATCTGTCTATACAAATGGGTTTAGCTGTTCTCCTAGCAATAACTGCTTTATTTCTCTTTGCAATTCTAAACCGAGTCTGCGCTTTATTCTGGACTTTATTACGTTGCTCGAGACGTAATTTTCACTATACCGAAAATGTGCTGTGCAGCATCGACAACCGAGGTTTTCAATACTTGCCAGACGCTGTTCACCTCTTCAGATTGGTAATTAGGTCGCAAAATGCTATCGCTGACAAGATATTGATATTTTCGTTGCGTTTCTTCATGTATTAGACCATCACAGGAGAATAGCATTGTTTATTCCCCTGTCTTCTCTGACTTGTACGAAAATGTTCATTGTAGCTTTGCAGTGACCAGATAATGGTCACTGCCTGTACGAATTTTGTTGATGACGGATAAGTACTCACGTCATGGACAACCAGATCCCGTTCTTTTGAAATCAAGTCATAGTCATATTTGGCTTCGAGATGTTTGACGTGATGTGTCCATGTTTCGAAATGGCTAATCTCATGTGTATGCGTAGCTTACTTTAACTAATCTAACAATGTTGTTTCAATGCAATTAAATTGGTCTAAAATATTGTTTGTAAAAAATTACCAATTTAACCGTCAGTCTTAGGATTTAAAATTTCAAAATCTTACGATTTAAAGAAAAGTTCGTTATGCTGAAAGATTGATACCGTTACGATGATTATCAGGCAAAGCTAAATTATTTGAGAGCACGCTTCTAAGTTTTTGGTAAATCTGGTTTTATAGAAGAGTAAACAATTTTATTTCACATTGGAATTGGAATTGATATTCGATTTCCGTCAAACAAAATAGCATTTAAAATTCAAAGTCAGTAATCTGGTTTTGTGAAAGAGTAAAGAATTAATTATGCGATAGTGTAGTTTATTACATAACTGTTTAACACAGTTTTGACCTTGCAGATAAAATAAATTTGTAGATAAATGATTAAGTTCATATATACGACTTAATAAATAATTCGTGATTTGTTTGCTACAATACGTCGTATCAATTGGTGAAATAAAAATGGCAATTTAAAGGTGAAACTAACATTTAAAGCGTTATATCACAAGCATACATAAAAGATAGTTTTTTTTGCTAAATATTTGTTATTTAATTAGTTGCTTCACCAACAATTGTATCTACAAATATATATTTTTACTATGTATTTACTCAAACAATTAGATTCAGTTGCAAAATAATTTAGAATCTAAGAAACATGTATACTCCATAATTAAATATATCGCCTTAATGTTAGCAAAAGGGAATATTTATATTTCGTCAGTTAGCCAATACACTAGAGCTTCGAGTTGCGTCGATTCGACTTGTACTGTTTCGACTTGCGTCTCGAAAAAAAATTAATACCATAATTTTCATTTCGTCGCCATTTGGACGCAACTCGAATTTATTTTGTGTTTTTTCAGAGCAATGTCGAAGACGGATCTTATTTTGTATAAAACGGAACACATAAAGAAAAATATGCAGTAAAATTGAAAAACAAACAGGTGTTTCCCCTCAAATTGTTTAACTTTCATTTATGTGAAACTTTATCATTCATTTCCTAACTTTGGTACGCATTGTGTCATATTTCAGCGCGAGCTTAGTTCTTTCAACAAAAGAATTTGGTATGTACACACAATACGTTTCGAAAATATGTGTGTCTGATGCAATACATGACGCTAAACGTGTTTTTTTACAGAATCTAGTAAAGAAATATATTATTTAGGTTTCGAGTTGCGTTATTTTGAGTTGAGTCGCATTTTTCTGGAGCGCATTAGTGACGCAACTCGAGGCTATAATATTACGTAAACGGCGAGTACATATAATATTACATAAGTATACTTGAAATATGGTATACGCGAAACAAAAACTTTCTAATTTAATTAGTTCATGTCTTTTCTGCAGTATTGCAATTTATTATATTATTCTGAGAGTATACATATTTCATTTAACTACATTTTTACAGTAAAAAATATAAGGATATAGTAAGAAAATTAATAATATACAATAAAGAGCATTATATACAATGGCAATGTGTCATTGAAAGTCGCTTGTTTAATTTTATTTCACTAGATACAATTCGGTAATGATATCACATCAGTTTCTACTATTTATTATCTATAGTCCTTTTATTTCTACAGTTTTGAATATATGTGGGTTATGAATGAGTGGAGATCCCTCTGGCAGTTTTTCTAATTTATATTCTTCTTTGATGCCATTACGATTTTCCCTGTCGCTTATACGATGCGTTCGGCCCGAGTAGAATTTTATTAATCCCCATACTACCATTACTAAACCAATAAATGCTATAAGTATCGATGAAATTCTTCCTATCAATGGCACATTTAAGGCGGTACGTAATTCTGATGCTAATTCGGCGTCTATTGTCACCTTCTCTTCAAACCACAATACAGGAAAAAATATATAAGGTACTTTAGCATATAAGCTTATACCAGGATCTGGACGAATTAACATATTTATTTGAAAGCGTGCTGCAACTTCTAATGTTATTCCCGTTTCCTGTGTAGGAGAAAAATAAAATTAATAATTTATTTTTATTTCAATTATTATATTAGTACTCACTGGTTCAAGAACTATATAAAATTCATGTTTGTCTTTGTCTGGTTTTAAACCATTCACCATATCTAAGTAGTACGGATCAGCATTAAAATAATGAGGGAACGACATAAAAACTGGAATTCCCAAACGACATGATGATATATTTAATACACCAGATGGTGCACACTCTCCACCACAGAAGCACCAGTTCTCAGGATATTTAGTGCCATTATCGACTGTTCTCGGTCCTCCTGCATATTTATAACCATTTATACCTTCGAGCTTTACTTCCTTTTCGTAATCAAATGATATGCTGCGACATAGTTCAGGTGTGAATAATGTTACAGGTTTATCTTTTGTTTGTTTTGGCGGATAAAATTCACCACCCGATCCGTTAACCATGCCACAGTGTGATTCGAAAAATTCAGTTCTATTACTAAAGTTCCATTGTTTAAGTTGTCCAAATGAACTTATATCTTCAGCACCGCTTTTTATATTAAAGTGTCCCGTCAGTTGATCGGAACCATTACGCTAAATAATGATAAACAATAAATAAAACGTCATTATTTATTTTGTGACACACATATTTATAATCTGAGTAAATTACCGTGTAAAACCAACCGAAACGATCAAATGGAATTTCAATGTTGCCGAATAAATTTTTTGCGGTTTTTGCCATGTCAATTAAATCGTCAGCATATCCAGTAAAGAGTAATTCATCAACAGTTTTTTCAACGTGTATTTCTTGACCGTACAATGATAACCCTACACTGGCTGCATGCTTATTGAAAGAAGGCCAATATCGAGCTTTTGCTGCAGCTGCCTAAAAAATATACTCGTTAGATATCCACATGAATAATCAATTGATGCGAATTAATTCCATACCAACGCTACAATATTAAGTGTCACAATATTGTCGTCAAGTGTCCCATTACTACCTTCTGCGTCCAAATAGTAATGATTTAGTCTCGTATAACTAACCGTATTGTTCTCGGGATGCCATTTAATTTTTGATTTATCCTGTATATCACGAAATCTATATGGTCCAACTTGAACTAAATTTGGTTTAGATGAATGGTTTAGAAATTCTTCATGATTTGTCCAATTATAAAAGTATATATCTATACTAATTGGTATCGGTGGTGTTTTCCATAAGTCGTATGTCTTTGAATTTGGCGATAGTACAAGCTCCTAAAATTATAAGAACACACATTTTAGTGATAACAAAATCAAATCAACCAAAACTTTATTAGTTATATATATATATATTGTATTTATCGACAAAATGAAAATATCCTTGAAAGTATGAATGCATGGACAATATTTTATATAAGAAGGAGACGAGAGAGTTTTATAACGTTAAAGTTTATTTTGTTAAACATAAACGTATACAGATTTTTATTTAAGTGTTGCTTAGTGTATTACGTATTACAGAAGTAGTAAAAATAAATTATATTAAACACGCTATGGATCTTTAATGTTATAATATGAGTTTTTTTAATATATTGTCTTCGTCAACCATTTTTAAAATTTCCGTATTACTGTTTGATTTTGAGAAACACGATTATCAAAGCCATTGTCAACTACATTTTGTAATATTTATTCAATTCTTCTTCACTCAATAAACTTATTTCGGTATACTCTTATTTTAGTATGTATAACGTCGTATAGCCACAAAACATCGTGGCGAGGTAATCACAAGCGGCCAAAAAATCGGAGATAGATGAGGTTACAGGTTGGCAATATATTCAAAATCAGATGTTATGTTTGTGATAAAACAGACCATATATCAATATACGGAAATTGAAAATAAGATGTACACAATCGAGGAGAGGGAAACGCTGCAAGATATTTGGTGTGGAAGCACAACACATGTAATATTTCATTTCTTAGGCTAAACTATATCTAATTGTGTACTATCTTGCAACATATACTAAATACATATTATATCATATACGTACATGTTATAAATATTATGCCGTTGAAACATTATATAAATAAATTAATTAATAAACAATATTATAGATAAGCAAGTTCAAAAAAATACTTTCCATTTAATATGATATGTTCGTTGGTCGACTTGACGATATAAATCTACTTTTACAAAAACGAAATTACTCATATATCACTATCTTACGGAAAGGACACTTATCTATTTACATATAGATAAATCCTATTTTATATGGATGTATTTATTGATTGATAATAAGATATCGTTTAAAAATTGTATAATATTTTAGCTTATCTATTCAAAACGTTTAATTATCATATCAAAGCATATTTATAGGAGTGTACTCGAGTATTAACTCACTCTAAATATGTATATATGTATATGATAATAATTAAAATAATGTTAACACTAAACGGTGGTACAGAATATTGTAAATTATTTTAATTAATATTTAAAAGTGCACCACAATCTGCAAATACCCTCATTCATCATCATTATCATCATATCATATCATATCATATCAAATCATAAATCATTCATATAATTCCATGACATGCGCAATAGCCGCGCGCGGTGGTGATTTTGTTTTCGGACTTCATGTATTACTAAGTAATAAAACTAAAAATAACCAGTCATGTGATTGATCATTGCAATTGTTTACCTTTACACTTTCCAGGAATTATTTCTTTCAACGATCTATAAGAACGCGTACATAAACAAATTGTGTGATACATTGAAATAAGTTATCAATAGTCTTGAATTTATTTTATATGCATAAAGTCAATTACGAGATCTTCAAACACATAGATGTACTGGCAACTGATAAGGTATTAAATGTAACATTACTTAATATGAAAAATATTATAATAGGACATTAGTTATAGGTGTGTTAAGGAACGACACAGCAGTAACATGCTAAAATAATTTATTGTGATGGACATCTCTGGGTC
Organism: Tipula lateralis; assembly: GCA_963932295.1. Lineage (NCBI taxonomy): Eukaryota > Metazoa > Arthropoda > Insecta > Diptera > Tipulidae > Tipula > Tipula lateralis. Next base: position 194,494,048 of record OZ010736.1, on the reverse strand, counting down.
ACTAGAATAATTAAAATTTTATAACTGAAAAAAACAAATGATCGCTGTATTCATGGTAAATAACAAACAAAAGGAAATGTCTGCAATGACATAGAAGTAAGCGAATTGGTTATAAATACGGGATCAGATCAGTATTATTTTAAACACCGATAATTTAAATCAGGATCTAGCGAAATATTGTGGGAATAATAAACTTTGGTGTGAAAATAAGCAAACGGTACTTTTTTCACAATCCACTGAATGAACCTTATTTCGGTTTGAATTCCTGCTACACACAAAAAGGAAACGTTCTCCGACTTGAGTGAATATAATTAACAGCTAACGATTCCGTATCCGATTCTTTTTATTAATTATGTAGCTTTAACCCATATACCTAAGTATAGATAACTTATGCTATCTATACTATTATAATTAATTTAATGACTATAAAATGAAAATAGAACTTTCGGTTGGCTAATGTATTTGGTATACGATTTGACTTATTAGAACTATGGTATATATAAAACTTGTGAAAAAAACTAGTCGACAGGCTCGCTAATTATAGCTTTCCATCTTCTCCATCAACGAAATTGAAATTGATCGTCCGTTAAATCTTTCTCAAAAGAAACCAGTTGATTATTTTTCAACCTGATCAGAATTATACATTTGAATAACTTCAATTGTGTTCAGATCCATATTGAACACAATACGGGATGAATCAGCTAACTCACACAACTAATTGAAATCATTCCGGTTTAGACCGGCCAACCCAATAACACGTTTTATGTATAAAATCTTATTGGTAATTCTAAATACCTATATACCTTGATAAATGTCTTATCTAGAAGATGAGTTAAGGTAAAATAATATCCGCATTATTAAACAACATTTTCAAATTTAATTATTATATTGCGATAAAAAAGATTGAAATTTTTTAATTAGAATAATTGATGTGTAAAAATTGTCTACGTAAGCAATTCTGGAAATTATTTAAAAATAGATTTTTGTTACATAATTCACAGTTTTGGTATGAACAACATTTTATATTTGAATTGATTATTTTATTAAAAATGTATATTTGGACAATTGAATGAAACACACTTTTGTTATTTAAGCTTAAGCGATTAAGCGATTAAGCGATTATTAATGATTTGAACTGCTGATCGCGTTTGCATTTTTGCAATAATACACAATTTATTCAAAGTGGGGTGAACTATGCACTTAGTTTAATACAAAATCTTGTATATACATGGTGTCCCAAAGAAAACTTCCCGCGTCAATTAACTACATTTGGCAACAACTTCAAAAAAGTGCTCACACTGCCTCTTCGTCACTAACTTACATATCAGGTATATCACTGCCTCTTCGTCACTGACTTACATATAATACATATCAGGTATACACCTGATATGTATTGCCTATATATGTATTACCTTATTTTATACACCTGATATGTATTATACACCTGATATGTATTGCCTGATATGTATTACCTTATTTTCTAATTTATAGGTAGCAAAACTCTATTTTACTACGTATTATATCAAAATTAAAATCTTAAAATATCATTATGTACTATACGCTATAAAGAAAAAGAAAATTATACAAATCTCTGATACGGCAAATAATCACTTGTGGCTGCGAAAATTCCAACTACCCCAAAAGACTTGCTGATCAAGAGTGTGATATCGTACGAGAAGCAACACACAGATAAGAATGAATCACTAGATCAGAGGTGATCTCGATAAAACATACATCATCGGATTCATAAAATCAAAGCGGCCAAAAATGGTTCTTAAGGTCTCAGTTATGATGAAATTACGGCCGTTTACGGACTTTTAAGCCATCAGTTATTAAATACTAAAATTATTCTACAATAACAAAATAATATTCCAAAATTGATCAAGATATTTCTGATTGTATTTGACTGGTATATAAGGGGACTGTTTTATAACTCAGCCGGAACATTCAGTATACTAATCGATGTGTAAACTAAATAAGAAGATTTTAGACGCATTGATGGTGTTTATACGAGTATACCTTCGGCGTTGTTTTGTGTTGTCACAACAGCCTCTCGGGTTTAAACGAATATTCTTTCAGCGCTGTTTTATCAAAGTATTTGTGCATTTTATATAACAAATTTTTATTGTAATGAGCTCCTGTCAAAAAAGAATAAAAGAAATTAACGAAAAACAGGTTTTATATAATCTTTGTATGTATTAGTGTGAGCGAAAAATCCCCACTCCAAAATATGTTTGTACGCAAAGAGGTAAAAAACGAGGATGTTCAGCGCCGAAAGAATACCCGTATAAACATCACCATTCAGTGTTACGTTCCTTTCTTCGTTCCTTCTTTCATTCTGAATAGTTTTGTTTGCGATATCATGGTTGATGAAAAAAATGCAGAACGATTTTGATGCCATCTATAGGTAAATAATTTAACTGATTGACATTATTCTTAATGGTTGAAAATTTTTTCATGAATCGATTGTGTTTCGTGATTAGATTTGAACGCATTTGCGGCTCTTTTATTTAAATATGTCATTTTCTCGCCTCAAAAGATGAAGTTATATCAAGTTGATGAAAATTGCTTAACAATTTTGGACTGAAGGAACGAATGAAGGAACGCAGCACTGAATCCGCCTTTAAACTCCAAATTTTGAATTGGCTTCGTATGAAACACAATTTAGCGTGTGAATTTGCATTTTTTGATGATAGGGTACACTGTATACGTGTATTAAAACCATTTGTACAGCACTTTATTCTTAATAATTCTATTGAAAATATTGCTGTCGACAGTGGAAGATTTAGATAATTTTCTTAAAGACGTACATGCGTGCTTGTCGATTATTGTTAACAACTATAAAATGAATTAGTAAAAGGTTTATACGTTCTGCTACAAACTCGTCAATAAATTAACTTGGTTTTCAAGTGAAAAATAATCTAATGATGATATTTAACTTAGTATACAAAATAGAATTATATCACAAACATAAAACAATTAAACTAAGGTGTTTTAAACAGTTAAGACAAAACAAATAATATAGTCCGAGGAGGAAAACTCCTATTATTATATGATTATCTAAAGAATCAAAAAACTGTTTGAGGTGTGCAGATAAGGTTGAATAAATACAGTACTAATGTATACAGTACACAAATGTAAATTGTCTATATATTATCTATTCGAAAATATTAATTAATTTTAAGTAGTTCGCAGAACTTTACAACCAATGGAAAGGTTATTTTAAATTAATAAACTAGATTCTGACATTCATGAGATTTATAACAATAAGCAGTGAATAGAAAGTTCTAATCATTTTTCTGTGTATTTGTTTATTTATTCTCCATATGTTTTATTTATCCTCCATAACAATTTCCAAATTTGAAAAGTTATTTCAAAAATGAATTCATTTAAGCTTAGTGGATTTGATATTTCTGTTGATTTTGAGTTGCAATTATGCAATTACACCGTAGTATATCGTAACAACCATCCAGATTTCAGCACTATATTAGTATCTATATAGGTATTTAACTATTCTCATATATTTCGATCAATTAAATCAAAAGCGGAGCCGAGTATTAGTTAAATAGTTATTTTCACATTTAATGAGTTTACTATGTATATGTATGACTCAGTTTTGTAAATTAACGAGTAATAAAAACGGTTCGTCTATGATATCACGTGTTCATTGGTATATGATAATGATATGAAAAATGAATGTATATTATCACATTGCTATTCTTTAATTATTCATTATAGACATAATTGGATGTTATCACAGTTAAAAATATTTAGTCGTAATTCATTTCACAATTACAGTAGTTAGCTGGCAAATATTACAAATGTTGTTAGAAAATGGACCTTAAGAGATCAAATTACATCATTTTTAAGGCAAAGGTATATATTCATTTGTAATAAAATTGAGTTATTTTATTTATTTTTCAAACTTCTTGGTACTTATTGTAATTAAACTTATAAAATGTAAGTATAGTTCATACATCAATGTTCATTTTATAAATTAACTCTCTATAAGTTCAAGTTCAGAGTATAATAATTTTAAAAATAACTATGTATAACCACTAAATGAACCTTCTATCAACCTTTGATCGAGCTTATTTATGTTGACCTGAGATTATTTAGGTCCGTTGATGGTGTATATAGAAGAAGTTATAATGTATACTGGTTTTATTCGACTGCTTTATCTATACTTCCTCTAAAATACTATACTTGGGTGGATAATGACCCTATTTTAAAATCCAGCCTTTTCACAAAGAATTCAGGTTTTTTCACAAATAAATTATAATTATTTTGTTAAAATCGGTATCCACAAGATTTTAAATAATTTTTGTGATCGAACATCAACTTAACATTACCTAATTCATAATTATATATACATTTAAAATAATTAATTAATGTCGTTTACCAAAAAAACCATCTTTTAAATTTTGTTTATGATTATATTTTTGTCCAAATCAAATGGTGACACTGGCTATAAACTTATCTAATCTATAAAGACACATAATTAATAACGTTGTTTATTGTTATAACATAAAAAACTCATAAAACAAAACTAAAAATATTCTGAACCGCATATTTTAAACACTAATACGTTTGATAATTCTGAAACTGAATAGCGTTTTGTGAAATCATAAATTATTTAAAGCACTATGATGGCATCAGTGACTTATTTTCTATCATATAATTCTTAAGAAAATTAATAAATTGTTTTTCAAAATTTTTAGTTACAAAATAGCCCACTGCACATAATATCGTGTTATGAAGTGGTTGTTAAGAATACGTTATAGATCCGGTATATAAAAGATATTTTATTAATATAATTACGATCCAACTTTCTTCCATGTGCATATTCCAAAGCGCATGACTCCAGTTTAAACCGATTGGCAATATATAGAAACAAAAAATCCATTAAGTGTATCCAATACAATACAACACTCCAACAGAGATGAGAAAAAGTTGATTTTGCAATCATTCAGAGGTCGAAGCACACATTATGAAGTCTTACTCTGCTGAATTCTCTAAAAAAGTATTTAAACAAAATGTTATCTCACCTTATAAAATATTATTGTGAATATATCATACGAGAATATTGCAAATATAATCCCAAATGCAATAAACAGTGGTCCCAAGGCACAAACAATTTTACTGCACATGTTATTTAATCTCATTGTCGAATGGATCTGCAATTAAAAATCGGGTACAAAATATATAATATTATTCCACAATGAAATTACAGTCATCTTTCTATGAACTCAATTTTTTGATAACCTAACTTATTGTTTATGGGAAGATTAAGAATGCAAATATTTTTTATAAACAAAAGTATTATTATTGGTCATTTTCCGAAAGTGATGCGAACCGGCATCTTACACTGACTGATATGTCAACTCGTGCTAATTTATATTTAATCGGTAAATACGTTTAAATAATTGATAATGGTTACATTTTTAATTGCTAATTATTGTACATATAATCATTAAGTTTCTAATCTGCTATGTATGTATGTATATATAAAATGATAGATTTATTGTTCAATCACTAATATTAATTATCATTGTGATTGACGTTCTTTTGAAAATAAATTTATGCGAAAAAATATTGAAAATCTAATCTTTATATTATTTACATATAGGTTATCATTTCGTATATACAATATTTTCCAACATATTATACCGATCGAATTACTATCTTTGGAAACAATATTTAGTTCGGGGTTTTGGAATTATAGTACATAAGTCTATTTTTAATGGACATTATTATCAATGCATTTTCTTATCATATACATTTTTCGAAAACAAATAATAATAATATAAATCAATATTGACCATAGATCCGATACGTCCGGAATACGACATTCGTCACTGTGCGGTGCAACAGTTATCAAATCAAAAATTACCTGTTTTTAATTATTTTTTCTGTACATAGAGACTATATAGTTTGCGACAATTATGTCCGAAGTTTTTATCGAATTTTATTTTTTATACTTGATATATTCTTATCAGTTTACATTAATCGGACACCTGCTAATGATATAAGTGTTTACTATATATAATGTTGAAAAAATTTAATTACTTTTAAAAATATATTTGAAATGAAATTTAGGTGAAATGCGTAGTTGACATTATTCCAAGATGATTATAGTCAGTCTATTTAAGAGTCTTTTGATAAGAGATAAATTTAATTTACATTAATACTTAAAGTTTACGAAATTATAATCTAGGCGGCCGTAACCGCGCCTCAACTGAGGCCTTACGAACCATTAATACGTATTTGTGCACATTGTAGGTGGTCAGCCTAACGAATGCACAATTAAAGATTACACACAATCGAGCCCGCGGCGTATTGAGTAACTCTCTTTACAATTAAACTACAACCGACGAAATTATACTATATTGACTTCGAAGATTTCAAATTTATATTATTTTTGAAACTTAAATCGACCTTATGAACACCACTGTCTTATACTTAATAATACATTAGAATAATATGAACTCGTCATAATTAGAATGCATATTTCAAATAGATGAATCATTATATTTAATCTATCAGCTAAATTAGTAAAATAAATTTTTTTTTATGAGTTTCAACGCGTATGAGTCGATTTTTCAATTACCTCCGCGATATCGACACAAAGGACAATCGCACAACAATGGACAATATATTTAAAATTGAAATAGTTGAGAAAATTAATCGATGTGAGTGAATTGCTCGTTAGCAATAGTGTATAACGAGTTACGAAATAAAATGTGATTACACGTGTGTAAGACAATTCGATTTCAAATAGCATGGCGTGTCTTATCTATAACAGTATTCGACGGATCTAAGATATGAGCATTATTGAAAGCAAATGTTGCTATAAAGGTTTTACAGTATAAGCCTAACGAGCAGGAGGAACAGGATTCGAATCCTGATTACGACCGATGATGTGGATCAATACCTACTATGCCTATATGGATCAATGCCTATCGTTCGACCTCGATTCGGTGTTAAGGACCATCAAAACGAAATTGTGAAATAATTGGGAGTGCGTCGACCTCAAAACAAATAGCAAAGATAAAAAACCAACACTTGGTGTTATACATTTATCATTAATACGAAGTTAGAAATTCAATTTTAGTTATCAGCAAATTAAAAATAATTGTATTCTTTGATTTCCGGCAAGTGATATCTCATTCTATCAAACAAAATATGTTGAATCCAATAAAGAAAAATTTGAACCAAAATAGTATAATTTTGAAAGCTCAAAGAATCTTACAATGATAGGTACCATATTCTTAATTTTACAATGTAATTACAGATGTTATTAATAAAAGCACTATACATTAAATTAATAACGCTATGGTATAACCCTTTACTAATGTTATATACACCTGAAGTGGTCTCATTATATTTCTTTCTTTTTGAAGAACAGTTGGTTTGCACTTTTTGGTGTTCAATTAGAATATGATCTCACTCGTAAGCTCTTATACTTGAGCGAGTTCTCTACATATATACTCGTACAGCTGTAAATTGCAAAATACAACTTGCAGCTAGACTTTTTACCTAACATATAACAAAACTTTAACAAATAATCATTAAATCAACAAAATTTAATGATAAAGTTTTGTTATGTTAGGTAAAAAGTTAAGTTGATGTGGCTGCTATCGCACACTTAGACCATATTTGATCCGTTGTGATACCACTCTATACGGCTATAGGTCCGAGTCTTTCCGTAGAGCCATCTGCGCATTGCATAGCTCCATGTCAGTCCTATAGTACTGACATGGAAGATAGGTCGGCCCAAGGATTCTAAACACGACAGAGGATCCAGATTATGTTTATTTTTCACCACCGATCGCACCGCCCAAACGATCGAAGGTGAAAAACCCATTTTGCGTCCTGCCTCGAATCGGATTCGAACCCGGTACCTCCCGCTCCAACTGCCGCAGCTTTAACCACTGCGCCACCTGGGCGGTTTATGTTAGGTAAAAAGTCATAATTGGTGACGAGAACATACTGTACAATATATAAATTTATTAAACGCAGTATATATTAATAACTGTCTTAATCAACCCCATATAGTGTTTACTAGTATATAAGTACAAAGCCTCTTATCATAGCTATATGGTCATTTTAGAATTCAGAAGGAACGGTAGGATGGTGGATCGAGCAATTAGGAAGTTTTTACCCTACGATTAAATATTGGAAGGAAGCAAATGCATTGTCAAGACATCCATGATTGTAAATATCTTTGGTTATCTGCTTATCTTTCGTTGTGGTATTGAAGATCAGGATTGCGGAATTTTGAAAGAATACCAAGCAGAAATAAGTAGAAGCTTTCTAGCAATCGACAAACCCTTATCTAACTTAGAAATTTAACTTTATAAAGAACGAGAAAGGTAAGACTGGTTAGAATTTAGATAGTTAGCGACAAAGTAGTTCAAATGTATGTCTTCAAAAGGAACCTCAAAGAAGAGTTGCGGGCCGATTGAGCAGTATAATTTTGGAAGAAGTGCTATGGATATCTGATTCATGACATCAGTTTTGATCTGATGAGTGTTATTGATTATTGAATGACAGTTTGATCGAAAAGATCAAATCTCTCGGGCATACGCGACTAGAATTGATAATAGATGTTCTGTGCTATTCTTATATACATAGTATGAAGTCGCGTCACATTTGGTACTATTTTTAATATTCAATTTCAAACTTGTGCTTAAAAATGAATTGTAACTGAAGTAGCAGAAACCATAGTTACCAATATAGTTCTGACACATAGCTCCAGAAATTGTATTATATTTTACAAATATTTGAATTTATTGGGAGTTAAAAACAGATATTGCGTAGTAAACGGGGTAGATGCAAAAGGTCTTACTTAAAACTGTATATATATATCTTTCTAATCGTATCCATGCCTAAACAATTAAGATTACAACTATACGATAGTTTTGATTGTGCACCTAGATTCACTTCCATTGTTTATAGCTGGTTAAATTGCTACAAGTGAGAAAAACCTATATTAGAGATGGTTTAATGGCCTAAATCGGCTAGATACGCCCATTGTAGATTAGATTGACGAAAGATTTGTTCTCATGGTGGATACGCCCCACATACATATGTACATGCATTTAGAGATGAACCATATAATGAGATTAAAGAATAAACTGCCACATCAAAACATAGTCGTTGTTTAATTGCAATATCTTATTTTGAATGGAATAGAATATAGTTATGACTAAGGTAGACTAAGATTTCAAAATAATAGAATAAGTAGAAGTTTATTAAAATTTTAAATGACAACTGATATTTTGTCCATATAGCAACAATATAATATAATTATATGTCGATTGTATACAATACTATGACTATATACTCGTATATGTAAGCCATTATCGTTATTATTTTAGATCTTACAGATCTTGTCATTATGGAATCACAGATCATATCCGTATAATTAAATAAATTTGTGGTTAATTATCATAAAAAAATAACTGATGTGTACGAGCATATAAAATACAATAATGATAATGAAAAAACAACAACAAATCGCACACAGATTTATTGTGTTCACATATGTTATCTTTTGATAAAAGATTTAATTTCATTGGTATCAATAAAAATATATTTAAATTAAATAATTATATATATTTATTCTCAGCCGATTCAATTAAAGATCGTTCATACTCGTAATATACATATATGTGTGGATGGAAATTAAATCTAATTGAATGACAAAACAGTGACAACTCTTTTGAAATAAGAATAGCTGTGATGTTTACAATTACAGTGTTCACAAAATTAAACAGTGTTATTAGAGTGAGAGTGACACATACGATACGAGTACATATATAATATGGATTCAATAAATATATAATACTGCTAATAGAGTCGCGGTTGAAATGAGGTTATTATCGACTATATACACAGAGACGAGTTATATTTTGCCGTCTTGACTCGATCCAACAAAATTTATAGGAACAAGTTATCCCAACTATAAAAAGTATGCACTATATACATGCAAGGTTGAATCGCGATTTACCATTTGTGATGTGGTGCTGGTAAAGTTATTTAACTTGTTTTAAATTTTTTAAATATTTTGCCACTCTGTTTTAAATCTTTTCCAAGTACAACACGTATATCCTAAACTTGATCCCAAGTTAACCTTAACTTAACACGTCACAAAGCATATATATTTTTATAGATTTAAATGTTGATAATTCAGTTTTATTGCATTTTATTTCGCGCAAAATGTCATATATACGATAATTTTTTAGATCAATTCAGTTAATTATTACAAACTGAATTTAATCTTGACGACTCCATATAAGACAAAAACGATGAACAATATGAGACGTTTCTTCTTCTATAGTAAATTGAAATAGTTTTTAAATAATAATTTAATGGCCAAATTAGTTAACCTTTATGTTTAATTCATTTATGGAACATCAAGTATTTCTGTAACTTGTGTTTATACATTTGACCTGTAATAATTGGGAATTTATTGATAAGAACTTCACATAAAATATTTATATATGTACAAGTACATGCATGTCACAAGGTATATACTTATTTTACGAATATGCCCGATTTATAGCCTAACCACTACCAGACAGTAAGAAATTTAAGCTGTAATATTACTGACCGAATTCTTAGAATATTTCATGCAGTTTCTTTAAAGTGAATTTCGCGCCAAATTTAAGGAAATGGCAATTATATATATATGAAAAAACTGCAACGCGTCGTTGATTAAGAGCACTATTTGGACTTTAACTTGAAGTTTAAGTAGTATAACAGAAGTGGTATGTAACATTGGAAGAACAATGGAGCAAACACTATATACACTCTCGAATCAAAGCGTTAGTCTGATGTGTTGAAAGCAAGTGGTGAAGGCCGCCAGAAGCGAACAAAACCACAAATGATAAGGACAGGACAATTTTATTCGTGCATCATATCAAATGCAAATCATTGTTCGGAAAGCTGAAAAAATGCGTCATCGCTTGCTGCTTACCAATTGATATTGTATTTTAATGGGACATTTATATATTGTTCGTAATTCTAAACGCTATATGAAGCCAAAATAACCGTTTACGGTCTACCGCATCCAATAGATTATTATGATGAGAATGACTATTAATAAAAACATTTTGATGTCGTGTTATGTATATCATATTAATAAACAGTCTCTTGCTTTAATAAGACACAATTTTTATCTCAAATATATGTAATAATAGTTTTTTGAAAACTACATACTTGAAGTAACGAGTTAGATTGGCTATGAAAGATAACATATAATTAAGAAAAACAACATTGATAAGTTAAATAAATGTCTTTAATATTTTATGTATTGTAAACATATATACATATATGGACATACAAAAATTTAAGTTGTTGGATTATAAAATGCTTAGATTAGATAAGTATTCACCGGTATCTCTTATAAATAAGTGTTATAAATTCCCAATATATAAAGATAATTACGTGTTTTAATTTTTTAAACACCTGTGTTAGCTTTGAATTAAATTAAGGAATTATTCTAATGTAAACACAATATCTACGCACGTAACAATGATTACTTTCTCATTTGAACTTATAAAATCAACAAATCGAGTTTATAAAATAAATAGATTCAGATTCAGACTAATTTCAACCTTACTGTTCAATTTGTATTAATTAATTAATTTGCTTAATTAAGATATTTTGTAATAATTACCAGTTCATCGTTCAATTGACTTTTCTTAATTGAGATTAGCTTAACATTTCAAAATCGTATATATAAATTTAAATTAAAGCGAAACAACAATTTATTAAATTTAAAAATTAAAATCTACACCAAAAATTGGCGAGAATTTAGGGCCAAAATTATATAGCAATGTTTGTCATAAAGGAAACACAATTGGCAATTTATGCACCCCTAATTATTATATTGACGATTCACTTACAAACACCGGCACTTAATAACTTCTACGTCTGCACATATAATTAGAACAAAGCTATATGATGTATGCGACTGCGTTGTGTATGTTAAGACACGATTAATAAGAATAATACTTGTTGATTATTGTCGTATATAGTAATCAATTGATCATTGCTAATTAACAAGAGGTCAAATGTTGTTCACATGTAATAAATTGAACAAATAATTTGCGGCAAACGCATACAAGAAAATTAATTTTAATCTTCCTAATTTTGAAGATTATATTTAATTGAACAATCAAAAATAATTCTTATTCTTAATTGATGCTGCGGTCTACCTCTTTATGACCAGAATAAATAAACAGGAATATAAATACGAGGAAGAGACTATATCGAACCATCATCTGTATTTAACTAGCTATATAAGCAAGTACTGAGGATTTCTTTGAATTATAAAATAGATTTAAATTATATTGACCATAATCATATAGTGTACCTTATTTTCGAATAGATAAATGATTCGTGATCCGTGAATTGGGCCATCCCACACAAAATTTATCCAAAAATTCAACCTGTTAAATTTTTACATAAAATTAGAGAGAAAACAAATTAGCAAATTATGATCCTAATGTATAGAAGTCTCGTGATCGTCTTGATATCCAAAAATTAAGATATCACGGTTAAAAAGCTTTAATTTTGATATTTGACAGTTCATTCGATAAGAACCGTACGTAATATTTTTATGATATAAACAAAAAAAATTATCAGCCCATATCTGAGTGTTATCTAAACACTCAACCAAATAGTTTAACGGACCGCTTAATTAGTTATCATATATAGTATTAATTAAAATTTTATACAAGCAAAATTACGCAATTTTCATGAATATAACAATATTTTAGTACCATTCTATATTATATAAATATACAACAAAGCGGGAATTGATTTATTGCTATCAGTCCTTAAACTGAAATATTTTATAGATTTTACTTTAAGTGTAAAATCAACACAAAACTAGTGAGCTTTATTTATTTGGGTATGGGTATTGCGAAATCTTATACTACACCATTCTTTCAATATTATACTCATGTAAGTCTAATTTAAAAACGAAACAATTTGAAATGTAATCAACATGTGATATATTTACTATGATATGATGTCATAAAACGAAACAGAATTGATTCATATAATCAATTGAGCTGACTATAAGGACAGTTTCTGAAACTCGTTCGAAAGTGCTTCTTAAACCTTCTTGTAACAATGTTAAACTACATAACCTTATAATCCGGAAATTCATCTCTTAAAACATTCAAATATACGAGTAAATAAATAATCCTAATGTAGTGATATTGATATTTTAGGGAAATTCAATTATTGTTCGGAAAACTTACAAGTTTGACATTAATATTTTCGAGTCCATATAAATATTATCATTATTTCGAGCCTTAATAAACATAATATGCTTTTGGTATGGTTAGAAAGAACTGTACAAGTATTTAAATAGAATTTAACTCATCGTTATAATAATTTTTTTTTATTTCTAAATGTCTTGTCTTAAGTGATATAAAACTTGCTCACCTTTCTACTATATAATAATATTATATGTATATATGTATTATAATTATTAATTTTTGTTATCAACTAATTAAAATTAAAACCATTTAGTCTATGTACTCGTATATCTAAATTATTTAAACAATAACTTTTTGTTTATACAAATTTGAATAACATTATTTTTTATATACCACGTGAAACTGAGCGAGTATTGTAATAACGGATACAACTATTTTTCACTTATTTTCTTTACTCTTTGCTCAAAATAAACTATTTATAAATTGAACCACACAAATGTAATATATAATATATATTTATAAATATTTTTTTATATAATACAATATTAATTCACATGTTCCAAACAAATTTATTAATTATGATGTTCATTAAAAATAAATAATTTGCTTGGAAAGACCAAGTCACAGTAATTTTATTAAGTTGTTTTTGTTTACGCTTTAAGTATAGAATTGCGTCTACTACCAGTGACTCTCGTATACTGACTAAACTAATGTGATTGATTTTGATAGCGAAATTATTTAATTCTTGAATGAATTCACGCGGCACACAAAGGTCTATTTTATTTTTTGTATGTATGCACAATATAAACGTATCCACATTATTGCTCTTAGTGTTTAAATACGCTTTAATATGTGTATGTAAATAGCATTTGTTTAGTGAGTAACTCCTATTTAAATTGTTTTTTTACATTAGAACATCAGTAATTTTATACACATATACCCAACATACGATATATGTAGTTGAAATCAAGAATAATCGTGCATTCCAATACACTGTTTTCGCAGCATCAGCTATTTGTCGTATGTATTTTTAGATGTTTTTAAATTACATCACCCATTGCAATACATCTTTTTGTTAAATAAAATAAATCTCATTCTACAAGTACATCTTCATCTAATCAGTGTTACTCTTCTATGTCCAATTTGGTAGCGTATATATAAATGTTAAATATACTTAACCACATTTGTTTTTCTTTATTAAATTCTCATGTGTTGTGTGCTAAATATAATGTAAGTGTATATACTTACTACATACACTAAGTTTCACTATCATTTTAAACCGATGAATTTCTTGTTGCACGACAACAATTTCATAACACCTTGTACCATCCTAAAAGAATGGTTTTAACCGTAATATTTCAGATGTCATAACCAATCCTATATTGTATTTGGTATTGCGAAATAGTCACCAAGTACGTTGAAACAAATAAGTTGAGACGATTTAAATCCAGAGATTCAGAAGCCATTTTAATTTGCTGATAAGATCTGGAAATTTTTCTTCTATCCATTATTGAATCAATGTCAGGATGCTCACACCCAAGGAGAGAACTATTTCCTCGAGAATTTGACACCAGTAAATTTTTAGTTCATTTTGACGAATTTGAGCGATAATTTTTCCTCATTGGTAAATTCAGCCCAAACCAAAACGGATTTAAACATTTGGCTTCTGTTTCTCTGCCAACAAGCGAGCTTCTCTTAGATTTACTTTTGACCAAATACACAACATAAAAAGATTTTAAAACAGTTTAAGTTTAAATTTTTTCACATAAGAAAATGGCTTACGAAAGTTTGTACGGATAGTTGATGGATCCGACATTTGGTGTTAAGGTGTTATCAAACGCAGCGTCCTCGCGATTTGTTTATTGTTTTCAATTCTGAAGTTAAAACTCTGAAGACCTGAATTGTTAAAAAAAATTTATATAGTCTAGTAATCATAGAAACTCTCCAAAAACTTATGATCTCTATCATCCAATAATATAGCATTTTCTCAACTAAATATAATGTCCTATTAACAATGAAAACAATTATTTTATTAAACAAATATTTAAAAACCATAATTTTATAAACATTTTGTGAACTAAAATATCAAAATATTTTGAGAAAATTATTTTAAATTGTGAAAATATAATGAAATAAATAAACACAGCCTTATTTTATAAAAAAACGCCAAAATTATGATGTGATCCTAAAGTGTTGCAGTACAGAATTCAACGATTGACCCAACTTTCATAGCTAAAGGCGGTGGTTCCGGTATAGGTATGTTGTGTAGATTTAAACAAAAAAGTAAAAGATGTATTTCTCACAAGGTGATTATGAATTCTCGATTTTAATTCGATTTGTTTCTCTGTTGGAGTGCATATAACTCATGGCCCAACACTACATTATCTGTCAGTACTATATGAAGTATCAGTGCTATATGTTTCGTTAGTATAAAGTACTGGCAAATATGTGATAATTCAGTAACAATCAAATTCAGTAACGATAATTCAGTAACAATCAAAATATTTTAATTACTTAATTGTGAAAGGTGTGAAAGGTAACTAAAACTCAAATGATTTTAATCAGTATCCAGTTGACCTATAGTAAGATCCTTAGCGTAGTGTTGTAGTGCATCAACAAATACTAATCTGTTATTTAAAAAACAAAGAAGTCCTAATAAAGCCCTAATAAAAGTTACAAATACTATAAACTATACATATAAAACCAAATTGTAAATTTTTGTTGTAAAGTAGACTCGCAAACTTCCTTTTAAAATATTTTATTTAACTATTATTTTCATAAAACTGTATTTGTAAAAAAGAACACCATTGAAGGACTGATATCCAGAAATTGCTCTCCCTTTCTCTTTGCCTCTCTTTATATCTCTTCTATACATTCGATGTTCAAATAAGTATAATTATACCTTGATATTTAAAACACTGGAGTGAGCCCGTTTTTTACAGGTCGGATATATGTATAACAAGGTTGCATTTCATTAATTGTGCAAAACCTGATCACTCGGAATAATTTCGCAAATTAATAAAGAAAAACTATATCCAAGTTCAGGTTCATGACGCATGTACGATAAAACCTGATTAGTAATTTCTATAATAAATTTAAGTAAAGTTGATATCGTTTTGGTAATTTTAATCAATAAAATGATAATATTATTTCCAGTTAAGCTAATTTCAAGATATTCCAAACTTTATAGTTTTGGATTGTGTATAGTTAATGGATTGTGCAAATGTTTAAAAGTTAGAATATATGCATACCTCCTCGCTTAAATTAACATATTTTTTATTAATGAATAATAAAACTACATACGCCGTAAATTCACAAATAAAGTAAACCAACTTAATCCGTCCGTTGAATATTAACAAAACGGTATTTCCCCAGTATACGTATACGTATATAAATATATAATATATATATATATATATATATATATATATATATATATATATATATATATATATATATATATATATATATATATATATATATATATAAATCATGAAACTAAACACGAATAATAATACGCCAATATCCATCAATAATACGTCATTCGAAGAGGTTTGGAAATTCGTATATATATATACGGTACACCAAAAACAGGCGGCATTGAAGAAGCAATCAATCAACCTGCGACAAAGCCAGAAACACATTCAACATGCTTCACATGGCTTGGAATGAATCTACCCTGCCAAGAAAAACAAAGCTACGATTAGTAAATGCATATGTGAAATTAGTTCTGGTGTAGAGTGTAAAATATGGAAACACACAAAATCTATAGGTATTTGTAAACAAATGCCTGAGAAGAAGAATAAAATGATTTTGATAATTTAAGATCAAAAATTAAGTGCTTTGGCAAACTAACTAAACATAGTTTTTCAAAAGGCGCAAATGAATATGTATCGGTCACACGGATTGCCTGAAATAATACTATAATTAAGCTAAATTAAAATGTTCCACCTTTCAAATCTAATCCCGATAGGGGCAGGATGCAAATAGGTTTTTCACCATACGATTACGATCGGTGCTGGGAAGGACTGCAGAATTCATAGGCCACCCCATCTTTTATGACAGTTCTATTTAGGCTAACATGGAGTTATGCGCTGTATAGATGGTTCTACGTAAATTGGAACATACAGCCGTTCATCCTCGATTTGGCTATGTAATGGCGTAAAGTAGGATGTAAATAAGCGAACCGCGAAAGACTTGGAAGAGCCTTGAGCTGCAAAAATATATTACAAAATAAAAACAGACAGAAAATGTTCCAAAGCAACAGAAAAAAATGATTGTATTAATTGGAAACTGGTAAATTTGAAAGTGGCAGGTATCTAAACTTAATTTTAATTGTATTTTCGTAAATCAATTTCACACGATAGATAATTTCACATGATAAATTTACACCAATATTTATATTGGTCGATGTTCGTCATAAATGCATTATACAAAAAACACATCGAAGTAAGCGACCAATTAAAATGTCGAAACGTATCGATAGGATATTAGGAAAATATTCACATACAGTGAGACCATTTAAAATTCGGACAAACGAAACATACAATTATTCATTAGATTATCTACTATCATATCGAACTTAAAATAATTTTTATTATAAGAATATGTTTATTCATTTATTACTGTAATACGAGGTGTGAATTATAATAAATAAATTGATTCATAAATTAACAAAATAATTGATTTAATAAAAAATGGCACAAATTTATCACAATTTAACATTCGGACATAGTACAGCTTAAGCTTATATTTTATAAATTTTAATTTCAATATCTTTGTTTTAACACTTTGTTGCACACCCTTTTGGCTTAATCACAGATTTTAATCATTTTGGCATTGAACTGACTAATTTATTTGTTAGTTCTGGTCTAATTTTGTTCCATTCCTCCTGAAGTATATTTTGCAATTAAACCTTGTTGGAAATATGGCGTTTTCTTATTTGCGCATCCATTAGGTGCCTGAAATTCTCTATTGGGTTTATGTCTCGAGACTGAGGTGGTGCATTCAAAACTTTTCGGCAATCGTAAAGCAAATATCAGACATAAATCAGAACTTTTTTTTTTGTGTTATCCGTCACTCAGATTCAATTGGCCCATTGTGACATCCCACTAGTACCTGACGTTCCGGCTAAAGGTTCGATTTTATGTAGAAACCATTTGCACATTGTATAGCTCCATGCCAGCCTATAGTACTTACATGGACAGATGGAACTCAGCACACGCATTCTAAACTCAAAAGGGTCTCATATGAGTTCATTCGCATTACCGACCGCACCGCTCAAACGATCGATGGTGAAAATCCCATTTCGCATCCTGCCCCTATCGGGATTCGAACCCGGTACCTACCACTCCACTCCACAACTTTGTAACCACTGCGCAAAATGGGTGGTATGATAGTAAATATTCGTATGAATAAGTGTATGTTACGTTTGTCCGAATTTTAAATGGTCTCACTGTATTTGAATTTTATACATGTCACACGTTGTTTAGAGCAACTTGAATTACACAACACTAACTTAATCCAAACGATTTATTTGATTACTGACATATAAACTAGCTCTACCGCACATAAAGAAGTTCGTACTATTTTTAAATATGAGTCCATCTAGTAAAAAAATTATTAACTAATAATTTCTGTCAATTTTATTGTTTTGTGTGGCTCCATCATGTTATAAACAGTTCAACAAATAAAGTCAGTTAGATAATCGAAAGATAGCACCACTGAAAAATTTATTTGACGCAACAAAAATATAATCATTTGCCATTTTTAAAGAGTGGAACTTTTTATTAATTAAATAATAAAATAAAATAATAAATTTGTGATGATTTGTTTTAGATAATGTTAATTGATATAAACATATATGATAATGGATACGGAAACATTACCAGTTTTTGGTACAAATATTGATAGAAGTCAGGTTTGTAATGTTAAATAAGTTATATTGTAAATGATATTTTACACACAAGAATATATACATATTGAATATAATAATGAAATAGATTATCGAATGTATCATTAAATAAAAAATGCAAAATTAAATATAGGTTCCTCCAATACACCAGAAACGTATTTTGGCCTTTGTTAATCATTTTTTGGTAAATACAATTACATTTCTGAATAAATTTGTAACAAACTGTGAAACAAAGTTTATTAATTTTGAACGTAAATTACAAAGAATTGAAGCCTCTTTATTAATTGTAGAGGGAAAGGTAGGATAATGTGTAAAAAAATTATACATATGTTTGTTAAAATTATAATTTTTAATGTTAAAAGATAGCCTCAATCAATGCCAATGATTCGGTTGGTGAAACACAAAACGTAACCGTAGAAACTAAAGACAAAACACCCGAAATAATTATACCTGAAAATGAGATTTCTACAAATGAAGTTATAGATCAAAATGGATCAGATAGTTCCGCTAATTCAGATTCGGGCAATAAAATTAAAGCATCAGAACACGTTCAATATCGGAAGTATTTTAAAATGCTTCAATTTGGTGTTCCTCCTCAAGCTGTGAAAATGAAAATGTCATCGGAGGGAATCGATCCTAATATATTAGAGTAAGGATATACATATTAAACAATTTTCATGTATCAAAATTTCTGATGCGAATTAA
The DNA here is from genome assembly GCA_963932295.1 of Tipula lateralis. Classification (NCBI taxonomy): domain Eukaryota; kingdom Metazoa; phylum Arthropoda; class Insecta; order Diptera; family Tipulidae; genus Tipula; species Tipula lateralis. Next base: position 194,474,188 of record OZ010736.1, on the reverse strand, counting down.
ATATTTTTAGTGATCCAAACAAATTATTAGATGATGATTCTGTAAATGTCAACGAAAATAATTTAGAATAAAACAAATTTATTTTAAAGATGAATGTTAATCTTTTATTTCACCAGCCACATTTTTTTATAACAATTTAGAACTGGATCATTTGTCCCTTCCTCTTCTTATCTCCACCCAATTCAAAATGTTTACATCTTTTTAGTGGAGTTTGTTTGCGATATTTACATTCTGTACATTCCATACGCAATACAATTTTTTTTGTAGTTTTGGCCTATAAATAAAAACAATCAAAATATACAGTTAAGCAATTACAAATATTCCATCAATTTATTACCTTCTTTCTGAAAATAGGTTTGGTTTGACCACCAAAACCTTGTTGTTTTCTGTCGTAACGACGTCTTCCTTGGGCAGCTTTACGTTCCTTCGACTTTTTGTATTGTGTTACTTTGTGTAATTTATGAACTTTACATTTTTTGCAAAATGTACGACGTTGTTTTGGAACATTCACCTTAAATTAACAAAACACAGTAATTATATACATACATCACCCTAAAACACATAACCTCAAAACTTCGTTTCTTTTAAAAACTCATCACAACTTCAAAGTTATTAAAAAATATTGTATTTTTACGTTAAATTGTTTTATTATAAATACTAAATATATGATGTATAAAAAGGATGATAACTAATTCCTTAAATTTTGATGAATTTTTAAAAATATTTAAGCTACACACCATTTTGAAATTTCTTGTCAAGAGGAAGTTCAAAAAGAAAAGAATGAAATTAGATTCGAATGTTTGACAGCAAAGTTATTTTTTTTTATATATATATATAACTATCTCGTTCTAACAGGTTTGTTTACAAACCGATGCGACTTTTAAACAGGTCGTGGATATATGTTGTACTAGAGACGTAATTGATTATTTTTAAAGGGAAATGATTTTTTAATATTTGATTAAAATATAATTAATAAATATGATTGAACTGGATTTAGATTAATTAGATCTCATATTTATATACTTTATATTTATATTTAATTTTATATGACATTTTAAGGAAGTGTTAGGAGGAACATTTACTTAAAATTATAGATTCGATAAGGAATTTAAATAAACTTTAAATTAATGTTCTTATCATTTAAACCGTAAAAAATATGGTTTTCTAATTATATATAAAGAAAAATTTGAATTTGGCGCTCTTTGCGTTTAACGGAAATATAAGTAGTACATGAACCCAACTCTTATTGTAACTCATGAAACCCTCGTATTTGACGATTAAATAATTAAATTTTAATTAAAGTATCTCTTATGTTGCATAGAATATAATTAAAATTCCAGTTTTTATTTTTAAGACGGCTAATTAAATTAAAAATTTGTAATTAAGTCCGAAAACTACAAATTTATATTGTATGAGTGTTTTCAAATCGAAAATTCAAAGAACGCGCCATCTTTAGTTTGTAAAATAGCTTGGTATTATTTGATTCAGTTTTGCTTGAGATTCGGACGTGGTTACTTCGTTAAATAGAAATAATTAGAAAAAAAGTAATTCCAAAAATAAAAACATAAATAGTGAAAAAATAAATATTTGTTAATATAGAAATAACCGAATTTTATTTAATTTTTATTATTAAACAGTTTTTAAATAATTTATAATAACAAAAATGAGTTCAACAGAAAATAATAGCGAAGTTGCGGTCGATAATGTACCTGCAGACGAAAAAGCACCAGAAGCAAAAGAAATCAAAGGAACAAAAAGGCCTGCAGAAGTGAGTATATATCCTTTAGTGTATCTATTATTTTCTTAGTATCAATATGTACATTAGCAATTGTTTGTGTTAGTTTTTTTTTGGATAAAATCATCAAAATATTTAAATATATAATTTTTCACCGGCCGGCATAACAAATTTAGAGCCGAGCGTCGTTATTGAGCAGAGGCGTCCCCTTGAGGTGTTCGTTTTTATTTACTTTGTGAAATGTGTTTAAATGGCTTACAGGATGTGTTAAGTGTTTGTAGTTGGCTTAGTTATTCATTAATAAAATAATAGTAAATTTACGCGCGTTTATTTTAAGTCCCTTCGACCTTGATTTTATTTAATGAAAAAATATGGCTACTATTAAAGGCGCATCATCTTAAGTTTTTTATTCTATTGTAATCAATAGTAAATAGTTTTTTTATTATTGTATTCCAATTTTCATCGAAGACCAACAAAAAAATATATTTTTTCATATAAACAAGAAATAATATGGAATGAATTTTTTTCCGAATAAAAGGTACGAAATTGGTAAAACTCATAGTTGTTCGTTGATTTAAGCTTGGCGTCATTTCATACGAGTGTTTTAATGGATTTTAGTGTATTATATTTTTACACATTCACGCGTCTTTTAGTAGAGGATTTTATCTTTTACTGTTTCATACTATTTTTATATTATGATTGGTTTGAGTTGTAAATGTATGTATTTTTACTCACTTGCTTGCAAATAAGAAAAAATAGAGCACGTGTGTTGTTTGTTATGTTAGTAAACAATACTCTTGAATTTCACTATAAAATATTTATATATGTATATTAGTGTATGAATGAAAGTTGAAATAGACATAAAATATTCTGTGGTTTAAACATTTAATTTTATGCTAGTCAATTTTATTTGGGCGATAGGTGACAGATCACGGGGAAAAATTACATCCAATTAGCCGGTTATTTCGACAATTACAATATTGTCTTTTAATTCTCGTCCTTTCACTGTTATTTGTTTAAAAACTATGGATAAATATCAATCATTTCAGTAGTATAACGAAGGGCGTCTTTATTACAATGTTTTAATACCAATGCGCACATTTTTGAATAAATATGCGTGTTATCCATTCCTATTTTATAGTAGAAAAGAGAAGAAAATATATTATGATGTATAATATGGAATAATAATTTTACATTACTCCGCCTTCAAAATCATATAATATGTGTAAACGAAACTACAATGTTGTTTGTCTCTACACGAGTGATTCGCGCTTGTATATTTGTTTGTAACTGTCATATTACGAATGCGTCATCACACATTCAAAATTTCCTCTCTTGTTTGTAACAATATATTTGTACATATATACTTGTATTATTATATTAAATGTATAGCGATAGTTTTATTTACGTTACATTTGCGATAAAGTCAGCACTTTTTGAATTTTGTCTGTTAATAAATTTGAAAAGATATGTAAATATTTTTTTAATTTAAATAAACCGATAAAAAATTTGGCTAATCTAAGTGTAATTATACTTACTACATGTTTGTAAATATACCTATAAGCGAACGTTTCTACTTAAGGTTTTAACTTAAGAGTTCATGGATTGATAAAAATTTATCAGTTGATACTTTATTTAATAATTATCGCTGTTATTTTTAGTATTGTTCCACGCGAATAAAAAGTTGACGATGACTGCTATATGTATTTGATAGAGCCGCACAATCATGAAATACGTAACATCACATTCACAATATTAAAAAAAACGGTCAAATTCGTATCAATGTGTGTTGCTTTATAATGACAACGCGATTTATTTTATTAACATGTTAACGTTTAGTGTGATGATATCACAAAGTAGATTTTTATATAATTTAATAATAGTTTTCGAGTTAAACAGTTAAGCAATTTTACTATTTTTTTTAGGATAAAACTGTAGAATCAAAGAAATCAAAGAAAGAAGAAAATGGGGCAGATGACGACGAAGAGGAAGTTATGTATGAAGAAGAGTCGGATGTTGTTGAAGAGGAGGAGGATGTGGGAGAAGGCTTTGATATTTCTTATGATGGTGATGATTTAGACGGTGAAGGTAATTATCACACAATTTTTGTATAAACATTAAATTAATATTATTAATTTTTAACGTTTTATAGATGAGGAAGAGGAGGATGTGGACGAAGAGGAAGAGGATGACGCGTAATGCCGCTAATTAGATTTAAGGATAAGTGCAGTGACTGAATGATCATACAATATAAATAATTATATAGACTATTACTCTCGACTACTGTGAGTGCAGTGTGTTGTAAAATAAAGTATATATAAAAATTATATATATTTATATATAAATAACATAATATAAATTTTAATACCATCAAATATATATTTTTATTAAAATATATATATTATTTTTAAAAAAAATGACAACATTTTAAAAAAAACAGTCGATCAATGTTTCCCAAATCATCAAAAATGGTGGTTATTGTATAATATTTAAATCTTATTTTATTATAATTATTATAATTTCCCTTAAATTAATTTTTTTTATTTTTAAAACGTAACGATTTAATTATAACATTAATTTTAATAAAAACAAATACAAAAAAAACTTAATTTTTGTGTAATATAAATTAATTAAAAAAAAAATAGTAATAAAATTGTGTTTTTACAATTAAAAGAAATAAATGTGTGTTTTTATTAATAAAGAAAATTAAAAACTATATAATTACTACCCAAACAATTTTTGATAAATATTAAATGTTATACAAAAACCACAGTTTCTATTTTGTCAGAATATGAGCGCATGATTTTAGACAAAGTCACTCTAAAATATTGTATATGTGAGCTCGATCATTTGTTTCTGTAAAATTTTTTCTACACTATTATGAAAGTTCAATAGGGTTGTATTTTCGAATTTTTCTAAACAAACATGTGTGTCAGTATTTATTTTCGTTTACTTGTTATTAAAACTAACCTTTTTTTTACTAACAAACAAACTAGACTAATATAATCAAGTCACAATAAATTGTTAGCAAATATGCGTGTACTAGCCTATTACAGCGATACAAAGCGTGACTATCGCAATTCATTAAATTAGATGACCACGATAATAACAGAACTACATTAATTTTATATAGTTCGACTGTGTTTATTAAAAAAGATAAAAAAAATATAATGAAAAAATGCAACCAATAGTAAGAATTTAATCTTAAACAAAAAACCATTGTAAAAAGCCAAAAAATATTTTAACTAAAATCTTCAACCAACCACCAGTAACATACAATCTTTTTTTTTTAATTCTTTCCGATTTATTACAAATTTAAAAATACGATTTATATTTAAATATTAATTGAAAAAAAATATGTACAAAAAATCAAATCTATATGAAATATATAATTTTTAAAATAAAAATATAATGTTAATATGTTCTACATAACGAATAATTAATTACGAAACCAAAACCACGGAATCAAGATTTTGAATCTCTTTTTAAGTGAAACAAACAAAGAAAGTTCTCGAAACGCAGTTAAAATTTTATTAATATAATATTATGTACATTAATCGGCTTTTTTTATGTAAATATGAAATTATATTATTATATGCATTAAAAAAGTATCGAAAACTTTTTTCGTCTGCCCGTACAAAAGCATCCCTCTTATTTCGAATATTATTAGTAAAGTTGGAGAAAATCAATTTTTAACACATTTTATTATTACCTCAGTTTGTACAAAATATTTACAAAAGAAACTTGAAGGCAATAACAAATATAAAATAAAATATCAATTTCGTTGCATTGTAAAAAAAATAGCTATATAACTTGTCAACGCGTTTGTAACTGTCCAAAAAATCAATTATTTTGTAATTTCATGTAAAACTGGTGTACTATTTGCCGCCTTTATTTATATGTATGGGATAGTTTAAGAAACTAAAAAAAAAATAATTATTGACAAAAAATTGCAATCTACAATTATAAGCGAGTCAAGAAAAGTTAAATCATAAACTGGCAACCAGTATTACTAGCAAATATAAAAAGATTCTAATTATATTTTTAATTAGTATTTATTTTAATTTAATTTTTTTGTTAATATATTTTTTAACCTGTTAAATTTAACACATACAAAAATATATTTCATTCCATTAAAATGAAAAATATCAAAAATGAATTTTCGTGTGTATACATTACAATTTAATACAAAAAAGAAGAAAATAATTTATAAGAATTTTAGATTGATTATTAATTATATATGTAAAAATGAAAAAAAAAATAAACAATAATAGTAAAATTCACAGAAAAAATAAAATTAAAAACTAGCAATGTGATACACAGTTATTTTTATTTAAAAATTAACAATTTCAAAATTGTATACCATTTTGATAGTAACCCCTAATATATAATATCCTCGTATTACGTTCGTAATATGGAAACTTTGTTTATACCCATTGTTTATTAAGCAGTTAACGGTAGTTTAAATCATGCTTGTTTCCCAAATTCGTGCCGTCCTTAATTTATTATTAGAACACACCCGGTGTACCTACCTATATAGATAAGGTTCGTTTGCGCTACGTCTAATCTAAATAAAATACTTTTTCGATAGACAAAATGTAATTCTCTCTCTCTAAATCTGGGTCGCAAAGATGATGTCGCCGAATAGTCGATATAAAGAATGTTAAATTTAATTTTTGAATTAGCTCATTGAATTTAAAAGCTCAACACATTTAAAATGCAATGGCTCAAAATATTTTCTATAAAATATAATCATGATAACAAGATTGACTTTATTTTCAAACATAATTGAAATGTGTGTTGTAATACAAATTTTTGATGCAACGCTATACTACAACTACCCCTAACTATATTTTATATTTCATATGCAAAAGGCAGATGTTTGAATTAAAATTTTACGTTAGTTAAAAATGAGTTTTAGTCGTTTCCAAATTATTTCATTTTTACTTAATAGTGTTTGCATTGTATAATGTAATTGAGTTTTTGAATAAAAATTATCGAACGACACCAAACATCGATTGCACACATATTTTGAAAAAAAGTTTAGTAATTTTTTTATTGTACAAAAGCTAAAAAGAGATAAAAACAAACTAATCAATATTATAATGGAAAGCTAATGTGATTAGAAAATTTTCTTTGAATGATTAGAAAATATGTTTTGTAAACGCTACTGATTTTTTTCGGTCAATAAAAAGTTAAGGTAATTTAGTCGTTATTTACTATTTATTAACATTAGTTGTAACGCGTTCCTATTAAGAAATTTTTTTCGTAGGTAGATAAACATATTTGATAAATGTAACCATCAAACTCATTTTTCTTAAACATATGCTATTTTACAAGTCGACCATTTCGTTTAAAATTAAACAAAACTTGTATATGTATTCGATTTTCTCAAACATACTTTTGTATATTGTTGTATAACATAAAATATGATTATATATGTAGTTATATCTGGGATAGTAACAATCTATATAGTTTTGTTTTCTTTTTCAGATACTAAAATTACTATAAAATTGGTAACCCTCTTGAAACTTTTCATTTCGATTTTTTGTGTAATGTTTCCACGCATTCTTAGTAAATAGGTTGTTACTATATTTATCTCTTTCTGTGCACAACAGTTTATGAGAGAATTTATAGTGCAAAATATGAAACCCTAATACCTATGTGTATTAATTTTTTAATACAAAGCGAACCATCGATTAATAAAATTTATTTGGTATGATGGAATGGTTGGAAATGATTGTAGGCTTTAAATAAGTACATAATATATTATGTTTTCAACGTTCCATATAAAATAACAATTTATTACACGTACAAGTTTAATACAAATGCTGACATATAGATAGCGTCCCAAATCAGAAAGTGGTTTGTGTCTAGTACCTTAAACGAATATGTATTGTATAATGTATTGTAGTGTAGTACACGATCAAATAAATATATTGGTTTGTTCTAATTCTGACACAGTGGCAAAGTATGTAAGAAGTAGTCTTTATTTATATTTTCTACGGTTTTCAGTGATAAATATTATTAAAATTATAAATTAAAATAAGATTTACAATCTAATCCAAGTACGGCACTGTATTCACCATGTTCGCTAGAGGTGTAAAAATTGTTGCAATAACTGAACAACCGTATATCCATTAAAATTATTTAAAAGAACCACTATAACGATTATTTAAAACAAAAATTCTTATTTATATCAAATTTAATTGTAAACGTGCATCAACGCTATCTATGAATCTTATATGTTACCGCCAATTGACGAAATTATGATGCGACAAACCTTTATTATAAAACACTTGAGCAAAGACGCACTTATTCAAGTCACAAAATTAAAAAAGCTAATAATACTGTTACGATTTCGCCGAGTGGTTATTCTAATTATTTTATCCGGTTCGATCACTGGATTGTGAATATTAAACTCGCAAAGATTAAATTTCAATTAAATTTATTTCCCACAAATATTACACCAATATTTCACCAATAATTCACTAATATTTATTTTCACTATTATTTTTCACAATATTTATCACTACTATTATTTTAACACTTCACTTTCACTATTATTTTCACTTCCCGATATTAACACTTCAAAATTCAAAATTGAACTGTTTCGTAACTCAAATGTCTACACGTATTTATACGACGCAAAGGCTTGTAGAACATTCCATTATTTTGCTTCTCTACACTTCTCGAATTTTCGTTGCGTCGTATTTGGTTCGCTCCGCCTATTTCATTATTTCTTTTTATTTTGTTCGTTTATGTAAACATTTGGTTACAGGGTAATCCCTACTGTTATAATTTTCTTTTTAATTATCACAGGTGACATCTGTGATTCGTGACACTACCCTCCGCCCAAACCTGTTCGTCCCGAACAGGATCTAGATCTCTTCCTCTATAGAACGCCAGTCGTTCCAGGTGTACAACCTTGGGTTTTCCTCGTACTCCTCTTTGGATCCTATAGATCACATCATTTATTCTTGTTATGACCTTGTACGGTCCCTCCCATCCAGGTTGTAATTTCTGCGATAACCCTTTCTTACGTTGTGTTCCAGGACCTTCATCCAATTTCCCACAAACAACCATTTTCGAGTGTGGTGGTCGCTTCGTCCGATGATCCAGTTTTATCCTCCTTACGATTGGTTCCTCCCTGTTGTTCAATTGCAACGGCAGTTCGACATTACTGTAGCTCAATGTTCCCCGTCCAAAATCCAATACGAATCCATTTCGTTTCATGACGTCCATTCCCAGGATGACCTCATCCACAATATCCGCAACCAGAACTTCATGTCGAAAACTATTGTTCCCGATTCGTATGGTCACCTCCTTCTTTCCTTTGATAGCTGCACTGTCGCCTGTCGCCGTTTGTAACTTGAACCCTTCCATAGGCTCAACTCCATCCGTGATAAAATCCGGCCGCACAATCGTTCTCGTTGCTCCGCTGTCCAATGTTATCAAACTGAATCGTCCTTCTACTTCGCCTCTCACCATCAAGCTCTCACCACCTTTTACCAATCTGGAAATGGGGATGAAGGTTATGGAGCATTTGGTTGTGGGAGTCAGCTTTTGCTCCTCAAAGCTGACTCTTACTCGTTTAACGCCTTCGTTGTTGTTTGGCGTTCCTCCTCGGCTGGTAGTTTTCGTTCCTCCGGTGGCCTTCGGTACATCGGCGATGGTGTTCTCGCCCGTTTGCGCCTTATCTCCCAGCATTCCCTGGAGATGTGTCCTATTTTGTCACAAACCCAACATCTGATTTTACTAGTTCCATCCCGGAATCTCGTTGACCGCCAGTTATCTGCTGGTTTGATGTTATTTCCCTTTTTGTGACTGAAGGCTGGTTCCACTTTCACACGACGTACCATGACTGCGGGTTTGATGATGTTATTTGCAGTCTCGTTGGTTAGGGCACACGCGATGGTTTCCGCGAACGATGATTTTGGAGACAATACAACAGCACGTCTCGTATCCGGATCCCGTATACCATCGGTAAAAGCGTCGATCTTGATCCGCTCTGTGTATTCTCCTGCCATGTTGTAGTGGGCGAGATGCACTAACCGCTCTATATCAGCCGCATACTCCTGAAGCGTTTCTCCAACCCGCTGACATCGTCCCTTTAACTCCATACGATGTAGCTCCCGTCGATGATCTCCTCCATATTTGCGCTCCAAAGCCAACATTATTTTTCCGTAGTCTTCCCGTTCGTATTCCGGCACAATTTGTAGGAGCTCCGCAGCACTACCTTTTAGCGCCACAATTAATGCTGCTACCCGATCCTCTTCACACCAACCATTCCTTGTGGCCGCCATTTCAAACTGGAGTTTGAAGATGTTGAATGGTGTGGTTCCGTCGAACGTTGGTGGCTTCAATTTTATCGAGCTGGTTGGTCGCGTAATTTGAGCGCTGCCATTGGTTTTGAGATGCATTAGCTCCTTTTCAATCTTCATGAATCGTTGGTCGGCCACCTCAAATTGCTGATCCATTTCGATTTTGATGGTGTCAACTTTTGTGTTAAATGTAACGGAAAGCTCTCGAAACTTCTCGTTGACACATTTTTCTTGCTGCTCCAACCGTTCGATGATGCTCTCTTGACCGGTTCTCATGACCTCCTGTTCAGCCAACAATCTTTCCTGATCGACTCGCATCTGCGCCTCCAATCTTTCTTGGCCGCTTGTTATTTTTCCTTCGAGGCCGCCGATCATTTGCTCCTGTTCAGCACGCAATGCCCTTTGCTCGGTAATCATTTTTACTTCGAGGCCGCCGATCATTTGCTGCATTGCGGCCATTAGTTGTCCCATATCGAAACCTCCAGATGTTGTTGGAGTAGTTTCTTTAACGATGACATTCTGGTTTTCCGCTCTGGTCGTTGACTCTGTTGTCACTTCAACCGCTTGCACCTCGGTTGAATCCGGTGCCCCAAAATTAAACTCATGTTGATCTGGGTCAACATTATCATCCAACAAAGCAGTACGGAGTCTCAACTGCAACTCATTTCGGTTGCCCACAGTTGGTAGATTCCGTAGCCCCAACTCCAACTTTAAATCTGCCACTTTTAAGTCCATTAACTTCATCTTGGATATTCACAATCCCACCGCTGTCACCAATTGATACGATTTCGCCGAGTGGTTATTCTAATTATTTTATCCGGTTCGATCACTGGATTGTGAATATTAAACTCGCAAAGATTAAATTTCAATTAAATTTATTTCCCACAAATATTACACCAATATTTCACCAATAATTCACTAATATTTATTTTCACTATTATTTTTCACAATATTTATCACTACTATTATTTTAACACTTCACTTTCACTATTATTTTCACTTCCCGATATTAACACTTCAAAATTCAAAATTGAACTGTTTCGTAACTCAAATGTCTACACGTATTTATACGACGCAAAGGCTTGTAGAACATTCCATTATTTTGCTTCTCTACACTTCTCGAATTTTCGTTGCGTCGTATTTGGTTCGCTCCGCCTATTTCATTATTTCTTTTTATTTTGTTCGTTTATGTAAACATTTGGTTACAGGGTAATCCCTACTGTTATAATTTTCTTTTTAATTATCACAGGTGACATCTGTGATTCGTGACAATACTATCTCTATCGATCGGTGTTGGAAGCTATTCTGTTTTCTACAAATAACTATAAAGGAAATCGCGTCGATATTATGTGCCAACATGATATAACTCCGGAGAAGATTAAAAGATAGCACTAGTATAAGTTGAATGAAATGTTTCCATGTTTTAACTGCAGTTTTTTTATATCCAATGAATTATTATCGAAACCAAAATTTAAAATTGAAAAATAAATTTATTTTATAATCGAAATTGGAAATTTTTGAAGTAAATGGGCTTATATTTATAAATCTGTGGTCATTTTGCAAAAGGGCATAAGTCGTTTTTGTTGATTTTTCAGAGCGACATTATTTTGGTTTGAATCGCTTTGACAAATCTATCTTTTACTTGATCAGGCCAATTATTGAGTAAGTTTTATTTGCTTTACTAATAAGATATGTGCAAAATCTTTCTGTTTTTTATACTTTTTTTTAAGTGATGCTCTTTTATGACTTTAAGGAGGAAATCTTTATAAACTGAGATTTTATATTAATTTGAATATTTCCCTTACTAATGGTTATAACGACAAAAAATTAATGACTTATGTAGTTTTGTACAGGAAATTCGAATATCTCAAAAAATCGATTTGGTAATAACTCGACTTATGCCCTTTTGTAAAAAGACCACAGAAATAATAATAAATAAATAGAGCAAAATTTGTGTTTTTTATTAAATTATGTCATTTCAATAAAAAAATTAATTCGCGTGCCATCTATTGTTCTCGTTCAAACGTATTGGTATGCCATCTAGAAATCTTCTCCGAAACTTGTCTGTAACAAAATCATGTTGGCTATTATGAAAATTGACACGATTTCCCATATAGTATTATATTATAAGTTATTTGGTTCTCTAATCAAAAATGATTTACATCTTTTGGCTACAATATTAACCATGTGAATGTAATCCTTGATTAATATTTTCGTTATCTTCAGGCATCTTTAATTAATCACAATTCTATTGTGTAACATTTATTATTTTAATTCTCTATACATATTTCCCAATCTTCAATTTGTTGGCTTGTACTATATAAACAAACCAATAATCTATCATCAATTTTAACGAATGTGTAATGTTGTTTCAATTGTAGTGTGTTAAATGTCAAAACAATAAACAACTGTCAACTAATTTATGCATTTTGTTATAAATTGTAGTTTTATTTTAATTAAAATAATTAATAATTCGCAATGGATTATAATATAAATAAAATGTGCCGGATTTGTTTAGAAGAAGGTGTACTTACATCTGTGTTTACTACTGAATTTCAAATGATGCCAGCTGATATGATTATGCTATGTGCAAAAGTTAAGGTTATTTTTGAGCAAAATATTTAAATATTTTATCAAATTAATCTGCATAAATTATTATAGGTATTAAAAAATGATGGAATGCCATCAGTTATTTGTAATAATTGTATATATCGATTGGGTGTTGCATATCACTTTAAACAACAGTGTGAAAACTCGGATATTCGGTTGAAACAATATTTAGGGATTATGGATCGATATTGGTAGCTTAATTTTTAATTACATATAACTGGGTGACCAACCCAAATAGTTAATGTTTTAACTTAAACAAATAATATAATTTTAGTTTGCAATAATTAAACTAAACATTTTTAGGGCTCGAGATGCGGAAACAATGACAGAAGAATGGTTGCTAGTTAAAGTTAAAAAAAATGATAACGACATGAATGAAAAGAAAAAATTAAAGAAAGGGTGAGTTGATTTAAATAATTAGGTTTAATTTTATATATCGATAACAGATAAGATTTATTTTTAGAAAATTAAAGCCCAGTAGATACAAGAGAAAAGAACCAGAAGATCGTAAGAAAAGAGGACCAAAACCAGCGCCAAAAGTTCCACAAACCTGTTACCAATGTGATAAAACGTTTAAATGTGCAGCACAACTTCAAAGTCACATAAGAATTCATACGGGTGAGCGACCATATGCCTGCACTTATTGCCCCCGAAGGTTTATCCAAAAACATAATTTAGCTATTCATTTAAGAACGCATACCGGTGATAAACCTTTTCAGTGTGAAGTTTGCAGCAAACAATTTTCAGCATTGGGCAATTTTCAGGCTCACAAAAAAATTCATGCTGGTGTTCGGGATCAAATATGCCCTGCTTGCAACAGAGGTTTTATTTCATCTAGTGATTTAGCCCGGCATATGGTTACCCATACCGGTATCAAAAATTTTCATTGCGACACTTGTGGTAAATCTTTTACACGGAATCGAGACATGCTTTCGCATAAAAAGAAAATTCATATGGATCAAAGAATTTCGGATAATTTTAAATGTCCTGAATGTCATAAAATGTTTGCTACTTCCGCGAATTTGAGTACACATTTCAAAACACATGGCCAAGCAACAACCATTGTTCAACCGTCAGTCATACCGCCGTCAATGGCGGCACCAGCTCCCATTGCTCCAACGGCTTTAGGTGGTAGTCTTGGATCGTCGTCATTAACCACAACATTAGGCGTTGGAATTGCGTTACATCCGCCGACTGGTTTGAGTTTTCCTCAAAGGTAAATAAACAATGTTTTTTACATCGATATAAGTTTAAATAATATTTATTTTTATTTTTATAGCGGCTTAAGTATGATGCATACACATTCTCAACGTCTTCATCCCTATTAAATACAATTAAAACAACTTAATCATAATGTACTTTAATTTTATTTATTATTACATATTAAATAAAGCATTGTATTATACAAAATTTAAATATTTTATTCTAATGTACTGATGGTTGATACTTCGTCACATTCACCATCGTAAATCATGGTGAGTTCATGATCCACAGTTTTTTCAACACAATCAAATATGCATTCGTTGTTATATGTAATCCCATCTGATCCACATACTGGTAGATATATTTTAGCACAAGCACAATCAAATTTTGCATTTATCAACGTAATTAGATTAATTAATATTAGAACTATTATTCCAATTATTCTCATGATATCTAACTAATTGTATTATTCTTGGGATATCAGTTCCAATGCTCAGAATAATATGATAGAAAAGAAACAAAACAGAAAATTAAAAGTTAAAATACCGGTATGTATTTTTATTTTCTTTGGTTTAGATAGACATACCGTTATTTTAAGATTAATTCATTATATATTAATAATTGATTCCAGTTCTTTACTATACATAGTATGAAACTAGAAAATAATCAATGTTCAAAGTTTTAATTTAAGTTACATAAATAAAAGTCACGAATCGTTTTAACAAATATCTTGCATCTGATAATGTTATCAAGCTAGAGCTATGTGGAATATATAATTTAATCTCAGAAAACTGTTTATTTAACATTTTTAATACTTATAATATAAAACAAATTTATAACAAATTATGTAGTGTATTTTAAATCTTAAATCTCAACAAAATCACAATCATTTTCTAACTGGTTCCCATCAGTGTCACATTTACTTCGTTTTCTCTCTATTTCAATAACATCGTAGTCAACCAAACGAGAATGGGCCAGACGACGTTTAAATACATATGCCATAATAATACATATTATACACAGTAAACCGATCCCCGAACCAACGATTATTTGCTTATGATCCTCAACATATCTCATTAATAATCTTAAAAAAAAAATGATCATTTTCATTATAAGTATTTTACCTATATTTATACTAATAATATGATGATATACTCACACAATTGAGTTTGAGTTACAATATTGTTTGCAAAGGCTGGAACTCTTGCTTTCACCTTCACGGCAATGTCTGCAATCGAATATACATGAAAACTTATTTTGTGGTTCCTTCTCTAAATCCAAAATAAACCCATCGTTACATTTACATTGGCCAGGCGCATAACATATACCATTTTCACATTCTTCATTATTTTCGTAGCTATTGAAATCGGAACGACAAATTGGTTCACATATAAAAGTATTATTTGTTTTACGAAATCCAGTATAACAATCACATTCGTTAGGCATATCACATACCGAATTAATGCACGGTTCATCACAAATCGGAGTACAGTAATTTTTTGTGCCATCTTTTAAATTAAAACCATCGTGACAAATACATGTGTTATTATTAGAGCAGTAGCCATTTTCACATTCTGGGTCGCAAATTGGTTCACAACTATTCTCTTCTGTACTTGGTTTATAGTTTTCAAAACAGACACATATTCCATTTTTACAATCACCATAGATACATTCTGGAATACATACTTTTTCACACGTCGTATTATTGATTTTCTGAAATCCGTCAATGCATTGGCATGTATATGGTGCAGAACAAAAACTATTAACACATGTCTCGTTACAAATTGGTTCACAACTATTTTTTAAGTTCTCATCGTTGAATTGAAAACCATCAAAACAGCTACATACTCCAGGTGAAGTGCAAATACCATTTTTGCAACCCCCTTCACAAATTGGATCACAAATATTCAGAAACGTTGTGTTAATAAAACCTTGATTACATTGGCATATGTTGGGAGATATACATATGCCATTAATACAATCCGGACTACATATAGGTTCACATTCGGTTATTGATTTAGTTTTAAATTTGTAACCCACATTACATCCACATATGTCTGGCCTAATACATTTTCCATTTACGCATGTTGTGTTACAAATTGGATTACAGATGTTAGTATCTAGTAAATTTTTAAATGAAAATATTTAAAATTAACAGTTGAAACAGCCTTTCAATATTTGAAATTAAAAGTTGAAACATAAATATATTTACTATTTAATGAGTTATAACCGTCATAACATTGACAATGATTCGGAGCTGCGCAAACAGCGTTAATGCATGTCTCATTACATACTGGTTTGCAAAGTTTTCCAATGGCCGTGTATCCTAAATGACATGTACAAACATCTGAAGCTAAACAATCACCATTCTCACATGGAGGAATACATATAGGTTCACAAATATTATTTGAGCTTTTACTATACCCTTGGTTGCATTCACATTTATTAGGAGCCACACATATCGAATGGCTTGGACATTGTGGATCACATTGCGGCTCGCATTCATATGTAGAATTTTGTTTACGTTTATAACCATTAAAGCAAAAGCAATTATTTGGTGCTAAACAACTACCCATAATACAATTATTTTCACAAACTGGTTCACAGTTCATATCCTTCATCATATATCCAGTATTGCAAACACATTTATTTGGTTTCGAACAGAATCCATTTATACATGATTCATCACAAATAGGCTCACACAAATAATTATTTATCAATAGCTCATAACCTTCATCGCATTTGCATGTATCTGGTGCTATACACATTCCGTTGACACATTCATTTTTACATATTGGAACACATTTCGTTTTATTTAATTCGCTAATTTCAGGTTTATATCCCATATGGCATACACATTTACCAGGTGCAACACAATCACCATTATCACAACTATCACAAGTAGGAATACATTCTGTACTTGAGTTGACCTTAAATGAATATCCTTCAAAGCAAGTACAAGTATTTGGTTCAGTACAGTTACCATTTTCGCATGGTATTCTACAATTTGGTGTACATACTGACGATAGTTTGTCCGGTATATAACCCTCATTACACCGACATATATTATCGGCGATACATTTTCCATTTGCACACTCCATTTCGCATTTGGGTGCCTTTACACAAATCTCTAAATTATTTTCGGCCAATTGGTAGCCTTTGATACATTCACATGTATTTGGTGCTACACACACTCCATTTAAACAATTACAAAATGGTTTGCATTTGAAAGCCGATTCAAATATATATCCTACATTGCATTTGCATTCATTAAATGCACTGCAATATCCGTTAATGCAGGGAGATGTACATATTGGTTGGCATACGTTATTGATTTTTTCATATCCTGGACAGCATTCATAGATCATTTTCATTTGATAAGTATACTGAAACGTTTAAAATAAAAGGACTTAACCGATAAATAATGTTTTTATACATATATGCAAGTAATAGATTAGATTTTGTTTGTAAGTATAAATATATCCGGAAACACTTTAATCTCTTAAGCAGAAATAAATTGCGACAGTCGCAAATAGATTAAAAATTATTTATGTCTTTGTAAGCTTCGATAAGATTTAAAATGTCTTTGTCTCTTACCCGTGTTACAGGTTTCGATTCCCGAACAATTTTGGTACGTTTACAATTAGTATCGTACCTGTTATCACTACAATTAACTATAATCACTCGTGTGAACCATTCCTCTTTCGTATACGGAACGGGGATACTGCAATTGATTTTAAAAACAAATTAAACTAAAGTATTATTCAATTCGATAAATATAATATGTATACGTACGATTGCCGTTTGCGGCAAAGGTTGCCCTCCGAATCAACAATCAAGCCGAAATTGAAAACTATTAACAAATATGTAAAACGATAGTTCATTTTTCTTTCTGTTTTCCAATTCACTGACGGCTATAATTTGCTTTGAAATTCAAAACTAGACTACCATACACATATTATTAATAATATAATATTGCATCTTATAGTTCTTAATTTGATAAAAAAATTATATTATTTTTTTGTTGTATTCTATGAATGGGAAATTATATAGTTTTTAACCGAGTTATCAACTTTGTGACGATAAAAGAAACAAAACTAAAGAAATAATAGAAACTGTTAGAACAAACAATTTCAATTCAATTAATAATCTATAGCTTAGAGGCCGTAAACGGCCCTTACGGCGTCTCAACTGAGACCTTATACGAACCATTTAACACGTATTGGTGCACATTGTAGGTGGTCAAAAGCCCACCGAATGTTTTTACACACAATCATTTTTCATGTCATCCGGTGCATGCTAATTTTTGGTCAACGGCGAGAGTCGAACTCGAGACCGCGGTGTGATGGAAAACTCCCTTAACCATTAAGCTACAACTTAATTATCATTAAGAAACTTAGATATGTAATATTAATTGTTTTCACGATTAAATTGTTACATATGTAAATTCCTTAAATCGGAATTAAGCTTCCAGCCGTTTATCGTTTAACTCTGAATGAGTAGATACGACCTCGAATGAAATAGAAGAGTGCAATGTTGCATGATCAGCAAAACTGTGGATAGGGTTCACTGTACTATCCATCAAGTCATTAATGTCATTAATGTATAAACAAAACAAAGTTGTTGACAAAACTGATCTCTGAGGGACTCTGGCATTTGGGGAGTGTGTCGTTGATGATCTCCCATTTAGCACAACGGTGATCTTTCGGTCTTTGAGAAAGCTTTTTATCCACTTGATGGTCACCGAATCCGAGCCATATGCCACAAGTTTACAAATGAGATTCTCATGCCACACCTTGTCAAAAGCCTTCGATATATCTAAAGCGATCTAAAGGCTTCTCCGTGGTGCTCAAGGGCGAGATTCCATTTGATTGAAACATACGTCAAGAGATCGGTTGTGGAGCGGCTTTCGCGGAAGCGATATTGTTTATCTAAAATTACTTTATTAATCTCAAGATATTTCACCAGTTGTTGATTAATGCAATTCTCAAAAACTTAAGCCACGGCTAACACAATTGATATTGGCCGGTAATTTGAAGGATCAGTTATATCACAACCACGTTTAAGAACCGGCTGCACCACCGCATTCTTCCTTCAATATTCGAACGGAAATTCCGTCAGGTCCAGTGGCCTTATGTATGTCGATTGCCTACAGGTTCCTGGAGACAATTTCCTACGAGATGTTGACAGGATCCATTTTGGAACCACAATATGGAATTAACGGGAGCGTAACTCCATCGGGAACGACTAAGGTCGAGTTCGAAGTGAAGACGTTTGCCAGTAAGTCGGCCTTCAAATATGGATCAACCACCAAAACACCGTCTGCACATTTCAATGCTGAAATATATGTTTTAGAAATATTGGCAACCGATGCGACCATCTGTTAAAAGTTGCGATCAGAGATTTTCAACTCTTGGTCGCCTTTGTTGTGGTCAGTATTCCAATTCCAGCCTTGACACGTGCTTCCATGGAATGCGGAATTGTTATAAGACAAAGATCCAGAATATGACTGCTTCTAGAATTTTGACATTCAAATGTGGAATTACTTACAATCTGCGTAAGGTCATGCGAAACAGCAAGCCACTCCGTGTGACGTCACAATTCGTATTTTAGTGATTCAACCATTATTTGGGCATTAAAGTCACCAACCATAATTATTTTGCAGTAGGGATGTTGATTGCGAATGTCATCACATTTGTCTGACAAAACTTCGAAGAAACTCATAGTTTCTGAATCCGTTTGATTGGTATCTATATAAACTAATTAAAAATGGATTTTATTACGAAGAGATATTTTAAGTAGAATAGTTTGAGCGGTCTTTGAGAAAATTTCGTACTTCTGATGCCGAGCGTACGGTATGTGGTCTTTAATGAATATACACACTAAACATTGCAACTCGAATGTTTATTCGAACTGGTAGCGCTTGAAGTAGAATTCGTTCTTGTAAATGTTATCAGGTACTTTTGTTTCCGTTAGCACTAATATGGCGGGTCTGCGTGATTCGAGATGTTGATGTGCGCTATTTTTATTAGTCACGAGTTCACGGACATTGAGGAAAATAATTGGTTAAGGCTATCAATTTCGATTCGAAGAGGCATTTTTCGGGGATTTTTTATTTCTAATACTTATTGTAAAAATTGTACGCAGAAATGCGAAAAAACGTCCCAACAAAAAATAATAAATAAACTAAATAATAAACTGAACATAAATAACAAGTAAAAATTATAAACAAAAATAAATAATAATAAAATAAAAAGTTTTACGGATGTGGGTGAAGCCCAACAATCCAACCATTTTAGTCGCCTCTAAGGACAATCAGTGAGTGCTGTGGTGGAATTCTAAGCGTTTTTTGTGGAAAGGGTGGAATTCTTACTCGAAAAACTTCCAGAATGGCATAGAAACTAGTGATAGCCAATGGCTTAGCAGGACTACGCTTGGCCAGTTTCGAAAAAGTGTCAAATTTATTGGATGAATGGTTTCGACCTAAAGACTCAGTTCATGTATTGCCAAAGAGATGACGAAAATTTGTAGCTAAACCATGAATAAACCATGTTTTATATTTCTATTGATAATAATCTGAAACTCGTGTTCAATATTGTTTGAATCATTTTAATATAAACATCAATTTTTATTATTTTGTAAAAACAAATTCTTCACACCTTTATCGATAAGCTCTTTTGTGTTATCTCAATTCATAATATTATTAATAATTTCTTTTATCTTTAAAAATTTATGACATTTTGATAACCTATACATTCTTATATTTACAGAAAAAATATGAGTAACTTTTTCAGATATCTAGAACTTTGATAGTTAACGAAAAATGAAATAAATTCATAAATTAGTGAAAAATATTGTATAAATCGAAATTGTCTATTGTACGAGTGAAGATGTTCATTTTATTATTTCCTTTAAAATATGTTTTATTCTTATATATATATATATAGATATATTATAAATTGCTCGAAGTGTACTACTATCACTATCATTGACCAGGAATGTTTCTTATCACAAAATACAGTATTTAAAAATATTATTTATTAAATAACAATAATACAAATTATAATATTGCGGCGTGTAATCCAAAATTATAGACCAAGGTACTTTTTCTGTCTTTGAAATTCGTCGTCACACGGGCCAGAGGAACGCTTTGTTAAGTTTCCTTTTTTTGTTTTTATTGCACATTCCAATAAGCAATTATTTGAATATGTTACACCATCTGAACCACATACTGGCAAATAATTTCTAGCGCAGGGACACTCTCCGGAACTACTTGCGCACTCAAATAATAATATACTTGAAATTAAAATTACAATTATCTTCATCGTGTTGTAAAACTTAACTTTACTTTTAGGTGAAACTTTTAATAAAAATACTAAATATTTATTTCTGCTTACATATATATTATATATTTAACGTTCTTATCTATGTATTATAGATAACTCATTTTGTTGTATAAGTATAGTAACAAGTCTAATATTCAGTATACAGCTGTTGTTAAGATGATTTTCTAAGTACCTACAATGTTTGTAAAAGCTTGAAGCAAATCATGGCGAACTCAAGGAAATCACTTATAACTCGGTAGAAACCTATACAAAATGTCAATAATCTATACTATTGGTGGTATATTGGAAGGGGTATAGTTTGATCACCTACACAAGTTTTAGCCTTAATAAATTTTCTTGCACCTGAAGATCTAAAGCGGGACTTGAATACTTTTAGGCCCTGTCCGATTTCTGTAATAATGAAATAATTTTGACATAAGCGAAATAATTTGCTCTTCCATATGATTTTATGTAAGTTCGTTTGCTGTCCGAATTCTGTAATAATATTGACAAGTAATTTTGAAATTTCAAACTACAAAACGTTTTAAAAAGTGTGTACAAATTAAGATTAAAGTAAATATTAAAATAGTTTAAACTCTAATAAGTCATAATTATGATTGAAGTAGAGTTTGACCGTAATATAGTGTTATTTATCTTACTATAACATACTATATGCATATAAAAATTATTGCATATGAAAATTATTAACATACATACGAGTATATAATATATAAAATTACTTTCAAGAATTTAAAATATTCTTATTGCCCGACATGTTGTTGTGTTAAAATTATTACAGAAATGTCAAAATTATAACACGCAGTTGCTGTAATAATTTGGTAGCATACATATATTATTTCGCTTATGTTAAAATTATTTCATTATTACAGAAATCGGACAGGGCCTTAATTAAATTAATAATAATTATATGATTTGATATGAGAAGTGCAAGCCAATCATTACGGTGATCCTAAAGGTTTATTAGGTATAATACTGGAATATATTCAACAAAAGCACCAAACAGATAGTATAAAACAGAGTCATTCTTTAACTACATATAATTAGTAAAATAATATAATTTATATAATTAAATATAAATTATATTATTTCGTTTTTATCTTTCTAAACAATCATTTAGACAATGTTAATACAAAGTAGATTATTTCTCTTGTAACTTACCACTATTTATATAAATAAAATTATCAGACCCAGCAACCGCCCGAAAGTCATAATCCAGCCATCAACAGAACCACGAGTATTAGCTCAAATAACAAAAAACAGTACACTCAAACTCAAACCGCGTTGCAGGTTACATACAAATTTGAGATGAACTGATAGTCCCTCATATACTCAACACGACGATCCAACAGCTCACTCGCTCACAGAGGGAACCATTCACACAAACAATTTAGTAAATAAACATACACTTCATTTCATCCCGCATGTTCTTCTCATATTCATCCATATACAACTCAATTAATTAAATGAAATTAATTTAAACTGAAAAAATGCCAAAAATTTAACCATTAGTCCAAGTGTTTCCAAATGTAACTTCCTGAACTTTGTTTTGCTAACAACGAAACATTTTAAATGTGTGCAGACGAAGAAAATTCTATAAGTTGATCAAATCGAAATTATTATTTTATTGTATAAAAATAATAACAATTTATTTAAGAAATAAAACATATTATTTTTACATTATTATACTTGTTATATTAAGATAACAATTTATTTTATTCACTAATAAATAATATAACTCGCCATGATAATGTTCATTAATAAATAGTTGCGTTCAATTTATATACCCGGATACCAACATTTTCCTTTTGATTTTAACTTTAAATTTCGATCTGGGCCCCAATCTACTGCACATTGAAATGTGCAAGGATTATAATAAGTAACCACATCACTGCCACAAACTGGATCGTATTCCATTCCGCAAGAACAAGCCCCTATCAATTGATTTTGTAAATTATAAATTATAAAAATAATTAATATTGTTTTGTGAATTGTTATCATATTAGTATATAAAATTTATCAAAATAGAAACTAATATACGGTAAGACAGTTAATGAATAAAATACTTTTGGCAAAAAACAATGAAATATATTTTCCAAAGACAATCAGATGTTTTGATTGTTTCCACATCGAGTATGCAGTGCAGCACAGCATTTTAGCGATCCTTATATCCGTTTTTATCTTTCTAAATTTGTAAATAAAAAGTAGATTTCTCTTGTAACTTACTACTATTTATATAAATAAAATGACCAGACCTAGGACCCGCCCGAAAGTCACCATCCAGCCATCAACAAAAGACGAGTATCAGATTAAACAACAAAAACCAATATACACACATTATACAGACGCGAGCATGTTAGTTGACTCCAGCTCATGCCAGCTATGACCAGACTCATTCCAATCGTATGTCAGTACAATTCCTCAATATCAAGGGACATCCCTACCATGATTCCCTATATGGATCATCTAATTCCACACTGAACTTACAGTAGTTCCCCATTCACCATTCCATCACTATTCAACCGCGTTATGGAGGCTACTTAAATATTTGAGATGACCCAACAACAGCTTATTCGCTTATAGAGGGAACAATTTACACAAACAATTCAGTACAGAAACAAACACTTCATTTCATCTCGCATACAACTATACGAACAAACTCAATTAAACAAATTAAATTAAATTAAATTAAAAAATGCCAAAAATTTAACCATTAGCCCAAGTGTGTCCAAACGTTTAGTCTCCGCTGAACTTGTTTGGTTAACAACGAAAATTTTAAATGTGTACAGTCGAAGAAGCTTCTACTTGTTGAACAAATAGAAATTATTATTTTATTGTATAATAATAATTAAAATTAATTTAAAAAATAAAACATATTATTTTCTCATTTAACAATATTATTTTCACATTTAAGATAACAATTTATTTTATTGAATGATAAATAATATGACCCGCCATGATAATGTTCATTAATAAATAGTTACGTTCAATTTATATTGCTTACTATAATTCACATCTGCCCTTCTTAGTCATCTTTAAATTTCGATCTGAGCCCCAATCTACCGCACATTGAAATGTACAAGGATTATAATAAAGAACGTTATCACTGCCACAAACTGGATCGTATTCCAGTCCGCAAAAACAAGCCCCTATCAATTGATTTTGTAAATTATAAATTATAAAAATAATTAATATAGTTTTATGTATTGATATCATATTAGTACATATATATAATTATTATCGATATAGAAACTAAGACAGTTAATGAATAAAAGAAAAGACTTTTGGTAAAAAACAATGAAATACATTTCCAAAGACAATCAAATGTTTTGATTGTTTCCACATCGAGTATGCAGTGCAACGCATTATTTTAACGATTTCGTGTTCATACGGGGTTTTATATTACATGTTAATGAATCGACTCGTTTGTTTCTACATGAAACCCGATTGCCGAGAACACAATGTCCTAAATCTATGTACTATATATGCTGCATAGGAACAAAGACCTTGGCTATCTAGGAGTTCAATTTCTCTTTTCGCCACAGAAAAAAAATGTCTGTATTGGATTGTGAGCTCGACTTACCTATGAACTCAGTCAACGTGCAATTTAAATTTATACTGTAATGTACTCTGATGTCTGATGTTACCAAGAGTCAAAGTAGTTAGTAGATTGGCTCGTTTTACACTACAATTTGGATAAAGCTATCTACCAGAATACGATGTTAGATTTGTGTTTGTTACTTGCATGCTCAGACCAACTTATTAAATAATATAAATTCATACTTCTGATAGAATATTATTCCTCCATTTTTCCATTACATAGAATATCATCACATATTATATACAAATCTTGTCATATGAGGCGACTAAATCTGGTTGTATAGCGGGCTGCCGACCCGCATCCATAAAAAATTGGAAAGATAAAAATGTCAACAAAATCGGATATCGCAAGAATAACAACGAATCCCTGCTTAAGTACACGGACACGAGGATTAAAGAACGGTTTGGCTGCGTTTGACGGCCTAATCGCGCATGTATGAATTTGTGGCTCCCCAAAAACTCGATGACCTAAAAGTAGAGACCATGTGTCCCAAGGCTAGGTATTGCTATCCTCATAAAAACATCCATTTTAAAACGTGTTGATTTCAAAGCAGCGCGCTCGGGTTGTCCAACGCGAGAGAACGTCTTGGTCTTCATCCAAATTCGTCGGCAGTGACCATTATCTGGTCATTGCAAAGCTACGATAGAAATTTTCGTACAAGTCAGAAGGACAGGGGAATATACAACACAATTCTCATGTGAAGGTCTGATATCGATAATATGAAGATAACGATAATATCAAGATCTCTTTGTCAGCAATAACATTTTACTGGAAAGTATTGAAAACCTCGGTTGTCGATGCAACCCAGCAAGCTCTCGGTATAGTGAAAACTAAGCGCAAAAATCATTGGTTTGATGAGGAGTGTTGTACTGCTCTTGAGCCAAGAAATAAAGCTCATAATGAAGCGCAAACTCGGTTCAAAATCACAATAAACAAGTTGGTGATTCTTGCTAGGAGGACAGCTAAACGAATTTGTAGACTGAAGAAGCGAAAATGGATAATTAAGCTTTAAGACCTTGATGGAAATATCTGTGTAAACATCAAAGCGATACTCGATGCATTTATGTCGTGAATATTTCTCTGCCCTACTTAATGTATAACATGTATTACAAGATGTATTTGAAGACTCCCAAATACAGACCGAAGAGATGTTCAATGAGGGTCTATCTTATAAGGAATTTACCATGACCATGCAGCGTATAAAGAAAAATTATTAATCTGGAGTTGATTCCATCAATTCAGAGCTCTTGATATTCGGAAGGCTAACTTTGTGGAACTGTCTTTTCGATTAGTATGGTGAAATGAAGTTATTCCTGAAGAATTGAAGGTGGTCGCGTTATGTCCAATATTCAAGAAGGATGTTCGCTTGAAATGTTATTCATTATTTGGGAAAAAATTACTCTTCTGCGACGGAGGAAATTATCGGTGACTAAGTTTAAGAACTATTCTGTCCAAACATCTCGTGATGTATACCAGTTATCCCTCGATTTCCAGCAAGCCTATGACTCGTTCAATTAAGAGAGGCGATGGTCAGCCATATATATATATACGTACAGCTTTGTAACGCAGTCACAATGCTGTGTAAAAGTTAGAAACACTTCAAAATAATATCTTATTCCGACAATTTAATGAACTTTTTGCATATGCAGATAATATCTGTGTGATTGAATTAAACAGCAACGGAGTGAAAGAGATCCTTTATCCACTAGAACAGTGTTTAGCTTCCTTTGGTTTCAAAATCAATGAATCCAAAACTAAATATCTAATATCTGCTTTTAGAGAACAAGACGCAATTTATTTCAGTAGTGGTAATCACACGTTTGAAGGAGTGATGAGATAGAGATTCAAGTATTTTGAATCTCTCATTATTCACGATAATAGTGTGGGAGAAGATATTAAGGTTTGCTTTGTTGCTGGCAATCGGGCTTTAAATTATCTTTGTCTGCTTTTCCAAATCAATATAATTGTAATATATATCCCAAAACGCGACGTTGTGCAAGAAATAAAAGAAAAGCAAGTACATCGGTAGGCGAGGAGGGATCAGCGTTGATGGTTCCACGGCGTAGAAGGTAATCTGACATCTTTAAATTGTTTATAACAATATCAAGAGCTGGCTCGTGATCGAAACCGATGGAGCTAGATTATCGACACGTATCGGACCAACAATGGCCTGTAAAAGACATTAAAATAATATGGTGGAACGAAGTTATGTCCGAGAAATGGAATGTGGCCTATAAGTATATAAATTACTATTTATAATATAAATAACTATAATACATTATGTGGTAAAGCATTTATTAAATAATTAAATTGTACGGGTTACATTTTTCAAGTGCAGTATTAACCATCTTGTGATCTACATTATTGATTTCAGATAAAACGACTCGATCAATCGAGATAGATTAGGTATAGTATTCGGTTGAATATCAATTTTTACAATCAGTTCTGGGTGTTCGACTAGAAGATGCTTCGTCACTTTTAAATCTAAAATACATCGACAACAGCTTATATCTGCAATTAAATCTAGTTGCATGAGCTCTTGAGATTTGTATCACTATATTATTAGGTATATATAGAACAATGAATTAAAGATATACTCGATACAAAGACACAGTATTGAGACATATAGATATGCTGAAAAGAATATGAGATTTGTAACTACGCCAACAGAGTTCTTTCAGAAATCACATTGTGTTAATTCTAATCATATTTGTCATTTATTTTACAATTTCTCGGTGAGGTGACGTGAGAAACATAATAGGGATATAAGATACAATATTGCTAATTTCGTTACTTCTGGGTTGGCAAATAAGAATGCCATATAGTATCGCAGAAATATTTTTGAATAATTTAATTATCTTGTATTAATGAGAACGTGCTTATACTTTATCGCAAGACCATATGCAATTCAAAATGCAGGCACCAAATACTAAAAATGCCATATACTACTAGGCCCCTATAAATCAAAGCTCTAAACCAAGCTAATCTTAACTCAATTTCAAATCTAAATCTTATGTGTGAGAAAATCAAAGTCTTACCAAAACTAAAGATCTTGTATATACAAATAAAAAAATGCTTAAATTTATTTTGACCGTGAGAATTTATTTAATATAAATTAATATACTATTTAAGAGCAAATATGTATAAAAATAATATATTATTTTCTTATTATTGTTATTCTTTTGCTTTAAGCTGAATTTATTATTTTACTTACCATTTCCGTTTTTTATTATTTAAGTTTTTGGTTATACATACATATTGGCTTAATTATACAAAATGTAGCTGTACCTTTTGCACAAACACCATGTCTTTAAACTAATTGCGATAACCATTGAATACGTTTTAGTACGCTATCCCATAGTATGAGCCATCATGAGCTTGTGTTTGGTGGCATGGAGGTATTTTTGTATAGTATCACCAGATTTAGAATTATGTGCATGCCAGTTTTGAAGACGATTGACGTAATGCATCCTCAAAAGTACAACTTTTTCACTAGATAATATGGTTCTTTAGTTTTGAGAACTCGCCTGAATAGAATAATTATATAAGAAATGATAAAACAAAGTCAATAAGAGGATGGGTTACTGGAAAATTGCAAACATTCCACCAATAAAGAGATCCTTCCACCAATAAAGAGATCGATCGATTAAACCCTATCCACAACACAAATGGAGCGAGAAAATAGAACTGTCATCCAGATGGTAAAAAAATCTGCTACAGATGTTATACACCAGTTGAATTCTACAAAAGCAACAGCATATTAGTTAGAATTCCTATACACCTCTATTTATTGATGTATGGAATAACCGAAGAAGCTCGCAGAAATGGAAACAGAGTTTATCCATTACAATGCTAAAGAAAGGCGAGACCTAATAGAATGCAAGAACTGGAGTGGTATCTCACTTCTGAACAGCACAATAAATGTATTAGCTATGATAATCGCTGAGCGCATAACTCCATCCAATCAACATCTTAGAATGAAACAAAATGACTTTACGCCAAGAAGGAACTGTACAGATTAACACTAAACATATCATCAAAGAAGAGCCAAACGAATGAACTCAATCAGTTGAATCGTATTATGGATAGTGAAATGGGCATACCAAAATAAACTGAAGTAATCAAAGAGATATATGGCGATACCGAAAACAAAGTTCAATATACAAAGGAAAACAAACCAATGACAAAGAGTAAGGCTGTGTATTATCTCTATCAATCAACAAAACCAGAAATACGTTCAACATGCTTCACAAGGCTTGGAATGCATCATGTCGAGGAAAACTAAGCTCGTTTGTCCAATGTGTGTATATGAAATCAGTTCTGTTGTATGGATGTGAAACATGCAACCACACGCTGAAAACACATCACATAAAAGCTACAAGTATTTGTAAAAAAATGCCTGAGAAGAATATTAAAATGCTTCTAGTCAGATAAGAACAAAAATGAAACCAAAAAGGCATTAAAACCGAAATCACGAGTGGAGATTAAACGGTCAAACAATGACAAAGTGTCCGAATGACATAAGATGAATATCATTAGAATTGAATCAATAAGAAAATAGGAAAGATGGAAGGTCAGCAATGAGCTGGAAGAGAACGGTGCTAGCCGCAAAGCGAAAGAATTCAGTAAAACGTGGGAAGGAAAACAATAGCCCTCAATAGAGCCAGATGGTCTAGTCTAGGGCTCCTTAATTGGGTATAAATAAAAAAAAAACTGAATGGTTGAACAAAATGCACAAATACTTACCAACTTATAAGTTTATCAGCAATAGCTCACAATCATAACAAATGTTTTACTATTCGAGCAAATACAGAACATACTCGTTCGAAATCACTCGATAATTTCTAGCCTTTTATAATTTGTGAATGTAATTGTAAAAAATGCCTCTGAATCGGTTATGACTTAATAAACTAGAGCGTCTTTGTATCGAACTAAAATTTTACTAGAAATATGTTTTGACTCATAGTGTTTTGCTTCATATGTTATTAATTATCAAAACCCAGCTTCCGAAAAATATTAATGGAAATACAATGACGTCACCGCACAGTAATTTAAATGCTCTCCAAATCGAATAGCATTTTGAAAAATGTATGATACTGTCAAAACCTTTGAATACTCTGGATGGCAAATATGAACAAACCACTGACAACACATTCGTTTTGTATTTTAAGAAATAATTAATTTGTGAGTTAAGATCAGACTGGAGTATATGAAAATGGGTGTACTTTCCTTGAACAGTGACTTAAGTGGTTTAAAGTATAGTGAACGTCAAAGTTTACGTGACGAATGTTATGACAAAAATATAAAAATTAGTTAATTGTTAGATCTTATATATGAACATTTTAAAACTGGTAACTGTATCAAGAATATTGTGAGAAATTTATAATTATTTTATAGCCGCAATTCTATTTATTTTGAGATAGTGATCTACTCCAAAAAATAAAATCTACACAAAGCGATTTATTTTTTTGGGTGATGAGATAGTTGCATGTAAGTTTTATTGTTATTATTACTATTCTTACAATCATTATTATTATTACCTTTTCTATTTTATTCTGCCATAATTTCTGTATAATTATTCCTGGGAAAAAAATAATAATAATCATAAGAATAATGAAGAAGTTAAAAAATGTTCATTTTCTTATTGTTTTCTTCGTTTCAATTGTTATGATTTAATTTTGATATTCTTTTTTAATTTCGTTCGGTTTTCCGCTGTTTGTTCTTATTTTTTCTCCTCCTTACGTGTTATCATTTTGATTTTCAGTTTTCTTTAACAATTTGTTTATGTCACATTTCCATTTGTATAATTTGTTTCTCTGAATTATAAGAAGGATATGATGACTTTGTGAAATCTTCACGGAGAAGTACTTAAGCGTCGTTTTAGTACTTAAGCACATTATGTCATTTTTTTGTCCTGTTGAAAATCGAATATGTTAAGCTGATTTCATACCATACTTCGATTTCTTCGTTCATCATTCGTTCGGTAATTTAGTTTTGACGATTCATACTGTGGTAAAATTTTAGAACGATTCTCAGAACGATTTTATCATGATCTAAAATAAATTAATTCCATTGGTTTCCAAATAACATGGCTTTTATTTACTTATTTTTCATTTTGGTGTAATGTTGTCTCTTTTACTCAATGTTCGTTCAGACAAAAAGTTAAAGTTAAACTAGCCCTTGTGACAGCCGCCCAGATGGCGCAGTGGTTAAAGCTGCGGCAGTTGGAGCGGGAGGTACCGGGTTCGAATCCCGATAGGGGCAGGATGGTAAAGGGATTTTTCACCATACGATTACGATCGGTGGTGTGAATGAACACATCTATGACCCCCTGTTAGAGTGCAGAATTCATGGGCCAACCCATATCCCATGTCAGTACTATAGGCTGTCATGGAGCTATGCAATGTGCAGATGGTTCTACATAAAACGGACCTATAGCCGTACGTCCTCGATTTGGCTGTAAAAGCGTAAGGTAAGGACGTAAATAAGCGAACCGCGAAAGAGTTGGAAGTGCCTCGAGCCCCGAAACAGATTGTAGAGATAAAAAACAAACAAACAAACTCTTGTGACAAAATCGTGGAACAAAAAAATGTCGTTTTGGAGTACTACGATTGGCCGAAAAAATTGTTTGAATCAACGAAGAAATTGAAGTATGATTTCAGCATAAAGCTTGTCCAAAGTACGAAAGAAAATACAGTAGATAATTGGTTCAAGTACCATTTCCAAGAACGTAGAAATCAATTTTGCAAGAGTAATAAATAGTGGAAGAAAATTTTTTTTAGATTAAACTCGTGGATTGTATTTACGGAACATAAATGGGCACTATAAAAAAGCAAGGTATACTCAGAACACCGTGTAAGTAAATAAGTTGTTTGAGAATCTTTGATCTTGTGGGAGTGTAGTTTTTTTTTCAATGGATACCATCACACCTGCATATCAAAGGTAACGAAAGAACCGATATAATTGCAAAAAGAGGTTGCTTGAATGAGGAGGAATGAATGGATGTTCCAGATGAATCTATGAAGAAAATCAAAGTGAGTTTGTGGAAAAATGTAAAATAAAAGGCATGTATACATACTTTGAATGGTGTACAGTGTCCATTTGAAAAAACCTTTCTCTAAGAAAATGAAAGGAGACCCTCATGAGTGCAAGCAGTGTGACTAAAATATTAAAAATGTGTAAAGTGGGTATACGGCTATGAATGACTTTATTAGAATGAACAGTATTGAGATACGAAAGTAGATCGATGAATGAAAGGTATTTTCAAATTAAAATTAAACATGTGAACCAAATGACTCCTACAATTTGAAGCTAGTGCCATTAAATTCATGTCCCTTACCGTGTCAACAATCTAACTCCATCGGTTTCGATCATGAGTCAGATCACCAGAAGATGTCAGATCGCTCTCTACGCCGTGAAGCCATCGTCGCCCACAACGCATCTTCCCCTACTGAAAGGCGGCTTACCTTTCAAAGACCGCTGTATCATTCGGTTTAATCAGCACACAGAACTAAAATCCAAAATTATTTAAAATAGAAATTTGGATACATTTTCAATAAAAATAAACACATAAAATTATTATTACACCTTTGATTGTTAAGGTCCATCTCTCACATCACACATGAAAACAGATGTTTGATTAACACTCTGTATAATTTCAGCTTATCCGTTTTATTGCAAGATATTTTGATTTCAGAAGTGGACGTAGACGATATAAAGCTCGATTGCCAGCAGCAAGGTGAAGTTTAATATCCTCTCCCATACTATTATCGTGAGTAATGAGAGATCCAAGATACTTGAATCTCATTACTCCTTCAAACGTGGGGTTCCCACTACTAAAATCATTTGCGACTTGGCCTCTAAAACCATAAATCAGATATTTGGTTTGGTTTTGGACTCATTGATTCAGACCAATGAAAGCTGCATACTGTTCCAGTGGATCAAGTATCTCTTTCACTCCGTTGCCATTTAATCCAATAACACAGATACATATGCATATGCAGAAAGTTGATTAGGTTGTTGGAATAAGATTTTGTCTTGATGTGTTTCACTTATATGAAAAATGTAGTCCAACATGAGATTAAAAAGTATAGCTTCTTGTCGAATACTAGAAGTAATTGCAAAAGTTCTCGATAGCCTGGTTTCAACTTTAACACAGCATTGTGACTGATGCGTTACTGTCATTTTACACAGACGTACATACTTTTTTGGTATTCACCCTACTTGAATATTGGGCATAGCGCGGCCACTTTTCATTCTTCAGACATAACTTCATTTCGCCATATTAATCGAACAACGTCGAAAATTGAAATCAAGAGCTCGGAAGAATGTAATCAACTCCTGATGGACGATTTTTCTTTAAGGCTAAGGTCTCAAGACTACAACAACTCAGCAATGAGCGCAATTCGTGTGGTTTCTTTAATGGAATCACCAAATTTCACCATACCTTAAGATCTCGGTGAACTGCCATTCGGGACCAGGATGGAATCCTCTGTGTTCGACACGGTGAACATTTTTCTGACATAGTTAATGATCCTACTGTACCACAAGCTGTATTTGAATACCCTCAAATACAGACCGCAGAGATGTTCACTGAGGATCCATCCTATATGAGGAATTCACAATGAGCTATATTACGTTGCTCAATAGCAAGACGACATTTCTCATCAAATCAATTATTTTTGGGATCAGTTTTTACTATACCGAGAATGTACTGGGCAGCATCGACAACCGAGGTTTTCAATACTTCCCAGACACTGTCCACTTCATCAGATTGGTAATTAGATCACAAAATGCTATTGCTGACAAGATCTTGATATCTTCGTTGCGTTTCTTTATTTAGCAGACCTTCACAGGAGAATCGGGTTCTATATTCTCCTCTCCTAGGGAGACTTGTGCGAAATTTTTTATCTTCGCTTTGCAGTAACCAGATAATGGTCACTGCCTACGAATTTTGTCGACGACCTCTAAGATCTCACGTCTTGTACAACCCGCGCCCACCCGCACCCTATAGAAATAAACACATGGTCAATTTGACTTCGAGATGTTTTACGTGGATGTGTCTATGTTTGGGTGTTTTTATGAGGAAAGAATGTACTTGCCTCTTTGAGATCATGAGCGATCGCAAAGTACATCATTCTTTCCCCATTTTCACTCGCAGTTTCGTGTCGGGAGTACGGACCTTTAGTATTATATAAGTCGGTCTGATTTCTGTCAGATCTATAGCATTAAAGTCACCAACCAATTTGACATCGTGCACAGGTAAAGAGCCCATCAGATTATCCAAATAATTGTAAAATATCTTTGTTTTGGGGTTGGCCACATCATTGGGCGCATGTACACAGACAATTTACAGGTTGGGTAATCTCATGTGCAAGCGAAGCGTACACATTCGATTATCTTTTTTAACTGTGGCCTAATGACAAATCCAACTTTAACATTTCCGAGATTATATCCACTGTGTAGCAACGTATAGCTTTGGAACACATAGTCTCCACTTTTAGGCCATCGAGTATCTTGGATCGCTACGAGTTTCAGCTGATACTCTTCCATACATGTGATAGGACCATCAAACACGCCAGGTTTTCGAAGTGACTGCAGGATCCTCGTACCGGTCCTCAACCTTGTGTCCAAGTACACTTAAGCGGGGAAGTCATTGTCATTATTCAGCGATCCAATCAGATCTAGTCGCCTCCTACGACAAGCTCTGGATACGGTGGTATAAAATATTAATGCCTCCATCCACAGAACAGACAACATATAAATAAGTAATCAAAATATTCTTGATAATTTTAAAGATTTCATTAAATTATTCATCTATTTTGTATTGTAACGTTTACAACTTAAAATGATAAATAAATAAATGATTGGAGATTCAAATTCAATCAGCGACCAGGCGCGCAAAGAACAAGTCATTTTGCAAAATACTTGTTGGTTTAATTGGCAACAATATGTAAATTAAAATAATGTATGAGTTTTATTTGCATCTCGTTCGACACCATCAATTTTATGCTCCATTTTGTTTTTTCGACTGACAATTTTTTTTTTCTTAATTTAATTTTAAAATTTGTATAGAGTTTGTATAGAAATAAAATATGAAATTAATTTCATACATACAGACATTTTTTCTATATACGTATACCAAAATGTGTCATTCATGTGTGGTAGAAAAAATTTTTAATTTATTTGTTTGTGAAACAGAGAAAGAAACAAATATTATTATTTTCCCACGGAATACAGGGGGTTTCAAAATTTTATTAGTAGTGTGTGTGTACAAAAAAATCATTTAAATGTGCTCAATTCGATGATCAAGTCTTGATTTTATACTGTTTGTTAAACTCTGTTTTATCTCGATAGATTGTTATGTGTATTTGTAATTATTAATTAATTTTCATGTCTAAATTAAAAACAATTCATAATTTATAACTGTGGGAAAAAATCAGCTGTGAACAGGTGTTCGTGTATATATTCTTTATTTTCTATTCTCCCTTTTTATTTAATTTGTGATTGTGTGTTAGTTTTTTTATCTCATACTGCAACGCAACAAACAAATAACAAGCTAGTTGGAATAGAACAGTCAAAATCAAATGTACGAATTGTTTGTTTAATGGAAAAGTGTTGTGTTGTATAAAATATTTATTTTAAATTATTACATATTCAAAATATATAAAACCGATAATCTATATCTGTGCATTTTCTATTGTGAGATTAATTAATTAAGATAGTTTACGGTTTTACGAATATGTAGTTATAAATTGTAATAGAATAAAAGTGAGGTTATATTATAAAAACAAATTTTTATAATTACATTAATTTACGATATATAATAAATTACCAGCATACATATTACAAATATGATTAATTTCAAATAGTCTTTGAGATTTAATATAAATTTCATACTTATAATAAAGCTGACTATGTAATAAATTGAGCGGTTTCGTTGTTTTCATCATTTTGTTGTGTTTTGACGGATGCTAATTTAGAGTTATAACGATACATAAATTTATTTATTGTAAGCGAATTAATATAAAAAATATTGTGAGAATATATATTTTAAAGTGTAATATTTCAATGACTTGAAATTTAATAATAGTTTTGTTGTTTAATATTGTATTGTGCAGTTTAATGAAAATGCCTCATCAATATGGATTAACGGGATACGCTCAATCCCCGCCGAGTCCCCCATCACAACACAATGCACTTATACCGAGACTTGGCGGGGCCGTTGTGCCGGCTGGAACGGGTGCAAATACTCATAATTCACAACCGGGTCCCGTAACAATGTTTCGAACAATAGAAGATAAACGTCTAACTAGAGAAGCTATGGAACGATATTTAAGAGAACGAAATGATATGATCATATATATTTTGCACGCTAAGGTAATATAACGACAACGGTTACGACTAAAATATTACATAATATGTAAATCAATAAAAATTCCGAAAGTAACGAACATCTTAAATGTTCTATAATTCCGACAACTGTGGGTCCTAAATACTTCTATTATTGCAGTGAGCTTTTTACTTACAATCTCGGCCGTTGTAAGTCAAAAGAATACCGTACTGCTCGATTTGGTAAATTTACTCTTCATGTTCAGATAAACGAATCCCTTTTTTCGTTTTATTGTTTAAATAATAAAGATTAAAGTACAACATTCGGTTATAAAATTAAGATTATTATTTAGATCTCGTATTGGTATAGTTCGGATACTGATCTCGAAATAAATTCCATTCGATTGAATTCTAATTTTACAATTTTCATTATAGGTAGCACAAAAGTCGTACGGCAATGAAAAAAGATTCTTCTGCCCGCCACCATGTATATATTTATTTGGTGATGGTTGGCGGCATCGACAAGAGGAAATGATACGAAAAGGTGAAAACGAACAAGGGTCAACCTTATGTGCATTTATTGGAATAGGAAACTCAGAGCAGGATATGCAACAATTAGATTTAAACAACGGCAAACAATATTGTGCAGCCAAAACTCTATTCATATCTGATTCAGATAAACGAAAACATTTTATGCTATCAGTGAAAATGTTTTATGGAAACGGTCACGATATAGGTGTATTCAATTCAAAACGTATAAAAGTAATATCAAAACCATCAAAAAAGAAGCAATCGCTTAAGAATGCCGATTTGTGTATAGCAAGTGGAACAAACGTTGCACTTTTTAATCGACTTAGATCCCAAACTGTATCAACTAGGTATTTGCATGTCGAAAATGGCCATTTTCATGCTAGTTCTACACAATGGGGTGCATTTAAAATACATCTTTTGGACGATAATGAAAGTGAATCAGAAGAATTTAATGTAAGTTTATTACCTAAACATTCGAACACACATTTATTAATTAATTATTAAAATAATAGGTTAGGGATGGTTATGTACATTACGGGTCTACGGTAAAATTAATATGTTCTGTAAGTGGAATGGCATTGCCAAGACTAATAATAAGAAAAGTAGATAAACAAATGGCATTGCTAGAAGCAGACGATCCTGTGTCGCAACTACATAAATGTGCATTTTATATGAAAGATACAGATCATATGTATTTGTGTTTGTCTCAAGAAAAAATTATACAATTTCAAGCGACACCATGTCCAAAAGAACCGAACAAGGAGATGATCAACGATGGAGCTTGTTGGACGATTATATCGACTGATAAAGCAGAATATCAATTTTACGAGGGAATGGGACCAGTGCGATCGCCCGTCACACCAGTACCAATTGTGAATTCATTAAATATAAATGGTGGCGGTGATGTAGCTATGCTTGAATTGACAGGCGATAATTTTACGCCACAATTACAAGTGTGGTTCGGTGATGTCGAAGCTGAGACTATGTACAGATGTGCTGAAGCATTGCTATGCGTTGTTCCTGATATTTCACAATTTCGTGGAGAATGGTTATGGGTACAGGTGTTAGCAAATATATTTAAATTTATTTTATTAACAAACAACTTTGTTTCAGGTCCGCCAACCGACGCAAGTGCCTATTTCTTTAGTCCGATCAGATGGCATTATTTATGCCACAGGATTAACATTTACGTACACTCCTGAGCCCGGACCGCGACAACATTGTGGGCCGGCTGATGAGGTCATGCGACGTGCAACAAACAGTAATAATAATAATAATAATACAACACAAAATACATTACCAACATTAGCTGAAGTAACATGGAATAACCATGGGCAGCTACCCTAAACTAAATTATAAATAAGAAAAATTTTATTTGATCTTTAATAAAATATATTGTATTTTTTTGAACACAACGAAAATTGAAAATTGTATTTAATTAATTTTCAAAATCAAATGATTTATTTAGTATTAAAATTCTAGATATTGTTTATAAAAGATTTTATTTTTAAATTATTTTACTAGCAACAATTCTTTCACCTATTTGTTTTAATGTATTTATAATTAATTGATATAATCGGTTATATATAAGTGATTTTTTATTTAGTATAAATGGAGATAATTTCATATATAAGTTTGTGTAACTTAATAAACCAGAATTAAGGCGATATAATGGAATTTTCAAATTGTTTCTATTTATAATATTTAAACAAATAACTAAAAATTATTTGTTAACCTTATATCAAACTAAACAGATTTAGTGTAACGTTTTAACAAACTGTTCTGATAAGAATTCCTTGATTTATAAAAGTGCAGATCTGTGTGTTTAGTGCAACACAATTCAGTCAAATAGCATCCTTATGTATAATAATATGGATGTAGGGAAACAAGTTTGATTCACGACTAGTGTTAAATATGTTTACTCACGAGATTCACGACTTGTGTTAGAGATCGTCGACGAGATAGTCATCGCTTTACCCAAACATAACAAACAAGCTGAAAAAATTATTTCATCTAAGTAGACTAACCTCTAGGTGGCTTAGTTACTTTGGTAGTAGGTGATTGCTAAGTTTTTAAATACAAATGCTAAGCTATTAAATACAAATACCTCAATTCCATAGAAGTTGTCATTTAATTCTTTGACTGCAATTGATCAACTTTCAAATATGTTATACCTTATATCTCTGTGTCAAGTGAAAATTGCTTATCATCATGATGATATTTATACCGCTCTTCTTGCAATTTTTCTTTCAATCAGTTGTTAAATACGAAGTGTGTAGTTTTGATTTATTGAATTGACTTGGAAATTAGATAATAAGCATAAATATTAAGTAGTTAGTCCTATATCAAGCAACGATGCCTCGAATATACACCAAGTATGCCAACATTACTTTTCTAGTGAAGTTAATTTTTACATACGAATATAGAAGAAAAACAAAAAATGAAACTAACAAAGTTAATTAACCCGCAATCGATCTGGGCTATTCTCGTTCTCTTAACATTTGGTAGGAGGTAAGTACGATTTAATATATGTATGTCATTTCAATTAGAAGAATTTGAAAATCTTTCTTATTTTTAACAATGAGTATTCAAAAAAAAAAATAGAATTTATATTCAGAAAACTCCGTTCGTACCATTGCGATTTTTTTTAAGTGGGATGAAAATTGGTATAAAATTTTAAAATATGAACTATTGTACTTTAGAAATTTTACTTTTAGATTTATTTCAATTTGCAATATATAAAAAAAACTGGGGATAATATATACACAACACAATTTTTTGAATTCTTCCCAAAGCTATTCTTACTAATAGTATCGTAAAGATTTTGAAACTGTTACCAGAAACATGGAAAATAATTTGTTAATTATTACAAAAAGGAACGTAATATTCGATAGAAACTAAATTCTTGATATCTCGGGAAAACTTTAAAAAGCTGAAATACAAATATTCTAGTAATACATTTTACATAAACAAAACTGCATTTGAAGTTTTCAACTGTAACATCTTTTTTATTATTATACTTTATATAATTTTTAAGTAATTCTAGTGAGAAAAATCAACTTGTTATTTTCATAACGTGGATCAGGCTGCACTTTAAATACAATTCTTAAATTATTTAAAGATTTCACATCAAGGCGCGTACCTAGTATTAATTATTTTTATAAAATGAAACAAAACTTCATAGATTTTAACAAATATAATATGTAAATATTTTTTGTAAATTTATTTCTAATAAAATTTCAAATTATAATTATAAAAAAATTAACTTATTATACATATTAGAATTTAATATTGTTCAAATGGTCCCTAATTGAATTTGAAGGAATATGATTAAAATATAAACAATTTATTTTGTATTTACTAATTTATGCTATTAAGGTATTACTAATTTATAGTTGTATTATTTTGTCAATCACAGCCTTTCATTATTAATATAAATTTTATATTCATTATACTTATTCGATAATAATACTTTATAAATTATTGGGGTCAATTAATATACATTATTTAGGATTTAGGAAATAAAAATAATTTTTAAGGCGCTATTACAACTTTTATACAGAAGGCCAACAAAATTAACCAAGGAATTGTAAGGCAACATTTCAGATCAACATTTAGGAAAACAAATAAATCGGAACTGCGGTATTGTTGTTGTAAATCATTCAATTAGAAACATCATGCCAAGAAACTTGATTTATATGATTCAATTTTATTTAGTTGTATAAAAATTCAATTCAATTCAATATCAACATAGTAACTGTGCAACTGAATTGATTATGTGATAATTAAAAGTGCCACACCATTTATTGATGATTTGATTTAAGTACATTTTGATGTGTCAAACAATATATTTGAATAACATAAGAAGCTTCTTAATCCATCCCAGAACATTCCGTTTTTCCAATAATTTGCAGGTATTAAACTAAAGTATGCAATTTAAAAAATTATCATTATTTGATTAGATAACTTACTTTCAAAATTGTCAAAGTTTTGAGAAATAAAATAGCACACACAAAGACGACTTCAAAATTATGGCTGACCAATATGTTATGACATTTATTTGAATTCTACATCGCCAAACTAAATATTATCCAAACAATTATATCCATATTTAACATATGACAAAAGTTAACTTCAGGATCCTTATACTATCAAGTAATAATTTTCAAATGTTCGACCTTCTCAAACTGTGTCATTTAATAATCAAATATTTTAATTTAAATAGATAAATCAGTAGATAACTTATAGTTCGATTGTTTTAAGTGTTCTTTGTCGCTAATGATCTTCTTAACGCAAACAAATATTTTCTGTACATATTGGCGGTTGCATATTGAAACAGAATCGACATTGTACCTAAAATTGATGTATGAATTTTTTGCTTTAATTAATAATTGATTTTATATGTTGGATGAAAAAGAATACGGCATAACTATATGAAAATATATTTTTATTTTTAACAGTTTTTCAACGATTTCTTAATTAAAAACTAAGTAATAAGAAAATAATAAGTATTAGTTTAAAAATTCAAAATAAATAAATTATGGCAAATATATAATATTAGTCGCATTTTAAAAACGAATAAAACAAAATGAATTTGTTCATCAGGTTGCGATTGTAGCAATATTTTGATTCTTAGGCACCTGATCGATTACTCTAAAAAAAGAAATAATAATATAATGAAATTATATTTAATTTAATATTGACACTATATGTAAACGTACCTGTAAATAGACGATGCTGATGTTGAACGTGACCACGATACTAGTAGATCTTCTCCATTGTTTTTCGATTTTCGATCATCTAATATAGCTTTTACACTATCACTTGGCCAAATCGAAGTTTGAAGTATTCGAATAAAAAATCTAAAGAATTAAAACAATTTTAAATTATATATTATCGAAAGATAGATGAGATTACGAATGTACCTAGGTAGGAGTGCTATCACAACGGTTAAAAATAAAACAAGCCAATACTTTATGCTACTAATACACATGTATATCACCCAATACGTAG
Organism: Tipula lateralis; assembly: GCA_963932295.1. Classification (NCBI taxonomy): domain Eukaryota; kingdom Metazoa; phylum Arthropoda; class Insecta; order Diptera; family Tipulidae; genus Tipula; species Tipula lateralis. Next base: position 194,432,497 of record OZ010736.1, on the reverse strand, counting down.
AAGGCAAACCAAGACACGTCACACACATCGCATTGTAAATTAATGAATATGCGTAAAATGATCCTAAACTTACAACTATTGATAGTAAATGCAATATTGTCTGAAAAAAGATAAATTTTGTTAAGATAAATAATCGAAAAAGAAAAGAATAAACATACCCATGATTGAATTTCAATGGCACAATGTAGTAACATTGTTACAAGACAAGATGTTCCTATCGTTGTCCCAAATTCCCATATACCCACATCTGTGTCCCAATAAGCCGTTTTTGCTACAAAAAATATAACGAAGCTTTGATACAAAGAATCGAGCATAACAATCCAAAATGTGTGCGATTTATATGATTGTCCACAACGACTCTAAACATAATACAATTAAAAGTTATATTATTATACAAAAATGAGTATTATTATGCAATACATACATGTTTGTAGAGGTAAGGACGTTTCATTAATAAATCTTCAGGAATATTTTTATCGTAAACACCGATGGCGATTGGTGGTAATGATGTGAATACAAAATTAAATAACATTAAATACATTTGATCGATCATCACGGTACCAGAAAAGCCGCAGTATAATTGATACCAAAATATTAGAAAAACAAAACTCTAGAAATAAATTTAAAGGTAAAATTCAGTCTCTATCAATGTTTATCAAACTTACTGCATTTTTGTAGAAGAAAAATAAAATCATTCGAGCTAATCTATCATAACACCAATGACCATGCACCAATAATAGTCTTTCCAACATTCTAAATTTCGCCAATGTGAAATCTGACGCCATCACAGCTTGCATTCCTTCCTGTCCTGATATCCCAACACCAACGTCTGCCATTTGTATCATTGATACATCATTTGCTCCATCGCCAATTGCTAGAGTATTCATTCGAAGTTCATCTTTAACTATTTTAACTAGAAAAGCTTTTTGTAGTGGTGTCGATCGACAACATAGCACCGCTGAACAATATTTAGTTAACCGTAAAAACGGTTTTGTTAAATTTGATCGTAAATCTAAAATAAAGGTCAAAGTTTTGCCATCGACAACGAGTGCTCGTCCTTTTATATCATCCCTTCGAATAGTTTCAAATGATTTGTGAGTCGTCTGTTGTTTTTCAATTTCATTCAAATAAAACATAATATTACTTTCGGCTGAATCACGCGACCGGGCAGTTAATTTTAATAATTCCATACTTGATGTAAATAATTTTGCTGAGTATGCTACATTTATTGCGGTTTCAGGTTTATCGCCGGTCAATACCCAAATGACAATACCAGCTGATAATAGTGATGATATTGTTTCTGGTACACCTTCTTGTAAACGATCTTCAATTCCCGTTGCACCAAGTAGGGTCAAATTTTTCTCTAATATTGAAAACGATTCGCGAATTTTTCTTTCTCGAAATTCGAGCGACATTTCATTTTCTTGATGTTTTTGCAACCAATCGTTGAATTCTGTGTAACTTAATTTTCGTTTTCCCATAACTAAAACACGCAAACCTTGACGAGCATACGAATCCAATTGCTGTTGCGTCTTTTCACGAAAATGTCCTTCTTCCGAATTTGGATCACAATGCGAAAGTTCTGGCATTATTGAACTATCGGCACCTTTCGTATATAAAATTACATCTTGTGTTCCTTTTCGCCTTACTACAATTGACATACACTTTCGATTCGAATCAAAGGGAAATATTTTTAAGATCTCAAATTCCTGTATACCTTCCTGTAATTGATTTACTATAATATATGTGGGACTACGATTCAATACGCAACAATCGTAACTGTATGCCGCATTGACTAAAGCTAACTCATCGGGACTTTCAGCTTCATAAATGGGTCGATCAGATCTATTTGGTGAATAACTACTACCAGAACTTTGTTCTTTTTTTCTAGATAAATTCGAATTTTTTTTACTATGGTTCATTGTATTATTCAAAATTGAGGAAATTGAATTAAGCTTAGAAGTTATAATTGATTTGGTACGTTTTGTCGGTGATACGCTATTATAAGTTATCGTTGGGTTTATATTTAAACGTGGACTCTCCGAAGTCGGTGTCGTTTCGGTTGAACTACTTATTGGTGATAAGGAGGGAATATGTTGCGATTTTACGGCTAATGAATTTGGTGGTATAAGACTATTGGGTGGTGGTGAAGGTGTAACACTTCGAGATTCAGCTAATCGAGCATATCGATCATGCATTTTACTTGTTGTACTCAATGGACCATTTCTAATATTATTTTCCGAATGCTTTAATAGTGTTAGTGCCGTGTCATCGTGCCCTTCAATCATTCCGCTCGCATTCATTAAATCGTGATGTGGTGTTTGACTTACGACAACGGTATTACAAATAGCTAACACTAATAAAAATTCGTGTATTTTCTGCGCATGGCTTGAATAGTTAACGCCGCTTCCTGTTAAACAATTCATATCGTCTATTAACTTTTGATTTAAAATTAACGGTGGTGGTGGCGCTCCAGGAATACTATATTGAGTCTCGAGCTCCGATGGCAAATGATTGTAATCCAGACCACCTATTGAACAGCGTCGAAAAATCATTTTATTTTCAGTTAAGGTTCCAGTTTTATCGCTGAAAACGTATTGCACCTATAAGAAAAAACAACATAAGAACCCAAATTTGAATATTGCTATTATTTGTTTTATATATTACTTGGCCTAATTGTTCTGTGATATTCATAGCACGACATTCAGTTTGTTTATTGGTTTGACAATCATACAATTCAATATTATTGTGAATATGGTACACTTGGAGTATTTTACTGAGTTCTAACGTTACATATAAAGACAGCGGGATCATTATCTAGATAAGTAAAATTGAGCATTGAAATATGTTAACATTAGATATTTCGAATAATTACTAACCTGCAGTATTATTACAAATGTCCAAAAATTAAGTAAACCCTCATATGCAGGATCAAATATTTCAGGTAAAAATGGTGCATTCTTATCTACATACGGTGTAAGCCACATTTTATAGCCAATTGCCCCGATAAAACATAAAATTATTAAAATTATAACACACCTGAAAATATAGAAAATCATAATGAATTAAGATAATTTTCAGTAAAAATAAAATATTACTTCAAATAGTCTTCTTTCGACCTTTTCTTTAAAATCAAACCGATTGTCATACACTTTTTACTTAGCGTATAAAATTCGAATTCGAGGTCTCATCGGGATCATTATAAAAACAACATTCAACTGGTGGTAAATATTTGTCCCAATCACGATAAATATTTTGTTATTATTGCTCAAAAATGTTCTAGAGTGATTAAATAGATAGGCGTTTTGATTTTGAATTTATATCAACTCATTAATTATGTATGAATTAATGAAGTAATTGCTCTACATCACGACATCACGCTAGTCTATCATGATTATTATATATATTTTTTTTTGGCTTAAACAACAACAAACAACTTACCATATTACATCCATATTCATTTGTTGTTCGATTTGGGAACGTTTGTAACGTGGACCACTATTGTTTAACATAGATTTAGTTTCGTGTCCTGCGTATACAACTAATCCTTCAATGAAATCAGTGTTCTGTAATTAAAAAAAATAAAACAATTTAATTAAATCAATGGAAATTTTTATAATTTGGACAGAGTAGTAGAGAAACCTACACTCATTATTCTTTGAGGATTACAATTAACTTTCGGCATTCCGATAAATGTAAGCTCATTGTACAACTGAATAACGATCTCGTACTTTAATTTAAGGAGAAAGAATAAATTAAAAATAAATTAGGTCTCAAAAACTAAATTACGACAACTAGAAATGAATCGACGGTTAATCTTAGTGATTTAAGAGTTTTTGGAAAACCATCGGGGATAAAGGATATCCTAAACATATAAATTAAATGAAAGATATAAAAGTGTGGTGTGTGGTCAAACTTCTATTAGGTTTGATTAGTTAAAGTATGTGTGCACTACACTTACCTTTAAACGACTTTCTCGCAATAATAAATTCTCTGATGCAACAGGTATTCGTTCACCACTGGCATGAACAACAGCGCCATGAAATCGATAAATTTTTGTTGACGGTGTATCAACTTCCACTCTACTTTTAAATTTACTTGGAGTAAATAAATGTTGCTTTTCCACGAAACCTCTTACCACTTCACGCCGCTTTAAATTAGTTTCGCCATCTAGATCACAAGTGTCAATGTAGCATATACCATGTGGTTCACTTGTCCGCAACAGTAGAATATCGGCTGGAACCGTCTCATTATTCGATAAATGTATCAAATCACCTACTCTTACATCTTCCCATAGAACTCTTTTATATCTTTCCAACTCCCTGAAAACAGAAATGCAAATATTTACCATAGTTGACCTTAAGTCGTATAATTCTAGGAATGATTCTTTACACTAAATCGAATCTTTTCTTCATTATATTAAATTTTTATGAATGAAACGTAAATGATTGAATAATGTAGTTACTAGTACGTACATAATTAAAATTCAATTTAAGGGAATGTAAGACATGCCGATATTTTTCGAGTTCAATACGTATAGCCAAAGCAAATACATAACAAATTAATATTATTTATTCATGGAATAACATTTCGTTTTTTCATTTTATATGTCGAGGTGACCTTTTATTCAAGCTATGTATAAAAACTGTTACGGACATAGTGTTATACATTTTATAATAAAAGGAAACCATTTCGGAAAATTACTTGATAATTTACCTCAGTATTCAATTTATAATTGGAAATGTTTTCAATTAAAAATGATTTATTTGGGAAGGTGTTAGAGTTTTATTTCTTAGTAAATCTCTAGCACAATACATAAAAATTTATCAGAAATAAGCAATTATTCCATTTGAATGTAATTTAAGTCTCAAGCCAAAATGACAATCGGTAGAAACAAAAATAAACAATCAAATGATGCGTCATGTAATGCTTCTAGTTTGTTCAAAGTTTTCGTAGAATCAACGCTTCCAAAACGTGACATAAACTATAATCAAAATGTCTAATAAGTGTTGACTCTGTCACTGGAAATCACTGGGTTTAGTATTAAGAAATCTAACGCATGACCATGACCTAATTTTTAGACACTAATTACCAATATGCTAACGATTACAAAGCTCTCGCATTTCTTAGGAAATTCCCATGCAATAACTTCTTATTAATTTAAGCTATTGAATATATAAATCCATGTGAAAAATTGGCATGCAAACGTAACAGATGCCTTTATCGATTATCTGAATACGAAGCTACTATTATATTTTAAAAATGTATAGAAATGATTGCGGCAAATACATAAGGATATAATGAAAACATTAATCATATAGTTCGGAAATCGTTACATATTATATAATATATTAATGTTTACCAATTGTGTGGCGTATAATATGTATAATTGCAATAATATGTATAATACTGATGGCATGAAGTTAAACTGAGTTGTTTCAAAAGCAAAACAATAACGAAACCGACAAGCAATAAATTTAAGAATTATTCATAAATCTACTTCAGAAACCCTGTTCTAATTTTTTGTAACTGCAAAACCTTGTAAAAATAGAAATGACAATAATTATTGATATAAATATCAGCTTAATGCCTTTTGAGTAATTGAAAAAGTTAATTTTCCAATGGAATTAAAGTTTCTATTTTCCAATACTACATGATTGTCCAAAATTCCTGACTTAAAAAAGTAGACAGGACATGTTTCTACAATGAAACAAAAAGAATTAATAACAAAAATAAGAATATTTATGCGGTTGACCAGACGATTGAAAGGTTAAAACATTGACTCAACTAAACTTGATATGTTTTTGTCTTACTATAAAATTTGGTCAAATTTAAAAAACATTTCCCACTTTAAATTGTACAAAAATATGATTATATGACTTATATTATACGGAAAATTAACCTTCCAACTGCCATGCTTAAATGAAAAAATATTTCCAATTTAAAACACATCGGACAATCATTAATAATTTTTTGCGTTAAACAAAACTATGTACTCGTTATATGTTAGTCAGATACGTATAAGCAAGGTCGTTACTGTTTAACTATATACATAATGTGCATCAAGGTGTTCAACTGTTACTGGTACACAGACGCAAATTCGATTTTCAAAATTTGAGTTTGCATTTTATATGTTTCTAAAAATAAAAAAAATATTCAAGTTCATTGGTTCCATAAAGAGCTAAATGCTGAAGTATAAGTACATTATATACTCGTATATTAAGTGTCATCAGAGACGCTTTGTTGCGCCAAATATTACGTATTGCATTCATAAAAGCTAAAATATATCGACTTAAGTAGTGTGAAGGTAGAGAGAATACAATTCCATCTCACACGATCAGCATCTCGACGATGTTTTGGATTACCTTGAGATAGTAACCATTTTTTCTATAGTATTGCATACATTTTGGTTTGATAAATTGGTTTGGGTTTCAAAGGTGCATTTCCACCAACCAAATAGCGAAATGATTACAGCTGCGGAAGTCCGGAAGTTGAAGTGGCTACAGGGTCGAATCCCAAGTTATCACTCGAGTATTTATCTTATATTTGAAATTTAAGGCGCGTCTAATCCCAGACAGAATCAAAACAACTCTGTTTCTATCAAAACAGTATATTCATAATTTCAGAACAAAATTTATTACCTTCAAATATAAGCCTGATCAGAAATATCATCAAAATGAGTAAACACTAGCTTTTACGCATATCATTTAAAAAAAAATCGTTAAACGATGATTTGTCGACAATTTCGAGCGATTATCAGAAAAAAACATGACGCTTGTTGGTCAACACGTTTTAAACCAAGCCATTTGTATCTGTATCGTTTTTATATATTTTATTACTATGCAATCGGTTTTGGGGCTCAACGCACTTCTAACTCCTTCGCGGTTCGCTTATTTACGTCCTTACCTTACACTTTGCAGCCAAATCGAGGACGTACGGCTATAATAGGTCCGATTTACTTAACCATCTGCACATTGCCAGCCTATAGTACTGACATGGAAGATGGATCGGGAGAGGGTCATAGTTGTGTTCATTCACTCCATCGATCGTAATCGTATGGTGAAAAATCCTTTTTGCATTCTGCCCCTCCCCTATCAGGATTCGAAACCGGTACCTCCCGTTCCAACTACCGCAGTTTTAACCACTACGCCACCTGGGCGGCACCTGTATCGTTTTGATTTAATATTTGGAAATGTCTACAGTACATAATGCTATTTTATATTACTGGATGGAAAATTATTAAGGCAAAGAGATGATTTGTTAGATTCAGAATAATAGAATCTTCTAAATGGAATTAAGTTTATCTTTTTTAAATAAAATAATTAGTTTAGTTATCAAATTAAATGTAGAAGTTGATAATAGAAGTTAGAATCAAAAACATTTATCGACATAAACCATATTTTCCAATTATCTCGAAACGTAAGCTAAAAGTGGAATACCTTTGATTCTATGAAACAACAGTCATACCGTATTATAGTTTTCTCATTAAATTATTTATTTCCAAATAAACTTATTGGCACTTACTTATATAAACAATATGTGAAATAGTAAATTTTTTTTTTGCATCATCAAAAATATTTTAATTTCATTAAATTGATTGCGGCAAAAAATTGTATACTATCGTAAAAACTTGTTGATTTCAAATACTTATATTACTATAATACGACACCTCGATCCTTCTATACATATTTTAATTTAATTCAAAATTTGATTAAATTGAAGTTACTATTTAAATAACATATTATTGTGATTTACATTATTATTTAAGTACCTATAATTAAAAGCGGGTCAGCTTCCAAATGTGTATTTACTATTTCTATTTATGCCAACGACTCTAACCTGACGACTACAATTTCTATCAATAACAAAGTAGAAAAAAATATTAATTGTTTTTGTTGACTTAAATTTGAGTCTAAATTTATCGGGCTTAAAAAAATAAAATTGCAACATTTACAAAAAATATCGTGAGAATGACAATAATGAATAAAATTAGGTAGATAAATCGATAAATAAGCAATTAAATTAGAAACAAATATTTGAAATAGTTTAGCACACATCGATTAGATTGTTTCTATTTTGAATTGTATCAATATAAAAGCTAGCATGTTTACTCACCCATTATAGACACGACATGTAGAGTTATTTATCCTTTTGTCTGATGCTCTTCGACGACGATCTTCAAATAAATCCTTAATGGCCGTAACACCCAACACAAACAGAACTGGTATCATTGCAATTTCTTTCCCAAATGCATTAATTTGAGGGAACCAATTTAACAATACAATAAAGATAAAACATAAATTTGCGACACGATGAAATTGTTCTAGTAAATTTTTTGGTATAAATGACAGTAACGTATATTTTGTAGTTCGAATCTTATTACCAACTCGATGTCCATTCGGATGTTCTCGTTTTGGTGTACGAGAAGGCACTGTATGATTTGGCACAACAATTCTATAACCTCGTTCTTCAAGTTTACTTGATCGACAGTAAATATATCGTTTCCACCACGGTGGCAGCTCGTTCCGACGAAGAGTATATATTGATTCGGAACGTGATGCTTGTCGCGAATGGCCGCGTACTGAACTCGAATGTAATGCATCCCGACTCGATGGAACTCTTACGTTAAGCGTATCTTTATAATCTGGTGGCAGAATAAAATCAGTTTTTGATCCACCTCGATTATGGCCGGATCGAGGAGGGGGTGTTGCTGCTGTAACACCAACTTCTGGTATTTGACCTTGTGAAAATGCTCGTTGATGACCACGCAATGCAGATTTTAACGGCCTAGTATTTATATTTTGTTGTAAACTATGGGCAATAACACCACCGCCATGACTTACACTTCTGGCATGACCACGATTTGAATTAATTGGGGAGTCAATTGTTGTTACAAAACCTGTATTATTGTGACTATCATTTGGATTCAAACCAGGAAATATATATGTTCTTTCAGGACCATCTTCTAATATGCTTTCGTTTGAACATGACGGTATTTCACCCGGTATCATCACATTGGTTAGTTTTCGTTTTGTTTGGGTTATAATTTCATCTGGATTGGCCATTCTGAACTATTCTTGTCATTATTTTTATAAATTATATTACTTTTTCGAAAAGTTAATAACAAATTACCTGTTCGAAACAAACAACTAACAACTATTAATGATGTTTAACAAATTTAGCGATAGTAAAAAAATATTAAATTTTTATAATTTTGAATACCATTTACTTCAGCGCTATGCTGAAATGAATTGGCAATGGCAGTATCACACCTATAACAATAGAAATAAAATAATAGAACCATTTATAGATAAGAAGTGTAATTAAATATTATCAACATCAATTAGCTCAAATGAGAAAGTTGTTGAAATGTTGTTTAAGGATAAAGAATGTTTAATTTAAACCAAATCTGTACTTAATTTATTTCCAGTTTGAGTTCAAACTACCAATTGTTAATAGCACAACTACTTAAAAGCAAATTTTATTCAAACAAAAAACGTTATGGTTCATTTTAATTAATTAGGGGTCAATACAATAATTAGAAATTGTCTTCTCTTATATATTATCAAAATTTCTTATGTTATTGTACAGCTCTAGTTAGTATATAGGAACTCTAATGTTTTCTTAAAACTTATCTTCAAATAAAAATCAATTTAACTCTAAGAAAGGTAAATGTATATTTTGGGATAATTTCCGATTCACAATTTGTTTTGGAAATGTTATAGGTTAAGATTGATTTTAAGAGATTTCAAGATAAATAAATTCGATAGTCGAAATTGTCAAAATTTAAATTTTCGTATTTGACCTGGCACAGGCCCAAACAAAAAATATTGCCTATTTATTATACATTGGTCTACTGAAAATCTTAACTCAATAACTAGTGTAACGAATAGTTGTGATTTTTGCTGGGGTGTTAATCCACGACACTGGACCAAATGATGTCATTGTCAGTGTATAAAATATCCATTAAAATAAAATTTGTTTGATTTGGTGGACAAGGGCATTACTGCCACATACTAAATTTAAACATTGAAAGTATTGTTGTCAATACCAATCTATTTCAAATCGTGAAAATGAATTTTTACAAAATTAGAAAATATTATTATTGTTTTTTTTTTCTCTTTAATTAAATTACTTATTTTGATTATTTAAATTTGTACCTTTCTCTAAACAAAAAACACTTTTCTTCTGATAAACAAAGTTTTTTTTCTCATTTTCATTTATGGTTCACTTTTAACACGATACCTACAATAAAGTAGTATAATTTCAGACATCAAACCCCAGTCAGAAAAGAGTAAAGCACATTTTCTAATTTTTTATTTTAAGCAAAATATTATATCAAGAATTTTTATTTTGCTCATAAATTACACAATTTACCGTTATATTTATTTTATTCTTAACTGAAAATTAACTTATTGATTTTATTTCCTACTATTTTAATGAAATTCAGTCATTGGTGGTATAATAACATGTAATTGCATATTTTTAGCAAATAAAAATATATACAAAAATAAACAACACAATAATTCGCTTCACTTTTATGAGCGAGACTACGAAACGAACATTTTTCACAAAACACAGTAACAAAATTAATATATAAATATATATACAAAGCAAACAGAAAGACACATACGAATAAATTGAAGTTTTCCAGTTGTCTTCATCCTTCATCTTAAAATAATTACCCTAAAAACCAAAAATTGTAGATAAAAAAACTTAACATGAGCAAACTTCATTGATAAGTTACGTTACATCGTCGTAGAAAACGTTGTTTTTATTAAGTTACACCAACTTAATGATTTTAGGATTTATAAAATTGTACTGTATAAATTTAAAAATTATTTAGCTCCAAAATTTAAATAACTTAATAGAAAAAACTTTCAATAAAATAAAAATATTCTTATAACATTTTGATCTTATAATATTTTAGACCTGCTAATATTTAGTTCGAACTTTTTTTTATATAAATAATTATTTCAGTAAAAATATTTTTCATTTACGGTATATTTTATTCATTGAAATGAATTTTCTTAATTGAAAAAACTTTATTCAATCAAAACGTAAATTAAACTTTATATTTAATTATAATACCGGCCACAACAAAAATATGTTTGTTATCAAGTCAAAACTTTTTTAATAAATCAATTTTGCTTTTATAAATATACCCATTCTAAAATTGAAATATTTTGCTATCTTATTTTGCTGCATCGTTTAAATTTTTGCAATGCTAGTTTGTTATATAAAATAACAATTCTTTTCACTTAACCTATTTCACGGTTGACCAACATTTGTAATCAAAAAACATTTCTCCAAGTTTTGTGTTGTATATTTTCCAAACAAAATTATTTTCAATGACAGACAGCTCTTACCAATTTACTTATAACTATAGTAATGGAAAATTGATTATAAAAAGTGTCTTCAACGTGGTAAATATTCTTAGGTGGCAGCATTAGTAAGTTGACAGTAAATTAAAAGTTTTTGAACGTTTTATTTTTTATATATTTAAATTTATATGTTTTAAATTACTTATTCTAAGAGTTCTTCGTTTTTCCTTCAACAAAATCGAAAATTAAAGAAAACGGTTGATAATTTCAAACTTATCGTTAACTAACTGATGCTACCATCTGAGAATCTTTACCATTTTTAAGTCATTTTCTGTATACGATTTCCCTAACGATTATGTTATTTTGTTTTTTCGAAAAAATGACCGATTAATAACTCCGAAAGAATGTAATTTTGAATTCGCCGTGAATTTGCTTATGTGGATTGGTTTTTTCATATGATTGTACTGTTGTAATCCATTGTGAATTTTGTATACTGTTTTGATAATTGGTTTGAGTGTACAAGTTGTATTAGTAATTTGATTTGTTCAACAAAAGTAAAATAGATAATTAAATTTAATCATTTATTAACAAAATATATATAAAATTAATCAAAATGGTAACTATAAGGTACTTTAATGGAATTATTTAATTTAAACTATGAATTTCAGTCCGAAAATAGAATATGTGACATCAGTTCAGAAGTTAAGGAAGAAATTCATAAATTTCGTTTTCGCAAAAGTATCACTAATTCTGCATTAATATGTGAGTATTTTTTATGGATTTAATGTAATAATAGCTGATAAAAACCCACCTTTAACCAAACAAACGTTTAGCACAAAACTAAATTTTCTATTAGTATTTTAAATAGAGTTCTAAAATTTAATTCTAATTACAGTAAAAATTGATAAGGAAAAACAGATAGTGGTGATTGATGAATCATTTGATGATATTTCAATTGAAGAATTAGTTGACCAGCTGCCTTCTCATCAACCTAGATTCATAATATATAGTTACAAAATGTGCCATGATGATGGAAGGATCTCTTATCCAATGTGCTTTATATTTTTTACACCACGAGACAGTCAAATAGAATTGCAGGTATTATATGCTGGTACCAAAACAGAATTACAGCGTGAAGTAAATTTAACGCGAGTATATGAAATTCGTGAACTTGATGAATTGAATGAGGAATGGCTTAAAGAAAAATTGAAATAATTCGATATAATTTATACTCTCTACAAGTTAGTTTTTGATACATTTACTCTATAGCGATGCTTGATTATTTGTCAGCTTTAATTAATTACTATTATTGGAATCCATAACAGTATTAAATTTTGAAAACGATTTCTTTTGGAACTGACAACTGTCCTCATTCAAAAATATTCTTCCAATTAACTGATAGCGTAACGATAGGCTATTAATATATTAAAATTAAAAAAGACAAACTCAACTTCTTATTCATTCATAGCAAGTAAATAAGCCACAAATATTGTTTTTGTAGTAAAAAATCAACTTTCAGTATATTAATTAAAATATTTAACCGCCAAATATAATTAATCGATAAAGTAAAATAAAAGAGAAACTAAAGTAGTTCGATTATTTCATTCCATGATACAAACAAAATATAATAATGACATGTATTTAAAAATTAGTTTATGTAATTATTTAAAACATTAAACAAATATTTTGTACGAAAATAAAATCTATAATTTTAAATAAATTAAATGTTTTATTAATTTAGTCAATTTCTAAATATATTCGAATCAAATATAAAATTAAAGCAGTAATATGTATGCATATTCATATTTATCGTTTAAGTATGATGAATATTAAGCTTTACTTAATTACAAATGATTCATATTTTATGTTGAAATTAATGATGAAATCATGCTGTAAAGAAAGTTTAATTATCAATAAAATATATGTATTTATTGTTTAAGGAATAAAAGCACATACCCATATAAATAATAGAAAAACGATAGTAGATACACAGCCAGTTTGATCCACCCTTCCCTTTGACACTTATTTAGTACATCAGCATTCATTATACTCGTAGGATCATACAGCCCTGATCCACTCATAACTGGCCGGGTTTTGTACCTAAACAAAAAAAATGTTTTTAATTCAAAGAACCGAATTGTAATGAGTTGATTATATATTACCGATAGATGTGATAGGCAATCAATGGTACATTCAGGAATAATGAAAACCATTGTTGTGAGAACAAGAAAAATATATTGAAAATTAGATGAAGCAAATATTCAGGTAGTACAAGCTAAAACATGGAATAATAAATTATTAATACGTTTAATTTTAACAAAAATATTAATAACTTACAGGATTTAAACTATTACACTGATCTATTGGATTTTTGTAATCTGTCTTTAGCTCGTCGAATGCGATCACATGAAATATTGCAAAGAATATTAAAAAAGCATCTGATATTAACGCTATTATATACGTAAAAGCAGGGAAATTAAATGCCATTATTTCGGTTTTACTGTTTATTTTATATAACTTAATACAAAGTATTACTAAATATTTAATTATCAATTATAATAATGTGGTCAAAAAACTTATTAAAACTCAAGATTATTTTGAATCATTTGACATTTATATAATTAAAGCAAATTATAGAATATGTTAATAATGGCTGCAACCAATATGGGATATTTTCGGTTCGCGCAGTTTTTGTAATTTTAAATTAATTTTTGTTTTATTTTATTTAAATATTTTAAAACATTATTCAATAAGTTGCATGTGATGTTAATATATACAAATCGATTAACAGCAATAGAATTTTTTTTAGGTGTCTCAATATTAAAATTGCAAGAAGATTGATGATAATCGATACGCAACCAAAAATGTATTGAACAATATTTAAAGTTTTTTTTGTTATTATAGCCAACATTTTCAATGCGTTAGTTTGTTATATATTTTTAATTCTTATTTCATTATAAAAGGTTTTAAATAAAAATTGAAAATAAATTAAAAATTGTATATAATAAATGCATTTAATAAAATCTTTATACTTGTAAAAATCAATGCATCTCTAAATAAATGGACTTAAACGGTGAGTTATTAATTTTTCTCATAATATTTATGTGCATCTTTGTGTTGTCAAATGAGGAAGCTTTATATTTTATCCGTATTAATAAATTGTCAAATATATCGGCGTGAGGTGAATGATGTGAACTCAAGAATTATAATAAAAAAAAACAAGTATCTCTAAGCAATATAAAATGAAAAATATGTATTTAAAATACCGCTAAGTTATTCATAAGTTATAGTTTATTATTATTATGTATTTTCTTAAGATAAAAGTGGTTTATGGATAGTAAATTGTTAACAAAGGATTTGAAAATAAATTTTCTTTCAAACTTGTGAAATAGGAATGTTCCATTAAAACATGATGGTATAAATGTCATTTAACCTATAATTTTTTTTTTAAATATAATATATTAATCTATAAATAATTCAATTGTTTCTATAATTTTAGTTTATAATTCAAAATATACTGTAATGAATCCATCTGATTTGAGTATGATATGGATGGGACACTATGCTCCAGATCGTTCAATGATTGTTGATGAGAATCCAAATGTTTTTGCACATCAACAGGGCTTAACTGGTATAATGGATGATTTAGCTCAACAGACTAATGCAATGGTAATAGATTGATTTTTGTATTATTTAATAAATCTTATTTAGTTCTAATTTGGCCCGTTTCTAAGTTAAATTATCATATTTAATTCGTATATTGCTATATATTATAAAAATCTACCTATATAAAAATCCAAAAATTCTCGTTCATAGATTTAACTAATAATTTTAACACAAAACTATATAAATAAAAACTATTACATTAAAATAATAGGTAGATTATAAAATAGATTTCATCGTAAATAGAAAAAATATCTTATTTTATTTTTAATAAAAAATTCAGGACATGAATCCAATGATGGGCATAATTGGTGGTGATTATCATCATCCTGTAGGAACATCATCGTTAACACAATCAAGTAGTATTACACCTGATCTATATGGTTTACATGTTACACAATCATCGCAAGCAACATCATTAGAAAATTATAATGATGATAATGAATATGATGATTCTGATGAACATAACAATGATGGATTAGTGAATTACTGTGGGGAGGCTGATGAATATCAAACTGAAGGTTTGAAAGAACACGATGGTTCAGATTATTCTTATTTTACACAAGCACATCATCATAGCAATTGCAATGATGATGACATTGATAGTTTAGCTAAAAATACAATAGCAACACAAACATATCAAGAAAGGGATGGTTATAAAAAAATAGAACCGTTTAAGAGGCCAGGTCTTGTACTAAAGACACCTATTGCTTATCAAGGTGATATAGATCCCTCATTTATTCCAATTCGAAGAGATGGCATGGGTAGGTTTTTTTTATTTGTTTTAATTTTATTTTTTTTTATTTATAATTAATGTGTTTTCTTTTTGTTTGGTTATTAATAATTATGATTTATATTATTTAAGTTAATTAATTTTATTATTATATTTTACAAGAATGTTCCCAATGTTATTTTAAGGCTTTATAAAATAAGTCTTAATAACTGTGGAGCGCATAGTTGTTGATTCGCAGATTGCAATCCATCGAATGGTACAACTAAGAAATACAAATAATTTACAAACATCTTCGTATCTAAGTACGCTGTTCCTTAAAGTACACTTGTGCCACTAAACTCCTAAATGCTTATTGAAACGAATCCTGGCTGGATAGTTTAATAGTTGTATAAGTTAGCGACATCACTTGCTGAGAAAACTAAGACGGATTTCAAAATGGGTTGACAACATTATTATACTATAATTTTAAATGAACAATTGAAATTAATTGTTGCATGCTATTGATCACTTCAGGTATTTCTGACTAGGAGAATATTAAAATAAGGAATTGAGCCATTGAGATTTGCGATTCACCAACGACAAACTATTTCAAGTTGAAGAAAATGATATATCTAAGTTTGACATTATTTACAATTCCAACTTAATTATTCAAATAATTTTATTATTATTATCTCATTAGACAAAATTGATCAAGTGATGCACTGCTTTTTATTCAATAACATTATATTATAGATTTAAATAAACGGAGAAAATGTCAACATACGTTTATCATTTTATCTTAGATAATTTTATCAACTTATTCTTCTATATAATTACAGCTGTCTGCCTTAGATGTGGAGCTATTGGCGTAAAACATTCGTTTTATACAAAGGAACGACGCTATTGTAGCATGGCGTGTGCAAGAGGATATAACGATAGTATGTTATCAACAACACCTCAGAATCAAATTATGAAAAGTAATAATGATTCATCAGATTCAAAATTAAGTTATTTTATTAATGATTTACAATTTAATACAGCAAATAATTTATACAGCGATTGTAATGATAAAAAAAATGATGTAAAGGACAATTTTAATTTTCGCTTCAAAATGTCGTCAACATTTAAAAATGATAATAGCCCAATGTTATATCGTGATTTAATTCCACAAGAGGAATTACCACAAATACCAAAATCATCTAGATTACCATCACCCTGTCCGCAAGATGATAAAATTCAAACAGTGCGACGAAAACCATCTGAATTTGGTAACTCGTACGATTGGTCGGCCAAACTAAATGATCCTAATTTTTTTGCTGCACCTGTTACGTGTTTTCGACATGCTCCCGGCTATGATACATGGTCAAATATTGGAATTGGTATGAAAGTTGAAGTAGAAAATACCGATTGTGATAATAATAATCAAATAACTACCGGTTTGATACCACATTCGTTTTGGGTTGGAACTGTTTTAACCATATTTGGTTATAAAGCTCAAATTAGATATGAAGGATTTGATAAAAGTAATTCGCATGATTTTTGGGTAAATCTATGTTCGGCTGAAGTACATCCTGTTGGATGGTGCGCCACACGTGGTAAACCATTAATTCCACCAAAGACTATTGAAAGTAAATACAAAGATTGGAAAGAATTTTTAGTAGAACGGTTATCGGGCGCTAGAACATTACCGTCAACTTTTTATAATAAAATCAACGAAAGTTTAAAATCTCGATTTCGTTGCGGCTTAAATTTAGAAGTTGTAGATAAAAATCGTATATCACAAGTTAGACTGGCTACTATACATAAAGTAGTCGGTAAACGTTTATTTGTTAAATATTTTGATAGTCCACCGGATGATAATGGATTTTGGTGTCACGAAGATTCTCCACTTATCCATCCAGTTGGCTGGGCAACTACAGTAGGCCATAATTTATCAGCTCCGTCAGATTATTTAGAAAGAATGCAAGGTAATATATTAAATAATTTTTATTTTCTACTCATTTATTCTTTATTCACAAAATATGTTTTCAATATTTAGGTGGACACGAACAGTTAATTGAAACATTAGAAGACGATGCAACTATTGATTTATTTAAAATGAACTTTTCTTTTGAGGAACATTATCTTGAAGAACGTGGAACCGGATTTGTTGAAGGTATGAAATTAGAAGCAATAGATCCATTGAACCTATCTTCAATATGTGTAGCAACAGTAATGGCGGTATTAAAATTTGGTTATATGATGATACGAATCGATTCATATGATCCCGATATAACAGGAGCTGATTGGTTTTGCTATCATGAAAAATCACCTTGTATTTTTCCGGTAGGATTTTGCAAATCTAATGAAATAACATTAACACCGCCAAAAGGTTACGAAGTAGATACGTTTGATTGGAACGAATATTTAGATAAAACAAATAGTTTACCCGCTTCTGATGATTTATTTAATCGCGAAGTACCAAAGCATGGCTTTAAAATTGGTATGAAATTAGAATGCGCTGATCTAATGGATCCAAGATTAGTATGCGTTGCAACTATTTCTCGAGTCGTTGGTCGATTATTAAAAGTTCATTTTGATGGATGGGAAGACGAATACGATCAATGGTTAGATTGTGAAAGTCCGGATATGTATCCAGTGGGATGGTGTATATTAGTGGGTCATAAATTAGAAGGACCATTAATCAAATCCAAAGTACCTCCGCTGTCCAAAGTATCACCGAAAACTACAAGAAAGAAGCGGAAAAAGAAAGTTAAAGTTGAATCAAGTAAAATTAATAATTATCTTTTATTAGAATTAAATTTAATAATTAAATTATTCTTTTCTTTTAATCCAGTTTCGAAATCAATTCACTTGCCTAGTAACAAAAAAGGTAATGTAAATCAAAACTTAGATGAAAATCAAATTTTAAATTTAGATCATCAACAATCAATTGAATATCATTTATCTACAGAAAATTTAGATAACGTTTGTATTAAAATTGAACCTAAACAAGAGCCTCTCGAAGTAGACGTGGACTCGGAAAGTTTTAGCTCGGAACAAACGTCACCATCGTCGGTTAGATCAGAAGTAAAGTTTTATCCATCGATTGAAGATCGTTTAAAAGTGAGCAGTTGTAGTAGTAACTTAAGCTCATCACCCTCTCCATCTCAGCAACCAGCACCACCAACCGAACGAAAAGTCACTAGTTATATTAATGTACGTAAATTATATTATAAAATAATTTATTATACTGGTTATTTATTTGAATGGTTTTATGTTTTAGAATTCATCTGTGAATAGTAGTAAATATATACCAAGAATATTGGATTCGACGTCTGATACAGGCGGAAACAATTCAAGTGGAAATGTTACGAGTAGTAGCAGTAGTGGAGGATTAAACGTATTAACTGGTACAAGTAGTAATAATAATAGTAACAATAATATACAAAATAATAATAGTAATAATTGCGTTAGTAATAATAATAATTGTAATAATGAATTAACACCAGAAATATGGAATATGTTTGATGTAGCACAGTTTTTACGTGTAAATGATTGTACAGCTCATTGTGACACATTCACCCGTAATAAAATTGATGGTAAACGTTTATTAGAGTTGACAAAAGATGAGATTATAGAAATTTTAGGAATGAAAGTTGGACCCGCATTAAAAATTTATGATTTAATACAACAACTAAAATGTAAAATTGATCCCGTTCAATCGCGAAAAATGAAAGCTAATTTAAATAAGAAATTTTTATAGTGCCTATTTATAATAATAATAATAATCAAATTATGCATAAAGAATGCAAAACAATCCAAACTTGCATAATTTACAATATATATTTTTTTTTTTTTTTAAATTTAATTTTAGAATATAAATATTTTTTTTTCCTTCAATTTTTAAAGAAGCATGTTACAAAATTTATAGATTAAGCGCGATTACAATGATATAATTCTTAAATCGTCGCACAGATTGTTTGCTTTTGATATAAAATAATTTTTGATATTGCATAGTTTATTATTTTTAAGGAAGATAGTGTGGAAAAATAAAGTTTTATCTACATAATAATAACTATACAAAAAGAAAATTGGTGAAATATTTTTTCATGTTAGAATATATTTTGGACAAAATAAAAGTAAAATTAAAAAATACATTTGTATTAAATCAACTATATTGATACTTAAACCAAAGAAGGTTTTTAGACATATACAATCGAATCATTTCACCTTATTTTTTCTGTTTTGAGTTCAAATTTATAAGTACGTTTCGCAGTATGCCAGAAAAGATTTTTAACACGTTCATACATTACTTTTATTGGGATTCGAACCCTATACCTTTAGCTCCATAGGAATCTTACTGAACCATTCATTGGACGCTCGCTAATTATTTAACAACCTTTTCTTCACAATCCATTTTTTTTTGTTGCATCTGTTTAGGAACTAATAAGTTTTTTGAGTTTTTGCTATTCGATGTAATGACCTCGAATGTATTTGTTTAACATATTATGAAAACTATCAACCAAAAAACATACATTTTTAATTATTATATTCTATCAAATTTTTAATTAAAATAAAATAAATTTTACGAGAATGTAAAGTACAATGATATCAATATATATATATATTGCTTTTATATACATACAAATTACAATATTATCAATAATAAATTGAAATAGCGTTCAAATTATTATGTTAGATAACATTTACATAAAAACAATCAGGGAAAAATCCTTATATAAATTAAGATAACAAATGATAAATATCTGCAATTAATAAATAATAAATTATATGTAAAATAGATTTTAAATATTGAAACTTATATGTTCTTTTTATTTTTTATAACTCGATACAAAATGTAATTTTCTAATTTTAGTTTTCGAATATAAAATAATAATGAATGTATTCTGTTATAAAAATTATATATAAATAATTTATATAAATTAATAGTGTAAATTATATTTCAATAAAAATATTATTATTATTATATATAAATTTAATGAAGAATATACATTTTTACATAAATATAAATTTCGATAAATTGTGTCCAGTTTATCGATTAGTTCTTATTATTTATGAAACAATATATTTTATTGTTCCTTTTTATAGTATCTGCAAATCAAGATAATTAATCGTGGTAATGTTATAATTATGGGAAGAAATCTAGATTCAATAATGAATTTGTTCATATATTAAAATTAACAATTCTTTCGAATTTTCTTTATATTCGAAATATTTTTTATAGAAATTCATATTATCTGTATAATTTTAGAAGAGACAAGCAATATTAAATAAAAATTTGTTCTGTTTGAATAATTTTTCAATATTTTATTACTTTTCTTTTCTAAAATGATTAAAACCCATCAAAACGAGATAGCTATATAATGCAATAATATGGATACAATATATAATTCAAATAAATATAGTCAGTTGCTTTTAACATACATAAAATCGTATCAATCTTCTATTTACTATCGGTTAAAACGAGATGAATATATAAAGTAAAATGAATATATCAATAAACGGCTTGGGGGCGTGGTTTAAAAGCCAGCTGGCAGACGCGACCTGGACACATCACACCATTATTATTGTACGAGACAAAAATAGTTCATACTGAAAATATATTAAAATTACATAATAAATTATAAATATTTTATTTAATCTTAATTAAATGTAATTTAAAAACCATTCTGCGTTAGCGTAATTAAAAAAATTTGTGAATAAAAATAAAATAGTTGTAAAATAGTGCTACCGCCCAAACGCGTAGTAATATTTTTAAATAGCGTCATCTATGGCCTCAGCTGTTTCCCGCCACACAGAAATCTGCTGAAAGTCTACAAGTAGTGTTGTGCGATTTTCTTGCTGGTGAAAAAAAATTATTTAAAAAATATTAATTTGAAATTTAGAAATTAATGTAATTATCTAATTGTTTGCTTAGTGAATATATATTTTAATAACCGATATATTGTGAAAATCTATACTGTATAATCTTGTGAAAGTTGGTAAAAAAAAAATTATATTGTGGTAATTTTTATAGATAATGTCAATTGTGATTAAAAGTGAAGATATTCACGCATTGGATTGTAAAATTGAATTGGACGAATATAGGTAATAATTTAGAAACATGTTTAAATTAAATTATATCAAAAAAATAAATTACATTTCCCTTAATGAAAATCATATGAATAATACTGAGTTTGAGACCGGGTAAAGCTCAGCTGTTGTCCCGCCATTTTGATTTTTTAAGGTTGAGTGAATTTTGTTTTTAAATAAATGTGATTATTGTGTTATTTATAATCTAATACCAATTCTTTTATCAATTAATTGAATCATATATTTTATATTGATCATAAGCTAACAAATAATTTGGCTAATATTCGAATTATGTAGAAATACTATGAACTATATAAACTACGTCATACATAGCACATGAAAGAAATCACAATGCGCAGTTAAAGTATGTAGTAAATTAGGGTGAAGTTTTTTTTTATTTTATTTGATTTTTGTGTCAGCTGATATTCAATTTATTGTTCATAAAAGTATATTTTTATTTTAAGAATTAAAATTATATGGTAGTAATAGTATATAAATATAATAACTACAACGATGCATTCATTGAACTATGTATGTGATGCAACTTTCTACATTCATCAAATCAAATAAAATATTTGTGTTATTTTTTTCTTTTGTATGTGCACATAGAAATCTACTTTTCAGACTCACTAGAAATATTATGTAGCTTTCTATAATTTATAAATAGTATATTTACATCTAATATATACACACACACACATATATATATATATATATATATATATATATATATATATATATATATATATATATAATAGTTGTTTTTTTAATCATATGATAAAATCGGCTATCGGGTATAATATGAATATATTACTCATTTTAGAGTTTCCTAGAAAACAATATGATACACTTTGGCAAAGTCGTAATATAAATACAATACCCACTTCTTTAGTTTTTATGCAAATGGTTGCGCAATAGTCTAAAATTTTAATACATGTACTTACTATACACACTGCTCTGCATATATATGTACGTCTAAATATAATATACCTGTATAAAAAAATGCACTAGTATTGGCAAACGGTGATACATAGCAAAAGAATTACACGGGGTTACACACGCCACAACCACGTGATCTTAAAAATAGTATGTATGTAGTACCATTATAAAATATAGTAAAATGAAAATAAAAATGCAGTATTATTTCATGACTGAGGTTTGTAATAGTGGCGCCTAATATAAATGATATGTAATTACCTGTGCATTATACCTTATAGATGAAAATAGCTATGTATATGTAACTAATGTATAGATATATATAATAGCTATTGGGGTATTTCATCTGATGTGTCGGAATATTAAATAATTAATTTATGTTTCGATTTTGAATTTAATCATTTTGTTTCTCCCGAAGCAATACATCGATGACAAGTATTATTCACGTCTACAATAACAAGCAGATAAATCAGCTTAATTATTTGACATGAAAGAAAATGCCATTGAGTGTGTAGTAGAGTGATAGTAAAATGTGTACTGTCTGTTATAAAATACTACTAAGATTTGTAGTGCATCCTACATAATTGTATTTTAATAAAATATTAACTTTCTCATTTTACTCATGGATCATCGAAGGTCATCTCATTGTTAAATAGCTCAGTTCATCGGCTTAATATATATAGTAAGTAGTTTAATCAACAATATTTGTAGGGTGGGTAGTCAAATTAATTTTGATCGAATAAATGTTATATAGTATACTTAAACCAATTGCAATTTTTCTATATATAATCAATTGTCTTTTTATAATTTAATGATATACCTACTAGCTCTTACAAATATTAGAGATAACTGCATTAATATTTCAACAATATATCTAGTTTGTAAAACAAACCGCATGTTTAATATTTAATATTGGCGTGATTACAATTTTTTTTATTGATTTTTTATACAAAAGGATTTTTTCTTTAATACACCAAAAGATAAAATATTTTGGACTTGCGTACTTATTTATTAACTGGTTAAAAAGTGCGCATGGTCTCGCATGCGCATCTTCATATGAAGGAGGGAGGATTTTCAAAATTATAAAACTGAGTTATTTGAAATTTAATACATTCATTCGTGAATCTCTGATATATGGATGTACAAGTACATTATAATTTCTTATATGGATGTATGGTTGGTTTGTTAAATAAAAAAAAATCACATTCAATACTTGGCAGCAGTTCAGAATGTATACATACATACATTCTCAAGGCGCCACGATTTAGTGTTATTTTACAAATTCATTTGTATTTATAAAAATTAGATTATTACAATTATTTTCCGGCACCTGTCGTCATCTTTTTTATTTTGCGAATAATAATGTGTATACCAATTTTAATTAGTCTCATATCAATAAAAAAAACTTTTAAATCAGATTATTTTTATGAATTTAAAATTGATTTTTATCATTTTAAAAACATGATAATTTTGGTTACCCTAAACTGAGGTAATTATTATTCACATACATACGTCATAATTTTGAAATACAACAGCTGACTTGTTTTTATAGGTTAGGATAAGGTGGTAAATTCGAATTCATACGGTTATTAGATCTACGTGTAAAACTGTTAACCATTGAAAACTTTTAATAAATATAAGCCCTTAAGTCATATCTAAGGTATTGAAACTTAATACATGATATCTTTACATCATGTTTTAAAGTAACTGCACAATTAATATATGTACATGTTGTGCTAGCGAATTATACTATGCGGTTAAATTTATTTACAAGTTTTACCATGTTATAGTTAACATACAATTATTGGTGTATGATCCAATCCATTTAAAGTTTAAATATAGTTTTTGTTTTAACGATTTCGATCTCGAAAATAATTTTATTGATGAGGAACTATTAATGGCATTCTTTAGTGCCAATCTATAAAGCCCCAGCTGATTTTTTGAATGAGACACGAGATTTCTTTTTTTTTTCGTTCTTTAGTAATTAAACTTTCGGCCAAAATGAATGTCAATAAATACACCGCCGTTTGGAAATAGTTTTCACCACTATTTTTAACAAAAACCTACTTACAATGCAAACAATTTCATGATTTGAACAGTGAAAAATTTTGCATCTCTTTCAATTTACTCACCACGAACTACGACCTGGAAGAATTACAACCATTTCTTATGTGAATATTTAGAGCTGATAGAACATTTTCTGAGACATATGCGTCACAAGAGAACCAAACGGTTAAAACAAAATTATAAAATAATAAATTCAATCAAGCTTTTAAAAATGTGATCTGTTAAGAAGAAGGGTCAAAGTTTTGATAATTTTAATTGTTAAATCTTTTACGGTGGTAACATTTAACAGTTGATGACCTATTTCCAAAATATCAAAGCCTTAATATATCGATTAATTTGTAAAATACTCATTCATCAACATTGGTTTTTTAGTAATTTATGATTTCAAAATTCAATTTTACATGAATAACATATTTTAAAACAAACTTAAAGCCAAGGCCAGAAGGCAAGTGAAATTAAATTGGTTAGTTTGGCTTTCTTAAGCATATCTTAAGTAATTGATAGATATTCATACTAAACAATTCAACGTCAAATGAGCAAAACATAAATATATTCATGCAATTCTTAAAATGCGAATGACAAATATGGTATTCATCGACATTGGTGATTGTTCCAAATATAGAATCTTAAATAAAAGTCGTGTCAATTGGTAAACTGCAACCGTTGGGTAATTTGTGTGCCCAGTCAAATCTAATATGTACATATTACGAAATTCAAATGTAATATCCATAGCTGTGCAAAAACTAAGAAGATAATTTTTAGTCTAACCTATACCAAACAAAGTATATAGTTGACTTAAAATTTCATCTCGTTTTTACCTTTTTGAATTATATTTTATTTTGCTCTCCAAATTGAACCAAAATTAAATATACTTATGTGTATATATGCTGATGTCACAGATAATATATACAGTACCAGAAATGTTGTGTAATGTGATGATTTTTATGTTCGTCAAGTATCTGCATTTGTATATGTGCGCAATTTCTAATTAAATACACGAAATATATATTATTATTAATACAACAAACAAAAAATTGCGGCGTAGTAAATTTATTTTAAATACAAAAAAATTAAGGTTATGTTTGTTTGTTATATTGCACGTGGTTATTTTTGAATCGATTCGAGCAAAGTAATTTTAACATACACACATACAAATATACTCGTATTATATAAGTAAAAGGTATATATACTATTTTGTGTTTGTTTTGAAACCTTGAAATGCCAATGTTTTAATTTTATCTATTTAGAATTAGATTAATTTAAATGTTTTGATAATATAATTTATATTCTAATATAATTTATATATAATATATAATTTATATAAAGTAGATAATATAATTTATATAAAGTATATTCATTATAATAATTCACAACAATCAATTTAAGTATGTAATATTGACCTATATTTTTTTCAAAAAAAAAAACAAGTTAAATAATCGCTAATCGGTTTTTGGGCCCAAAAATACACGCCTGTTTTCCCTTTAAAAGTTAAATCGTATCTATATATTTTAAACAGAAATAAAACTAAACTAAATGTTTTATACTCAGTTTATTTTTAAAAAGAAATTCCATAAAGTCATTGACTTTGAAAGTAGAAGGGAAAACTACAACTGAAGGTTTTTTGGTATATTATGAATGAACAGGTTTGCTTATTTTTCGAATACAATATTATTTGTTGATATTTTTATAAGTTATACACTCTTAACATTTCTTTTACCAAGGATTAGTTTTATAGTAGTCTTTGGTTTTGTTCGTGTATTTTGCCAAACATTTTATGTTATTAACAGGTATAATATTCGGCGCCAAAAATTGATTCTGATAAAATTGAAGTTTTATGATTTATCGAAAAATTAAATTTCCCGCCATTTTTACTTTAAATATGGAATTTGAGGAAACATTCCAATTTATTTATAGCCAATGTTAACAAGTTTTTTAATCCTACACAATTCCATTTGTGTATCGATTCTCTCACGATAGCTATTTGTACTATCGAAATCTACAAAATGGAAAACATTAAGGATGTGAAAGGGGTTTTTTTGTTGATCCGAGAAAATATAAAAATAAAATTTGATTACAACCTGAAGACATATTTAAAAATAATACATATATTATTCTAGGTATACGCGGGAGGAAGGAGGAGGAGGTGGTGGTGGTGTTGACGGTCATTTAACACCTATACATATAGGTAGTTCGCACAATTCATCATCAACAATGGAAAACGAAAAAAGGATAAGACGTGAAATTGCCAACAGTAATGAAAGACGTCGCATGCAAAGCATAAATGCTGGGTTTCAAAGTTTAAAAAACTTATTACCACATCATGAAGGAGAAAAACTAAGTAAAGTGAGTACGACTTTTATTTATTTCAAATCGATTATTATTAAATTCAAATTGTGCGTATCACAAATCAAATTATAAATTTTAACTTGATTGATTAATTTGATGTGTGAATCAGGACCAAAAAAACAAAATGTTTTAAAAATAAATTAAGTAAATAACCTTCGACTTTGTAAACAATATTATAAAAAAACCGCATGACCTGGTTTTTTAATTTTAATGTTTCGCTTTTGAGTTGGTTCAATCACAATTCACATAAATACAAATAAATAAACAAAAACAATTTAAAATTACGCGTCATCATTGTATATCCGGCTTTTAAATTCACGAATGTGTAGGGCCAAATACACTTTAAAAAAAATATAATAATTGCATTTTACATATTATTATAATATAATTTATTTTGTATATGTACATATAATATATATTATATCATACATACATATTATTATATACATTCGTAAAAATAGCTTGTTTTACATTGACCTATTTTTCGTGGTTTTTTTTTACGCACAAGAGAATTTGTCTGGTCTGAGTTTGCTTTCAGAGAAGTGATTTCAGTGGCGAATTATATACTCATTTTATTTTATAATTTATTGAAAATTATTATTTTAATTAGTGTTGTTGCGAGTAATGTAATTTTCAAGTAAATGTGTATATTACATACTTGGACAATAAACGTTTAAATTTTAATATATGTATATTAACATATTCCATATTTTAAATAAAATCTGTATAAGAATACGCATATTTAAATGATAATACATTATTCTTAATATACAATGCATTTCTGTGTCTCAAGGAGAAGCTTTAACATTCAGACCTTCAATCGTATTGAGTATAATAAATTTTGTATTTACAATAAATTTATTTCCATTTCTAAGTACGTTTAACATAACATGTCTGTATGATTGTTTCACGTGTTTATTCAAAGTTGATTTGTATGGATATGAGTACATATGTAAAAGTTGACAATTCTCTGAACTAAGAATTAATATTATTTTCGGATTACAACGAAAATAGAAACTACATATTTATAATTTTTGTATAAATAAAATACTTCATACGTGATTTTAGTCTACGAAAGTATGTTTTAAAAATAAGTCAACGAAGTAAAAAACGATATAACTATAATTAAAATTTATCATCTGATGAGCAAATATTTTTTATTTTCATTTTATTTTTTTTTAAGTTCGATGATTTAATAATTCTGATTAATAAAAACAACCGTTCTTTTTATTACTATTTATAATTGTAATAATTTGCATACAATTCGAAAAATAGTATCACGTGTTAGTCACATTACATGACACACAAATACTAATATAATCCTTTAAATAGTCAATTAATATTTATTTCAGTATGTGTATATATTGTATATATAATAATACCGGCGTTGTTATTCATTGTTTTTTTGTAAACGTAATGACGTAAAATCAGCTGTTAAATTAAAATCAAAATGACGAAATCAAAAATTGTATTTGAAAATATATAAAATAATTTTAATCTTAGATATTAATAAATATTTTCACTTTTTATAACTTTTCAATTTATATTACAATACATATATGTGTATGTGTATTAAGATGTGCAATATACAATTAAATGTAAATTTTAATTATTCAAACATATTTAAATGTTTTTTTTTGCAATTTTATTTTGAGTGAAATATACAGCTTTTACATTAAATAAGCCTATATAAATGTGTTGTGGTGTGTTGCTAATGGAAATCATTAAGGTTAAAAAATATGATCAACAAACTCAAAACAGTTTTGTATACCTTTTAGAACAGCTGTTTGTTTCAATTTGAATATAATTAATATATAGATGACGGATATATAAATAATTAATTTCGTCGTGTAAAAATATGTTAAACAAGCCTATTGCCATTTATAATTTAAGTTAGCATTTTATTAAGTTGAATCATATTTTACTATCGTATTACTTTGCATTAGTAGTAGTATTCTGTTAAATTCTTAAATAACAATTAAGAAGCTATGTAATACAAAGACAAATCCGCATAATACATATACAAATGAATAGAGAATGGCAAGGTAGTCAATATTATGCAGTTAAAATTGTTTTTTTTTTATATTCTCAATCAGAAAATATCTTTATAAGAAAGTTGTTTGGAATGCAATTTTAGTTTTTGACTTCTTATTGTTTGCTGTTAATGCAAATACATATAAAAAAAATTTCCTATTTACTGCATTCCATAAAGAATTTTTGCGTTGTTTTGTTGAAAAGTGCTGCATGTTAACATTTTTATATTTATCGTTAAAAATGGATTTAATTAAGATGTAGCAAAATGCAACCATGCCTTTCATTAAAACGTTGTTCGTTTTTAATATTTTGAAACATACAGAGATATATCTTAACGGCATTGAAATATTAATAGTGTATCGTCATTATTTCGTTGCACACATATTATAATAGACTTCTGTCTACAAATACATTCTCAAATACCGTACTGTATTTATTATCAGCTGAAGTTTATTTTATTTTTACAATTTTAGTATTTTATTTGTGAATTAAAAATTGCGATAGAAGAAACGTTAGGGTATGTGTTTTTATTATTGTTTGCGTCAACAATTTTGTGGAATAATAATAAGTATGTTTGAGCAGAAACTTCAAATTATGTATTCATTTTCAATATTATGTATTTATTATTTTGTCT
This sequence comes from Tipula lateralis, assembly GCA_963932295.1. NCBI lineage: Eukaryota > Metazoa > Arthropoda > Insecta > Diptera > Tipulidae > Tipula > Tipula lateralis. The sequence goes on along the minus strand of OZ010736.1, from coordinate 194,402,706 downwards.
TCAAATTATGTTATTGGATGTGGTCATGATCGAATATTACGAATTTCTAGCAAATAGCACTTAGACGTTAAAAGTGTTCATTTTTGTGGTTTTGCATGCATTGATCAAATCAATAAGTATATATGTACATGATTTTTTATGTGTTGTATTACTAAACCCACGTTTCTAAAATTAAATACGAAAATTATTTAATTTACTCGTTTCGCATCAGAAAATTGAATGCTAAAAATAGATATACATACACATATTTTGTTGTTAAAAATGGAATTAGAAAGACGATATTGGAATGGAATTTACATCTCAGTAGTAGTAGTTTTTCTTATTCTCTTCAGCTGTATGAACTCTTTTATTCTTTGTTTATAAAATGTATTATATACTCAACGGATCTACGCCAATGTATTTTAGAACTGTATATATATGTAACTCGTCGATACTAATATAAGTGCCACTACATGCATGCAGGCATGCATAAATATAACAAGCAAAGCAAAATGTGTTGTTTTTCTTTCAAATAATGAAATTTTTGATTTGTATTTAAACATGAAAATTGATTTGTATTTAAACATGATTTCATAGTATTTTTTAAATAAATATAAATTTGCAAATGTATGTTGTATGTATTCTAAAAATAGATTTTATATACATTACAATATCAATATGTTCCCAGATAACATAAAAATTACAAGTTCATACATTTAAATAAAATAACTAAATCCACATATGCATACATATGTATATGTATGTATGCATACTCAAGTTCTTTCACCTGAGACAACTAACCAAGCCTAATTTATTAAAAATACAAACCCGATAGTTCAAAATGAAAAAAAACGAACCACACTGTATTAACTAATAGTAATAAATGATCATACATAGAAAAAGATTTATATGACAACTATATAAGTATATACATACATAGTATAATTAAATGACAAGCTGGATTTACAAATTAAAGCCAGTTAAAAAAAAATGTTATGAATGGAAAAGTTGCGTAATTTAACATGAAAGTTTTTATTATTTATAAATAAATGAAGTTGAATGAATCAAATTACTACACCACTACATGGATATTATACCCCACTTATAATATTGAATACATTTAAAAATAAAACGCAAGATGTATTCTATTTGTAATATAAATAACATAATAAATAAATATGCCCAAAATAAAAACTGTCTGCAATTTAAACAATTTAAATTATTGTAAAAAGTTAGTTTTATTCATATACATGTATATAATATACATAAATTTAAATGTATTTTATTAATATCATCGATTTATTGTTCTAGTAATGCAGACGCCATTTTATTTTATTTTCTTCATTCTTTTTTATATATAAAAAAAACATGTGAGAAAGATAGACGAAAACTGAAATATGTTGTATATATTTCTGGCCCATACACTTAAACAAAATATCAGTTTAGTTTAGTAAAATTGTAGATAAAACCGACCATATGTTTTTAATGTATACTAAAAATCAATTTATTTTTAGTTTATTTCATTTTTCACATTTCTTTAACTTTTACGATTTTCATTATTATTATTTAGCGACGACGGCGCCGTAGTGTGTTTTTTTTGTAGTATGGTTTTAATTCTTATACTAGAGATTTTGTAAGACACACACACACACAAACATACACACACAATCAATATATTTAGGTTTCTTAAATTTTCGCGTTTTATGTTAATCTATATTATTTTCTTTTAACATTTTAGGCCGCTATATTGCAACAAACAGCGGAATATGTATATGCTTTGGAACAAGAGCGAACACAATTACTATCGCAGAATTGCCAATTGAAGCGATTGCTGGATCAATCAGATAGTGCATCAAATGGCGAAATACATACAACGAAAAAACGAAAATTCGATAATGTTATGTCAATGCAAACGATTTCCGATTCATCAGATGAGGGTCTTGGCTCAATGTCACCCGAACCGATAACTATTTTTACTGTTGTTACTAAACATCCATCTGGTGCAACACAACAAACGCAGACAAGTATTACACCCAAAGAGTTTATGGATTTGAAACATCAGCTAGAAATTGAAAGGCGTAATCGTATACATTTGGAAGAACAATTAAGGCATCTGGAAACACAATATGCTGAAAGATTAACTAACAGCGATACATCGCATCAATATCATCATGAAATAATTGAGCAAAGAGAAAATATTCGAGAAGAAGCCACACCCTTAATAAAAGAATCATACACAAAGGTATGCTTAAATGAAGTACCTCATCTTCATTCAGATCTGACAGAAAATATAGCAATCGATAATGTACCATCCGTTGGACAAACGCAAGTTGTTATCTGTTCTAGTATGGATAATGATGATTCTGTAACGTTGTCACCACCTCCGCCAACGGAAATAATTGAAGATTTAAAAGATGAAGATGAAGAAGAAATAGTAATAGAATCATCCAAAATGTTACCATCAATTACGGCAAGATTACAACCCATATTAGAAGCCGCTATAAAAGCCGAACCGAAAGTAGAAGTTGAAAGAATTAATACTCCAGGTGCAATTACTGTGGCGTCTGATGAAGAAATAGTTACAAGTGTAGCAGCTCCTGGATCAATGTCACAATCGAGAATGTATCTACCAAGTACATCAAGGCAAAATCTGGAAACTATAGTTGAAGCAATTCGACATTTAGAAGGTGATCCATTGTTTGGTGAAATTACAGAACCCACACAAGATGCTCCCCTTGCTCTAACAACAACAAAACATTCGTCATCAATATCAAATGTTTCGACAACATCATCTACTCTACAAAATAAATTAAAAGTAGAAATGAATTCGTTCCTGCAGTTCAGACCACAATCTGTATCTTCATCATCTTCAACAGCATCATCATCATCAACCAGTTTAAATCCAAGTTCACTTTTATTAACACATCAACATTTACAGCAGCAACAGCAATGTCGACCTGGGGTTATAGTTGGAAAACAAAATTCCTGATTTATTTCACGTAATATTTTACGAGTAGATAAGTTTTGACACAAAAAATCTAAACAAAGTTAATTTAAAGTTATCGAAATATAAAATAATGTACAATTTTTATTATTTTTAATTATTTAGAAATAGACATTCCATTTAATTATTGAATTAATTTAAAAATAAAATATATTAAGAGATATTATTGAGAACAAAACAAATCATCACCCAATTCGAATCTCAATAAACGTATTTTTATGTCAAACAAAAATTAATTTAATTTGTGTTTATTTACGCATTTACAATTATATATTATATAATATATAAATAAATATATATATATATATATATATATATATATATATATATATATATATATATATATATATATATATATATATATATATATATATATATATATATATATATATATATATTTATATATATATATATATATATATATATATATATATATATATATATATATATATATATATATATATATACATTTAAAATATATATATTTTTATATATATATATATATATATATATATATATATATATATATATATATATATATATATATATAATATATAAATATTATCTGCTCTTGCGCGGTATTATTCTTTAATTTTAAAATTAATCAATGTAACTATAGGGAATAAATAAAATATATCTCGCTTTACTTCGCATTGAAATTTAAAAAATAATAAATAAAAAAAGTAATATAATTTTATTTCTAACTTAATATAATATTATTTCATTTAATTTTTTATTAATTATAATTAATTTCTATGAAATTATGATTAATAGGCTCTTATTATTTTTAGAATTTATTACTAAAATAATATTAGTAAACCTAAAATAAAAATTGTTTGACATAAACAAAAGATTACAATTTAAAATGAGGAATATTAATTTTTTAATCTATTAGTAAAATAAAATATTTTCATGTATTTTGGACACAAATCTTTGTATAATAATAGAAAAATGTCCAAAAAATAACTAAAATTTAAACTCAAGATTAACGAATTATACTTATATTTAATCTTAAATAATTTATGGCAACTATCATAAAATTAAATTTTTTTTTTTAATTATAATATAATCTAAATTGTAAAAATAAGTAAAAAAAATTATATAAATTTAGGTATTTTTATAGAATAAAAATATAAAAACAAAAAGTTGGAATAAAAATAAGATATTCGTGTATATTCTAATTATTATTACTAATCGATAAACTTTAAGTCCCATTATATATATTTTTGTTTTAAAATTATGTTATTATAAGTATTTTTGTTCCTTTTAATATTTAATTTTTATTTATTAATATAAATTTATACATCAAGAAATGTACACATTTGATATCTTATGTAATATGATTTGGGCTAAAACACTATTATAACTAAATTTTTTATTTATTTATCATATTGATAAATAGAATAACTTAAATAAACATATTTTCTTTAGTTGATTGATAATACATTATAAAATTTATCGTTTAGATGCAGAAAGAAATTATTTTAGTTTGAATATTTCTAAACAAAAATATTACCGTGTATGATTCAGTGAATACAATAATATACTACCTACTTATGAAATTTATAAAAATGTTAACACAAATTTGTTTTTCATGATTTAAAATTATCTTTAGAAACTCTAATTAAATTAATTCAATGCAAAAACAAGTTATACATTTTCTAAATCTTCAACTTGTATAGATCTTGGAACGATAAAAAACTGTTTGCAATAAATATTATTGAAAATTTCACAATACAATTAAGTGATTTACCGACCACCATAAAACTACATTGGATCCCAATTTTGTATTTATTTTTATCAACGAAAGAAAGTCAATTTTTATTTTATGATTATTCGTTTTCCGTTTTAACTTATTTACAGTGTCATTTTTAAAGAGGGACTTATTATTTTTTTTTATAATAATGGAAAGTACACTTCATTATTAAATAATATTTAATTATATATTACTATTATTTATGTTTTCATAGTCAAAATTTTTCTAAATTAAATAAATTGAATTGTAATTTAAAAAATGAAATTTGTATACGGCATATAGATAAAAAAAATTATTTTGTTAACAAAAAATTAAATTTTTATTTAAATTTTTTGTTTTATATTTTTATAAAATTTGTAGGTTTTTTATCAGCAAGAATTAAATCTGTGTAAAACCCGGATTATGATTATAAAAATTGGCTATGTGATGATTAATTTAAATATTTGAGGAAGTTAGGTAATATTTAAAATATATAATTATACGGTAGTTTTTCCCTAATTACTAAACCTATTTTATATAATATTACATTGCCTGTTTGTTAAAACGAATGTTGTCCCTTATTTTTGTTTTATTATTTAATATTTAGTTTTTTTTGAGCCAATTATGCAGTTCCTCTCGAATAACAAGCAAAACTTATATTTTAATAAAAATAAAATAAAAAAATTTATTTACTATGTAATTTGATTATTATTTAAAAATTCAAATAATTAAAAAAAAAACATGAGTTTTTTAAATATATTTAAATTAAAGAAAGAAAAAAATATTTGTGAAATTTGAAAAATTTTCTGTGATTTGTAATTTTAGAATTTTTTTTATTATAAATTAAAAAAAGTTAAGCGAGTAAATTAAACAAAATAATATTAATATTATTATACTTATAAACATTATATTAATAGATATATAAACATATAAAAATTCATAAATTTTTCATTTAGTTTATAGCAATAGATTATTAGTAAAATATCAAAATTTAAAAAGTTATATGTAATTTAAGTTTTTTTTATACTTATACATATATTTTAAATCAAACATAGAGCAAAATCAGTAATAATTATAGTAAATAGAGTTTGTTTGAGTCATGGTTTATTATTTACAATTTTTATTTTTAATAATCATTATAATATATATTTTATTTTGCATTAAATAAATGAAAATTAATTTTCGAGTACATGACTTAAAATTATATAAGAAAATTTATATGAGAAAAAGGATTATCTTTTACAACGTTACTAAACAGTAATTAATTAAAGAAAAAATTTAAAAAAAACGTATAAAAAGTAGATTTTTTACAAAATAAAAATTACAAAATTATAAAAAAATTTAACATTATAAAATTTGTTTTACTATAAAATTAACTTTGATTAAATAAAATAAAGAAAAACTAATAATTATAATCTGTAAATGTAATATAAAAAATATAAATTATTTGAAAAAATAAATTTTGAATTTGAATTTATGATATAAAAATTTATTGATGAAAAGTGGTAAGTTGCTTAACGTGTCATCCGAATTGCAATAGTCACGTTATGATCACGATTGTTATGTTATATCAAATTTGTTATGCGCTTCGTATCTAACGTTTGTCATTTCATGCAAACATTTATGTGAAGTGCAAACCTTACAACGACAAATGATACTACGTATCGTAGAAGTCGGCTACTATTAAAAATTTGAAATGGTTCAAATAGTATGATTTTTATAAAATTCCTTAAGTTTTTTGGTTTAACTTTTATCAAATTCAACTCAACTTGGTTTTTAGTTGATGTTTTTTCCGTTAGAGGTACAAATAAAATCAAACCAGTGCTGCCTCTTTATTTATAATTTAATACTTACTTTGACTTTGACAGCCTGATGATTCGTGTGTGTGTATTTTAAACGTTTAAGTTTTTTATAAAAATGGATCGTAAACGTAAATTAATTGAAGATGAAATGTCTAGGTACGTTAGTAATTTAATAATTAATCGTGACAAATGTCGAAGAATTTAATTTTCTGATATATTGTAGATTTGAGGCTGAAATAGCCAAACCAACATCAAATATGTTTGTGCCATCGCAAGTGAGAACGATCATAGGTTCAAATACCTATAGCCAGATGCAGCAAAAACTTCATCAACAATCGACAGTTCCATCAATGGTGCATACAACACAATCGTTTGTATCAAGTTTTGCAGCAGCATCTATGATTTTATCTCAAGATATGCCTGAAAAATCATATTCCACTGAACCAACACCGGTTGTGTTAAGCAGTGCCCCTAAATTATATACCAATCGTCCTACGGTTTCATCAAAATTGGAAATTCAATCAGTTCCTCAAGCACCTCCGGTATATATTTATATTTGTGCACTCAGTTTGGTATATTAAATTTGAATATGTGTTTTTATTTACAATTACAGATCGATATAGCCACTATACAATTTGAGGTAACGTCAAAAATCAAAAAGTTGAAAACCGATAAACCTGGACCTAATCCTATTGCAGAAGCTGCAATACAAGCGGCTCGTGCATCGTCAGCACTTCAATCGTTTGGTCAAGAGGATCGTAGGCGTACAAAAAATAAAAAAACTGTACGAGTTGCAGGTGGTCAGGTATGGGAAGATTCTTCATTAGCCGATTGGCCTGATGATGATTTCCGTATTTTTTGCGGCGATTTAGGAAATGATGTGAATGATGAATTATTAACACGTACTTTCAATAAATTTTCATCGTTTCGTCGAGCAAAAGTAATACGAGATAAAAGGACTGGAAAAAGTAAAGGATACGGATTTATTAGTTTCAAGGAACCTCAAGATTTTATTCGAGCTATGAAAGAAATGGATGGTAAGTAAAAAACAAAAATCTTATTTTAAATATAAAGCCAATTAAATATATAATTTTTGTGAATGGTTTGGATTTAGGCCGTTATGTAGGAAGTCGACCAATAAAACTTCGCAAAAGTACTTGGAAAGCCCGAAGCTTAGATACTGTTAAGAAGAAGGAAAAGGAAAAGCAAGCATTACTTCAATTATTCAATAAAAATTAAATTTATTAAAATAACAAAATTTGATTACTTTCATTATTTTTATAAAGAAACCCATGAATTTAGGTTTTTAAATCGAGAATTTCTTTTTGAAATATATTTTAATCGAAAATGTCGACTCAAGAAACTATTACTAATCAATATGGAGAAGGTCAAGAGGCCGAACATGAAACAAACCCTTTAGGTTTATATGAGGGTGAAAGAAACGAATTGCTCGAACGCCATGGATTTGGTTGGGCTTTACTACCGAATGAAGATCAATATGAAGGCATATATAAACATGGTCTACGATGTGGTCGAGGTTTATACGTATTTCGAAATGGCGCTAGATATTTGGGAGATTATGTGAAAAATTTAAAGAATGGCGTAGGAAAATTTTACTATCCGGATGGTAGCACTTATGAAGGGGAGTGGAAAGGTGATTTGAAACATGGTCATGGAGTGTATATTTATCCAAACCATGACAGCTATGATGGAGCATGGTATAACGGAGTACGACATGGTATAGGCGTATACACATTTAATGAAGCTGGTTGTAAGTTTTATGGAACATGGTTTAATGGTGTTCGAATTGGGCCAGCGGAAATCATCTATCTAAATCATCGCTATCATGGATATTGGGACACCTACTATCCAAGGGGCACGGGAGTTTATACATTCGAATGTAAATATATGGCTCATGGGTACTATGATTTGGTTCGCAATGAACCTGATAGTACAAAATCTTTCATTAATGAAGGAGAACAAGAAGAGGAAAATGAACTAGAAAATGAAATGGAGGAGCAGGAGGATGAAAGTATATCATTTTCTGTAATGGGCAAATACATACCAGTCTGGAAGACTAAATTTATAACCAAGTATGATTATTCGAAATTGCCTCAAGAGCCAATTCCTCTACCGCGAGCTGACTCAGTAGAATTCAGTTGTGGTAGCACCACACAAGAAAGTGAGCCACCAGAAATTGACTACCGAAATCCAGAAGAAGGTGAAGAGGAGGAAGGTGAAGCATGCTATGAAGCAATTGGCGAAGTATAAATTTTAAATGTATTTTTCGTTTGTGTTAAATAAAAATATAAATTTAACCCAATTCATCATGGTTTGACCTTTCTGGTGATAAAATTACTCACCATTTGTTGGTATCTACGCTATTCGGTAGTGTAACATATATGAATTCTAGAAAGCGCGCATGCCTTTAAATTTTGTTGTACAAAAAAGGAAACTTTGTTCTGGAATAATCAATTTTTTGTCCAAGTAGATTTTTTTTTAGTGAGAAACCTTAAAAACATTACGTAGTGCTGATGAATTTTTTTATAATATTTCTGAAAAGTGTATTTTAAGCGAGGGTGTGAATAGAAATAGTTTTGGCACTAGCGAAACTAGTGAATTAATTAATTTTTTATATCCTGGCGGGTGATAACGGCATCAGAACGCAGTGCAGTAAGGTGCACCCGAGTCCGGGGGCCGCCCGAAGCGTTTGGGCGCTTCCCCTGACAGCATCATGTAATATGGTAGCTGAAGAAAACGAACACAATCACACAGATCAAGAGGAAACATCACCAATTGAGGAAAAGGATAATAACATTTTGTGTTGTTCAGATAGCACCGAAATGTTATTACAGAATACGACCGAAGATATTTTTGAAGTGATTAAAAATGGGTACATTATTTTATATGCAATTAATTAAATTTGAAAACAAATAAAATTTCGAAATTAAAATTATAGTGAAATTGTTATTTTCAGGGAAGTTTCCGATGTAGAAAACTTGGTGGAAAAATTGGGTCCGGAAGCATTGAGTGCACGCGACAAACATGGGTACACACCCGCCCATTGGGTTGCGCTTGACGGCAACGTAGAAATGATGAGATATTTAGTCGAACGCAGTGCCCCCGTTGATTTGCCATGTCTGGGAACTCAAGGTCCACGTCCAATTCATTGGGCATGTCGTAAAGGTCATGCTGCCGTTGTTCAAATATTATTGCAAGCCGGTGTCGCTGTAAATGCAGCAGATTTCAAAGGTTTAACACCTTTGATGACAGCATGTATGTACGGAAGGACTGCTACGGCTGCTTTTCTATTGGGAATGGGAGCACACAATCATTTAACGGATATAAATGGTGATACTGCGTTGCATTGGGCTGCGTACAAAGGTCATGCCGATTTAATCCGATTGCTTATGTATTCGGGTGTTGATCTTCAGAAAACCGATAATTTTGGATCGACGCCATTACATTTAGCCTGTCTATCAGGAAATTTAACATGTGTACGATTGTTGTGTGAAAAAAGTAATTTAGATTTAGAGCCAAAAGATAAAAATGGTAAAACACCTTTAATGTTGGCACAAAGTCATCGTCACAACGACATTGTTAAAGTGCTGCACAAGGAGATTAAGAAAAAATCTCGATGGATGCCGCCACTATCCGAGATATGGGGCCTACTTTTTGGTGGTGCAGGCGATTCAAAAGGGCCGCTATTGTTGTTCATGTTTTCGGTATTGTTGTGGGGCTATCCGATGTATATGATTCGTTGCATTCCAATTACGTGGAACGTATTGAGGCGATCGCATTATTGTTTTATATATTGGAACGCTGTTATGTGGATTAGTTGGATCATAGCGAACCGTCGGGATCCAGGATATATATCGCTTAATTCCGATACATACTATAGGGCAATAAAACAAATCCCATATTTTGATAAATGGAAAAAACGAAATGTTATTCTATCTAGATTGTGCCACAGTTGCCGTTGTCTACGGCCGCTACGGGCTAAACATTGCCGCGTTTGCAATCGTTGCGTTTCATATTTTGACCATCATTGTCCATTTATTTACAATTGTGTCGGATTGCGAAATCGAATGTGGTTCTTTCTTTTTGTCTTGAGTGTCGCTATCAATTGTTCGTTCACCATTTATTTTGCCTGTTATTGTGTGATGATCGAAGGATTTACATTACTCTATGTACTCGGATTAGTTGAGGCATTCGCATTTTGCGGATTAGGATGGATTTTAACTTGTACTTCGGTAAGTGTAATAATGTTGTATGAATTCCACAGTTTTGGTATTATAATTCTAAACCTTTTTACTTTTAGATATTACATGCATGCATGAATTTAACAACTAATGAAATGTTTAATTATAAGCGATACCCATATTTACGGGATAAACGTGGTCGTTATCATAATCCATTTTCGCGAGGTCCCGTACTAAATTTATTTGAATTCTTTGTTTGCTTGCCCGATCGCATTGATGAAAGCGATTTGATGATCGATGAGCACCTTTGAAAGTAATATTCGCGCCAAATAATGCTTTTTCGTACTGGAAGCAATCTTGTATTCACCACATTATGAAATTTCTTCACACGATTACCTAAATTTAAATTATTAAATTACAACGAATTGTAACCACATTTTAGCCATTCGATCGCCGAGGGTGGCCATTTGCTATCCTTACTCACAATTATACATTTTTCGTTTAAGCTTTAATTTTATTTTATATAACTTTTATTTTTTATAATAAATCTTAAATAACTAATTTTGTATTTTATTTTTATTATAAAAAAGAATTATAAAAATGAATAGCTACAGACTCAGATTAAGAATTACTTACAACATTACAAACATATAAATAATACTTTAATTTAAAAAAGGATAAGTTAATTATAAATTAAAGTGGCTGCAATTTTAAATTATTCGAATTATGGGCGTTCGGATTAATTCACGCCTTTAAGAATAAGAAAATGATGTAATTTATAACTAACATTGATGGAATATTTTACTACATACACAATATGACGAGTAAATAAGAATAACTAAAATAGAAATACATAAATGATAAAGTAGTGATATTATTTAGTCATGTTCTCAATCACACGTACCGGATATATAATATAAATTTTTTATGTCTTATGAATATAAATTATCTTTGATTATATTAAATTTACAATAATAAACTTTGGTAATATTTGTATTATATATATAATACGAAATGAGAATTGGTTTAAAATCGAGACGATTCAACTTTCGAAACAAAAATCATAATTTTCAGGATCTTCGGGTATCGGTGGTGCATCTTTCGATATATCAACACCTTCCGTATCGAGTAATCTTAATTTAATTTCCATCGATAGAAGTGTTTCCAAATCTTCATCTTTTTGTTTACTCGCCATATTCAAATTTAATAGAGCATTTATACCATCGGCCCAATAATTTTGTGTCAATTCGTCTAACGCAATAAAATCTAATGGTTCGCACGGTTGCTGTGTTTGATCCGAATAGACTATTGAAAAGAGATTGTCGACCGATACATTTTGATTACGTCGTTTTCCTAATGCATTTGGACATTCTTTTCCAACTAGTAATTGTCTTATATCGCATATATTGATCTTCTTTTCTAATTCTTCTACCGTTGGAACACTTTTTTCATCACAATCACCATAGTGTATGACTTTATGATTAGTCGATAGGCGAGCATACCAAAATTTATCTTTTTGCCTTTGACCAGATTTATTATATTTCTGAAAACGTGATCCTAAAAATATACATATTATCATCCAATTATATTATATTCAAAAATGTTTATATTACCTTCTACTAAATAACCAAGTCGTTGTTCCTTAATAAGTGCCATCATTTCGGGTGTTAATTTTCCTTTAAGACTCACAATAGCTGACGCTGTTGATTCACATTCTTCTTTAGATGCTCGTTCCTGCTGCCGTAGTTGTGTTATTTTATTATATGTAAATATTTTTATATTTGTTTTAAAATCGTTTAATGTAGCTGGTCGCCCTTTCAAAGTTCTCACAATTTGTTCTCGGGCAACTGAAAATACTTTTGTAAAATCTTTATTTGTGGCCCGCATATCTTTCCAGGTTCGATTTAATACTTCAATGCAAATACAAAATAGTTCTTCAAACGGATGATCATGTGAGAAGAACATTGGATAAAAATCTTGACCTTGCTCCGAAGGTGGTTCACCTATTCGTAAAAGCTCGCATAACAATTTTACCAATTCGATTGATGCTTCGCCAAGTGGACATTCATGTTCGTCAGCCGTTGCATTTATTTCGTGAACTATTTTCGTATAAATCGATGTATAGTTTCGTGCAAAATAAACTAAACAATCCAAAGCTAACATGCCGGGTGGGATTTCGGTAAACGACTGTGCAATATTCAATTCACTTTTGAAACCCAACTTGTTTTTATTATTCGACTGTGAATTATTTGGCCGTCTCATTGTTATGTAATCCGATTGGGAATCTGTTCCATTTACATTGAACGCGATACGTCGTAGTTCTTTGATTTTATTTTGGCTATCTTCATTTTCGCTTATAGTGGTCATCATTCGTTGTTCCAGTAAACCAAGGGTTAATGTTTGGAAAACATACAACTGATGAGTCATTTCACTGCCCATGTTATTTTTTATAACCGATGAAGTAATAACGTCCCGATACTTTTTCGTACTGAACCATAGGGCAATTTGTTTCTTGCGTTGATCATCAGATTTTTGAAAAAGGGAATTAATAAGGGCGATTGTATTTTGCTGTACAGTACTTTCGGATTCTTCTAAAAGTCGAAGAAGATTGTCAAACTTTACGTCTCTCTCGACTAAATTTGCCTTTGAAGTATTTTGTACAATATTATCGAGAATGGCCAATGCAGATTGAATTATTTCGGGTCCATGAGATTGGTTTATAAATAGAATATTACGTACAATAAACGAAGGTTCTAGTATTTCCCATAAAACTATCCCGTGTTCCATTAGCTCAACAAATGATAAAAGCACATATTTAAGCATATCACCCAAACTTTTATCATCCTCAATGATTTTTATTATTAAATCTAAGCCCTTCTTTTTGATGAACTCGGTTGCAAACGTAAAATCTTTGCTTAGGCTGCTTAATGTGGTAAGGCTAGAAGTTTTATGTAAATCGGATCCTACACAATACATAATTTACATATAAATATTATAAAATACATAAAATTAGAGTACATACCTGATTCCAAAATCTTGAGATTGTCATCGGCAGCTTTCGATGGAGAAAATGTCAACTTCAAAACAGAACCATTTTTCACTTCATTACGATTTTTTTCTGTCACATAATTCTTGCAACTCGGTTCACAAAATTGTAATGCATAATTTTCAGCATCGATAATATGCCAATCACGATAGTCACATAAATCTTGAATTATTCCAATAAGAGGTTGTCTCTGATCAAATTCAATAAGTTGGGCTTGATGATTTTCGAATTCAACAGCAATTTTAACAATATTTGCATCTTTTAATGCTGGTAATTTAGCTTTAGGTAACATTTATAATTATATAAATTTAAAATAAATACACATAACACAAACTAAATTTTATTATTTATCACGATTTGCGACACTAAACGATTTATGACAAAGTAATCAAAACCTTTATTATTCATTTACACAGCTGTATGTGTGCGGTTTACTCACATATTGAATACCAACTTGAGAAAAATATTTTTATTTCGGTTGGTACATTAGGTACCAGTGTAATGCCACTGTAAATCGAAACTTTCACTCAAACTTCTTGCGTGTATGTATACCTTTATTAACTGGTATAATTATAACATATTTTTTTTACACGTTTTAATCTGTCAAATACAATAGCAAGTCTACCTAGTATTTTCATTTCACAGATGAAGGTGAAAGTTTGCAGTGTTTTTATGCAAAAAATGAAACCAATTTAATATATTATTATTCGTGTGTTTTATATTACTATATTATAATTTATATAAAATATGGATAAGTTAAATGAATCGCCATTGAAAACTCTGCTTGCTTCGCCTGTTCCTCGACCATACAATTTAGCTAATCCCAATGCTACTAAGGTGAGATTATAAAGTGAAAAAAGTTTGTTTTTCCACTATTTATGGCTGAAAATCGATTATATATATTGTGTTTATTCAATATTATTACGAATTTGTCAAGAAAACAAGAATCTGAAATAGTTTTGGTACAATTACATTGAATGACAAAACATTGATAATTGTGTTGAAATTAGATGATATGGGTTTCGTGTTTAGTCAGAGTTGCTAAAAGTTTTGTTTTAATGAATTAAATCTGATGAAAAATTTATCTAAACTCAGTTATTGTTTAATATTTTATAGACACCAGTTTTACCGCCACAAAATAGCATTGTGCAACAAAGTCCAGCTACTACAGGACCTCAAGAAGCTTTAAATTCGGTTAAATTACAGTTAGACTCATGATCATTCGATGATAAACTATCAGCTCAATAATAACTAACATTTTATTTATATTTTAGAAATTGCGTATGCACGGTAGATTTAGGTACCGTATTGAATTTGCAAAGCATAAATAATCGTACTCGCAATTCAGAATATAATCCATCAAGATTTCGTGGTGTTGTGATGAGAATTCGCGATCCGAGGTGTACAGCTCTAATATTTAAAACTGGCAAAATTGTATGCACCGGTGCTCGAAATGAAAACGATGCACATTTTGCGGCTAGAAAATTTGCCAGAATTCTTCAAAAGCTAAGTTATCCAGTGAAGTTTTTAGATTTTAAAATACAAAATATTGTGGCAACAGTTGACTTACGATTTCCGATACGATTAGAAAATTTAAATCAAGTACATGGTCAATTTAGTTCATATGAACCTGAATTATTTCCCGGATTAATATACCGAATGGTTAAACCAAGAGTTGTTTTACTTATATTTGTAAATGGTAAAATTGTATTTACAGGAGCAAAAACAAAGACTGACATTCTTGATAGTTTAGAGAATATGTATCCCATATTACAAAGTTTCAGAAAAAACTGAGTATTATTGGTTGTATGTTGCAACTTATTTCATTCCACTATTGCATCATAAAACTGAATTTCATATGTAAGCTCATCGCTCACATGATGTTCCTAATTATGAAATTATACAGAACTATGTACATTGAATATTTCGGTAATTTAAATTAAGTTAAATACATATTTTATAAATATAAATATATCATCTAGTTTAATAATAAAGTAATATTTAAAATAAAATCATGTTTATTGTTAAGTGAAATATTTAAGTAGGCCTATAGAGCTTTGCTATAACAGAAATTTTATCAAATCAATTTTTCTTTGGTTTTGTATAATCCGAAAATCTAGTACAATTTGTTTTAATATTTTGAGTATTCAGCACACTTTGACATCTGTCATTAATATCTAGAAAAAATTACGATTAATTGAAAACATTACATTATTTTACATTAATTATTACATTAATAAATAAATATTATATTAGAAAAGTAACAGTTAAATTTCAAAATTAATTGGTTTAAATGAAATATGTAATAATTAAGAAATCTATAACAAGTGTTATTTCAGAAAAATTTAATATAAAATTTTTGTTTTGACATTTGGGTCTGTAATCTTGCGACAAGAAAAGACACGTATTTATTTAATTTTTTTGTACAACTTTGATATGTGTTTAAATAATATTCGTGGATTTTTATTAAAATATAAATAACAATCACATTAGTTGGAAAATCAAATTGGCTAATAAAATAAAATTAATCGAAAAATGATTTCCAAACTTATTTCTATACTTATGCTAACCACTTTAATAAATGTATATTGTTTGGATATAGAAGAAATATCTTCCTTAGTCGAAAATCAAATCGAAGAGCCGCAGGGACCTCCAAATATTCGTAAGTAATTATGTTTTCAAATAATATATCTAATGCGATTCGAATTGTATAATAACCGGTTAACTAATTAAATATTTTATTTTTCATTAATATATTATGTGAAGTCGGCTTTTACACAATAATACTTTTATAATTTAAAATCAAATTTGTTTCGTTTTAGCTGATGATAATCAAGAGACAACCAAATCAACAAGCGAAACCGAACCAAATGCGTTTTCTTCCAATGAGGAGGACATAAATTCAAAGAAATCCGATTTACCCGAAAATGATTTGAATTTACAAGATGCAATCGAATTCGATTTTGACATCGAAAAGGAGCTTAACGAGAATCCACATAGTGACAAATCGAAAGAATATATGTTTAGTCAATTGAGAAAAATGATTAATAATCCATCACAATTTACTACAACGAATGATCAAGTGAGCAATGATAATATAATCAAGAGCTCGATGCAACAAATCCAATCAGAAATAACACGATTGGAAAAAGAATTATTAGTAAGGGATATTATGACCGAGAGTAAAAAATTTCGTTATGGCATTGATGATGCACCAGTACCAACCGAAGTAGATATTTTATATGTCAAAGCAATGGAAATTTTAAATAAAACTAGGATTGATAAATCTGCTGGATATGCTTTAATGATGCAAGCAGCTCAAAAAGGACATTCAAAAGCATTGGCCGAAATAGCATGGGCCAAACTGATTGGTAATCCATTAAAATTAGATATTGAAGGAGCAAAACAGACGTTTTTAAAGTTAATTAAACTTGAAGGATTGCCCGAAGCACACATGGCAATAGGTTTTATGTATGCTACTGGAATTGGTTTTAATGTAAGCCAACCAAAAGCTCTATTACATTATTCATTTGCATCTTATAGTGATAATACTTGGGCTCAAATGGCTTTAGGATATCGGTATTGGTCTGGTATTACTGTACCGAATGATTGTGAATATGCCCTTTATTTATATCGTAAGGTTGCTGCAAAGGTAGCGTCACAGGTTACTTTTTCTGGAGGTACAGCTGTTCATCGAGTTCGATTACTAGATGAAATTGAAAATTCTGGACTAAGTTCCGGTATTTTAGATAATGATTTAATTGAATACTATCAGTTACTGGCTGATAAAGGCGATGTTCAGGCTCAAGTTGGTTTAGGGCAATTGCATTATCAAGGTGGTCGAGGTATACCATTAGATCATCAAAAGGCTTTGCAATATTTTACGCAAGCAGCCAACGCCGGAAATGCAGTTGCAATGGCATTTTTAGGAAAAATATACTTGGAAGGTACTGAAAATGTAAAACCAGATAACGATACGGCATTTAAGTATTTCAAAAAGGCAGCCGATTTAAATAACCCTGTTGGTCAAAGTGGATTAGGTATTATGTATTTACAAGGAAAAGGTGTCAATAAAGATACAACTAAAGCGTTCAACTATTTCACATTGGCCGCCGATCAAGGATGGGTTGATGGACAATTACAATTGGGCAACATGTATTTTAGTGGAACCGGTGTTAAACGTGATTTTAAAATGGCATACAAATATTTTAATTTAGCCTCGCAATCTGGTCATGTGCTGGCATTTTATAATTTAGGTCAAATGCATGCATTCGGCCTCGGAATAATAAGATCATGTCCGACAGCAGTCGAGGTATTTCTCGAACGATTTACGATTCATTTATTTATATTAATTATTTAATACTATTTATTTAAAGTTATTTAAAAATGTGGCTGAAAGGGAAAAACGCAGTGAAAAACTAATGTTGGCACATATAGATTACAAAAATTATCATTATGAGGAGGCGTTTCTTCAGTACGCCTTAATGGGCGAACTAGGCTATGAGGTAGCACAAAGCAATGCTGCATTTATACTAGATCGCGGTAAGTGATTTTTAATTTGTTTAAAAAGTTGTCTTTAAACATTGAGATAATTTTTAAATCTCAAACATTTTCAAAATGCTAAATTTACTAATTTGTACTGGAAATGAAATTCGTTTATTGTAATATCTCAAACAACAACAAGTTTTTAAAGTTTAGTAGTTTGAATCTAATTTCAATAATATGAAATTGATAATATTCTATTTGTGTTGTTATTTGTATAAATGTTTACTATTTTCCATTCCATGTTAATATTTAGAGCCGCAGAAAATATTTATGCAATATGAAATTTCAGGTGAATTAAATTTATTTAAAAACCGTAATGAGCATTTGGTCCGTGCCTTACAATATTGGGGTAGGGCTGCCGCGCAAGGTTATTCATCAGCACAAGTAAAACTAGGCGATTACTATTATTATGGTTTGGGCACGCAGATCGATTACGAAGCAGCTGCGTCACATTATCGCGCTGCGTCGGAATTACAACACAATGCTCAAGCAATGTTCAATTTGGGTTATATGCACGAACAAGGATTAGGAATGGAAAAAGATTGGCATTTAGCAAAACGATTCTATGATTCAGCTGCTGAAACATCGAGTGATGCAAAAGTTCCTGTAGCCTTAGCTTTATTAAAACTTCAGTTAATACATAAATTTGAAACAATGAGACAGGTATGTAATATACATACAGCTATGTAATATATATCAATTGCAAATTAATATTGCTTTGTTCCAGGGCCCATTTAAAATACTATTAGAACTAAATAATAATATTGCTTCCAATTGGGATTTATATTTAATTACAACATCAACAATACTATTAGGTATAATAATATATCTTCGTCGGCCAGCCCAAGATGGAAATCAACCAAATGATCCAAATCAGCCAAATGATAGGCGTCATGAGCATCAGGATTAAATTATACAAATGTATTTGTGAGTAAAAACTAAAAAAAATATGTTAAATAAAAGACTAAATATTTAATTTAAGAAAGTGTTCAAAAATAAATTATATGTACTATGAAGAGAAAAAAAACGAAATAATACACAAAAAACTGAAATTTTAAATAGAAATGCAAAGTGCAAAAGAATTAAAAAATAAAAATGAAAATCGATGTGATATTAAACCTAAGCATCAACCATAAATAATTTTTAATTAAATTTTATAATTTACTTTTCAACAAATAAAATAAATTCTACAAATAAAATGTTCACAGTTTTTGTTTTTTTTTGTATAATTTTTGAATAATATTGTTTGCTTTTTAATTAAGTATTTTAAAATAAACCGATGATAAATAAAATATTTCGAATTTTATTGGGCCTTTTAACAAATTATAAATTATTTTCTAATCATTCTTAAATAATTAATATCAGCTGTGGCTAAAATATATACGTTTATGCAATACTACCATTGTTCCTCATTAGTGTGGTGTTTTATTGGCTATTAATCACGGGCTTACCTCTTCAGACTAATTTCGTGATAAATCTTTAAGAGAAATTTGGTTGGCGATATGGAAGATCTATTAAAATTCTATATTCGATTATTAAGTTTTATCGTCTCTATCCCCTGGCGCTTACTCAAGTTGATTATTTTGAATTAAAATATCGCAAAGATTTTGTTTACGTTAAAACTTTACGATTTTTTTGAATCATGAATTGCCTCATTTGATATTAACTGCCCATTATTCGTCCTTTTCCAATATTCGCTGGTAATTTAAGTATCGGAATTATTTTTAATCTATTAAAAATGATTATTGATATAACTATTTTACCAGAACATTTTATCTGTATTCTATATGCGAGTGGCATATATCCAAATAACACGAAAAAATCTAATGAGGATTAGAGGATTAAAGCAAAAGTTGTGATTGTTCTATATGGGTAAAAAGTTTTTCCGGGTAAATATAAAAGTGCTGGTACGACCTGCTTCTACAAAAAACAAAGCGTTTCCATAACCGAAGAATTCCTTTTACTTTTCGTCAAAAGTTCAAAACTGTTAAGCCGAATATCAAAAATGGTTAAATATAATAAAAATGGAGAAGGGTTGAGTTTTACGAGCCCGTATAACATCAACATTGTACAAATAATAAAAATTGTCGAAAAGTATATGCTATATATTTAGAATTGTTGAGAGTTTCATATTCTTCTGATACTCGAAGGAGATACTAACAGCACTGTAATTTACTTACTAGTTAGTAAAAGCTATTGGCGGAAATTACCAACTCTGCTTTTTTTATAAGGTGTTTGCTATTTTAATTTATTTCTTAAATATAAGACAAGTATGAGAATATATCTGAGAAAGATGTCTTTTTTAATATAGTATCAAGTTACGAACATCTTGCATTTCAAAACATAATATTTTGTAATTTGTGAAATTGTTGGTTAAATAAATAAGCTAAAAGTGTTGGTTGGTTTAGTTAATTTAATGTACCTTAATAAGCTAAAAGTGTTGGTTGGTTTAGTTAATTTAAATTTTTACTAAACACAATTAAATTTAAAGTTTTGTTATATAATTTGTAAAGTAATCGTAAAGTTCTTCTGGTATATGATTTCCGATTTTTGTAAAAATATATAAATTATAAACTGGTCAATGTCGGTCCAACTGTAGCTGCATCAGTTCGACTACGAATAAGCTTTTCATATACCGTTGAGACAATCAGAAGCCAGCTAGTTCTTTAGTTTGTATTGAAGTAATGTCGGCAACAGTGTCCTCCTCGAGTTGTAAAAGGTTGCTCGCTTTACCATTCCCTCTAAGTTTCTCTCTATCTTTTGACTGATATCAGAAACTATAATAATTTGAATTCCTGATATCGTGTTATCATGCACTATCCTGATTTTCCTGATTTCGTGATTGAATAAAACTACTTTGCGTGATATTAACGTTAGTGTTTGAGCCAATTAACACAAAGTAGACATGGCCTATGAAAACCACATATGAAACATCCATATGAGTTGTACTAAAACAGCGTACAACTCATATGTATGTTTCATATGTGGTTTTCATACGCCATGTCTACTTTGTGTTAATTGGCTCAAAACCCCAACGTTAATATCACGCATAATAGTTTTATTCAGTCATGAAATCAGGAATCAATATACAAATTTGCAATATTACCTTCCACTTCATTGCATATACATAGTATTATAGTCTAAATGTGATCAAAATAAAATGGTTGTCCTCTTTACTATAGAAAATATGAATTTATGTTCGAGCAACAGCAAATAATGTGAGTCAACAAAATGTTTGCACATTATGTATATACTCGTATATACGGATGTGCAATCGACAACTAAAATTCATATTACAAAAATATTTTTTGACAAAATAATTTCTCACAGACTTAGTGTCACCCCGATTTTACTATTCTTAATATTACGTTATATTGGCTGTTTGTGAAGAAAAATCACCCACATTTTTGATTCCGGATGAAACTTTGATATTTCATACTTTATATAATTTTTACAAGAATATATTTTTTTGTTTATTAATAATCTATCAACGAAGATTGCTTTTATTTTATTTTAATTATTTATAAATTGATTTGTTTAAAGGATTCTACTTTGCGAAGGTAAATTATATTAGTTAGTGTCTTATTTGGCTCATCGTTCGTTAAAACGATATATTATTACAGTTTGTTCGATCCTTTATCGTCTTCACATAGAGGAAAATGTAAAATCTTAAATTCTTATCGGTACCAGCAGTGGTGATTTGTTTCTGCTTTAATATTTTATATTGTATAATATATAAGATTGTTTACTTCTGTAATTTAATAATTTTATTGTTTGTAACTCTGTTCCATGCTAAACGAAATGATCTTTAAATTTTATACGATTTCCTCGTCTAGGCATCTGGATCTCACTTAATTCATAATCGGGTTAGCATTATACTGACGAGGTTACTGCAGATTAGTTACTGCATATTCTAGTTGGTAGTACATAATTTCATCATTGTGTGTAACTTGAATTATGTTTAAAATCCGATTGATCCGCTCTACATATTACAAAACTAAGATAAGATTAGGTATAGTTATAGTATGGTTCGCAGATGTTCATGGACTACAGTCAACATATATAGAATTCCGTATCGCAACTTCATCAAACCCTAAGTAATAATTGATATATCAGTGAACAAGCAGATCGACTGTCAGATAAACTTATTAAACTATTCGAGAGTCTTTCACAACTCTATATAGTGGTTTTAACAGACATACATATGTCTTATATAGGTACTACTTGCTGTGATGCAATTAAGGAATAGACTCAGATATTGAATGTGAATGTCGAAGCAATAAACGAGATTATGTATCTAAGCGTATAAGTTAGATAATGGGTAACTATGATCATCGAGACTTTTTATGATTCAATTCTGTGGCAGCCAGTGAGATAAAAAAGATCTTAACCAAATATGTATTAGACTATTTTTTTTCAAATTAACGAGTGTTACGGAAAATTAAAGAATCACCAACATCATTGTTATTAATAATTTTGACCAGCGGAGATCCTCGTGGACCAAATGGTGAACTGGGCTACGTTGCGGTATAGTTGGAATGAAAGATACCAAAATTCAAACTTGATTGTAGACAATATATCCTTTACAATTTTGGGGTGCAAGAAAGTTTTAGTAGTTTAGTATTTTCCTCACTTATTGTGCTAGAAGATGTTAGTGAACATTGAGAGTGTTGTAACCAAGTCACAATTCTATATGTTAAGTAAGTCTGAAATATTAATAATTATGAATTAGGTATGTTATTTATTTATTTATTATATTATTATATACTGTAATGTATACATATATAGTTAATTGTATTTATTATGTATTGCATCTATCTTTTATATAATTGAATTTTGAGATATATAAATATAAAATGTTAAACGATAATGATGAAAAAAAGTTCAGATTCGATTTTGAAGTGAACGAAATTGTATTAAAATATATTTAATATAAATAAAATATAAATAAACTTAATATAAAAATCTTTTGTGTGTTATAATTTAAACGTGAATAATTAAAGTGGCTATTATCTAACTAATAAAATTGTTCATGACCGATATGGGCTCACAACAAGAGCTTTCAGAAAAGGATATGGGCGTAATCAAATTTTAGCATCAATTTTGAACAATTTTGAATCACGTTCTTACCAGCTCGACATTAAAGGAACATTAAAGGAGCCACAAACAAGTTGATCTAATATACGTCGTTTGAAACAGCCTTTGATGTCGTCCAACTTTATAATATATTTAGAATATAAAATAAAAATTAATTATATTTTAGAAATCGTTTCCGGTATATTGAACTGTAGGAGACCGAACATCGCAAACTATGTACAAGTTACCTACAATATATTTGTTTTTTAAGGCTCCAATGTTGATCACAGTTTTTGATTAATGTTATTGTTGACAACATTCGAAAATTCTGATGTTTGTCAGTGTCCACATATCAATAAACTGCAAGCATATTAAAACCATTTTGTATACTTTTGAGAGCAAAAAATTGGGCCACGACTGTTTCATGTAATATTTGAAAGTAATTAATATTCTGTACACCTATACGATATAGATCGAAATATTAAATAATGTTTTTAAAATAAGTATTAATATAACTGTGCACTGATTCAATGGTTTATATTATCCTCTCCGACTCTTAAATAGGCGTCGAATCAAATTTTCTATATTTATTTTTCTGGTGTATACTGTTCCATTTCCTTCTACTATTTCAACATTTACGTTCAATATCGTATAAAGGTTTATTTTATTTCTTCTTATTAATGTATTACTCAGCTCAGATTTGGATGTCTTTTTAGCTACCTAGTTCCGTGATTTGTATTCTATCCGATATAAGGTACCGGATGAACCACAAGAACTTCATTGAACTATCTCACCAAACTAATTACGCCCATAAACTCCCCCATTTTAAAGAAGAAAAATTATGTTCTTATTCTCTGAGAGATCGCTTCTAATTGTTTTTAAATCCGGCTCAATGACTCTGGCTTATTGTGAAATTCCTGCTCACCTGCAGTATATGTGTTATTATCTGCCCATTTCATAATTCTATACTAATCTGTAGTATCTGGCTGATTGTTCATCTTATTGTACTTGACCTTTTCACATTAGTTAATTGTTGTTCTCGCTCCTGCTCACCAACATAAAGTATTAATTCGGTTCAGAATATACATACTTGTAAATAAGATGGGTATTATAAAGAGATATATATTCATAGTTTTCATTTATATTTCGATATTTTTAATTGGAGGTGAAACGGAACAGAATGGATGTTCAGGTGCAATGAGATCGCATTAATATAAAAATATTATTTGGTTCGCATTTCATTAAATAGATCATACATTTTTATTTGATAGATGATCAAAAATGTAAATTTAATATTTAAACTTAGTCAATCGAACATAATAATTTTTGTTTTCAATTTCCAGTTATTCCGGCCATATTTAATATAACAAAAAAGTTTCACCAAAACGAAACATTTATACATTGGTATTACAAAAAGATGTTATGAAATGTGTATATCTATATGTGTGTATGTATATTCAGTTATATCAAAATGTCAAAGGTCGTTTCTATGAAAACACACAAGAAAAATAAAGTTGGGTAGGAAAAGCGAAAGAAAAGTTACATAAAACATAAGATATAAATGAGGACGATGTACCCGTATATAAAGAGGAATATGGGACTTAATCATAATAAACAAGTATTTAGCGAGCTAAACAAATTATTAGGTAAATGTTACAATTTCGTTAGTAAATGTACCTAAATCCCGCCCACCATGTATAGTTCAATGTAATAAATGTGCCACGATTTTTCAATTTTCAAAAAAAAAATTTTAATGTTAAATAAATATGAACATTACCATTTAAGTATGTTCAATATTGCTCGGAGGACCAAATAAAATTGATAGTATCACAATTAAAACCCACATGCGATTATCATTATAAAGTTTAATTATTTTTACTAAAATTTGGATACAAATTATGAGATTTCGTGATGGATTAGAGAGACATAGGCTTTTTGATTCATAAGATTTGACTTAACCGTGTATCGGTGGGATGCTTTGTGGGTGTTTATGGAAGAATTTGCCTAATGTTTCTTCTGCGAACCATTATTTCATATCTCGTTTGTATAGTTTTATCTTTTATACTAATTATTTTCATGAAAAATCTTAACTGTATGGGCGGAAATTTCTTAAAATTATTTAGTTATAGAAACAACCAAAAATCCATTGGATGACTTATGTATATAGATGTCGTGTGTATGTATATCAAATGAAAATTTATAACAAAACCAAAAATGCTTTTTAATCCCAAGTCTTGTGTGAAATCTATAGAGTCTGGTAAAATAATAACCTTGTATTGGTTTTTCCAAATGTATGCTTCAATCTTGCAAAAGGTTAAAGTTCAAGTTTTCATTGCCTAAGCTGAATGTTAATACAACAGTTTGTTTGGTGTTCAAAAAAATAAAAAATTTGTATGTTTATAATAATATTTATACAAGGATTTTATTTTATTGAAATGTTACTTATACATATATTATCCAGTTCTTGGAATAATTCTGAAAATGTTACACAAAATCGGGTGCCATTTATCATTTATCATTTATCATATGTGTGCTGCAATATCAAAATGTTTATTAACAAGATACACTGCTCGTCAAAAAATGCCGGACAATACATTTTTTAGTAAGGCTAGTGTTTATCTTTACGTTAACTATTCGTAAAATAATATAACATGCGCCAAAATAGAAGGTATCAACGGAACATTTGTTTTTGAATAAAAGTAACCGCAGGATCAAACCAAATGGAATAATAACATTTCCGGAAAGCGGATATTGATAATATTCCTTTATTTTATTTAAATAAAAATCAACAATCAATCTAAGGTCGGCACTCTTATATCGAGTATTTCCTCCACGAGCTCTAATCACATGTTTTTTTGGCATATACTGTGCACTAGGTTTGCAATGATGTATCATTTTCCATTGAAGATGATTCAAGATTTCTGGCAAGATCAATTTGAACCCTTATCTAAAAAATTAATGAGAACGTTCGTACTGTGGGTTCTGATATTGACATTTATTTATTTAAATTGCTTTCCAATAAATGGGGCGTGTATCATCTTCTATAGATAGTCCACGATAAACGGTCGGCAGTTATAACACCGTCATGTAGAAACATAAGATACAACATAAACTTTCAGTCAGCCATAGTCCTACTGATGTGGTTATACTTCAGTTAATATGACAAAGCTGTTAAAAAATTCGTAATTAAAGATGTAAAGAGTGTTTTTTCGTATAGTTATTTAATTAAACAATTTTAAATTAAAATAGAACGATAAAAATTTTGAATATCAGTGAAAATAGCTTTTTGTATAGATAATTTTATGCCATTAATACTTGAATATAATTTCGGTCATGTGGTCGCCACGGCTGCCACATAGATGGCGCCATCTATCGATATCCAATTTTTACAAACTTTTTGCAACAATTGCGGCCGTATTTCGCTAATAACTCGCCGAAAGGTTTAAGTGTTCAATCGCCTATAGTTTATCGATGTAGACAAGTGATTTAACATATCCCAAAGAAAATAACCTAATGGAGTTAGATCACAAGATTTGGTGGCTAATTAACAAAATTAACAAAACTGTACAGCGTCTATCGTTTGTTCTTATTGAATGCGTATTATCATTTATATACGTGGTGCAAAAGCGACCCATAGTTAACCGAATTAATTGCTCTAATGGGCGATTATTTCGATAAAGCCTTTCAACAATTTGCCAGGGTTGCTTTGGTGTGAGTCGATTTAGTATGAAATGGCAAATCAAACTAATAACAAAACAAATGGCTGTCAATCGGTTGTTAAACAAAAGATTGTTGCCAATTTAAAGATGTCAATCTTAAAAGAAACACCCTTTATCTAGAAACGTATATTTATGAAGAAAATCAAGTGTCCGGCATTTTTGAACGAGCAGTGTATATGTTACGGTTAATGTTCGAAACCGGCCAATGTCCACATTTACCGAGAAAATGTGCAAATTTATCAAAATACTTCGTAAATGTGACTTACACTTGCATAAATTCAATAGTACTCTTGTATAAATTCAATTTAAAGAAAATGTTACATTTTCAGAATGAATTAAAAAGGCGCATTTAAATTTTTATTATTTTTATTTCTTTGCAATCTGTCTTGGGGCTCAAGGCACTCCCTACTTTTTCGCGGTTCGCTTATTTACGTCCCTACTTCAACCTATAGTGCTGACATGGAAGATGGGTCGGGCCCATCAATTCTGCACTCCAACAGAAGGTCATAGTTGTGTTCATTCATTCCACAGATCGTAATCTCATGGCGAAAAATTCCTTTTGCAATCCTGCCCCTATCGGGATTCGAACCCGGTACCTTCTCGTTCCAACTGCCGCAGCTTTAACCACTGCGCCACCTTTAAATTAACAAATAAAATAAACTATTTTAATTCAACTATTCTCATTCGAAAAAAGCCGTAAATGCAATTTGTAAAAAAAATTATATAATACTCTAGTTTAGATCGTATTATATTAAAAATAATCGAACATTCACCAAAATCTGCTTTTAAATGTGGATAAAGTCTAAAATTTGGTGGTAGAATTAGATTGAATATATGTACATTTATCAACAGGGATAGGTAAATGTGCACATTCCTCGGGAAATATGCACATTCGCCGCATTTCTGACTTTAACCGCAACATATATAAAGTCATGTGCAAAAGTATTGTGGCTTTCAACTTTATGTTTGATATTTTGCGATTTTTTCCTTCAATTTTTTACGAACAATTGAACAATTTGTGCACAGTTAATGAAAATCTTATATTAAATTTAAAAAAAATACATCATTATAGCTGTGCTTAAATATTTAAAATTTCAATTGCTGCTAGATGAAAATTTAGGTTTTAGTGTAACGTTACTCTTTTATCTCACTTACAATTTTGTTTTAATCTTGTTTGGTTGCCTTGTGCAGGGTTATTAAATAAATTATGTTTATACAGGGTGGGGCAAGAGTCCCGCTACCATTTTGATTGCCTATAACTTTGTTCAAAGAAAAGATAAGTAGGTTTGATTTTTTAAAACTTTTTAAGGCTTTTTGCATGACATCCTGCAATATCTGAGGCTGAATTTCTTCAATTTCGAGACAAATATTGTCTTTAAGATGTTGTCTTTAACATAAAGTTTTTATTTTAAAAAACCCCATAAGAAAAAGTCTGGAAAAGTCATCTGCGCATCGCATAGATCCATGCCAGCCTTATAGTATTGACATGGAAAATAAGTTGAAACCACATGTCCTCTAGTCCTTGCTCTTCCATTTCAGGCACAAGCGAAATTCGAATCATGTCTTGGTACCGTTCGGCAGTAACAGTAACTTCATCACCTTGGTTATTTTCACAAAAATAGGGACCGATGATGTTTCCAGCATGAATACCACACCATTCAGTGGTTTTAAGTGGATATAATGATGTTTGATGAATTAATTGAGGATTCTGTGTTTCCGAAAACCAACTGTATTGTTTATTGACGTGGCCACTGAGATCAAAATGGGCTTCATCGCTCATTAGCAAAAACACAGCCTTAGGATTGCATTACTGTACTCAACTCGTTGATCAGTATCAATCGGTAGCAATTTTTGGACTGATTGAATTTTGTACGGGAACTGGACGATTACGATATTTTTGATGCAATTTCCGCTGAGTGGCAATAATGGAAAGGTTATTTTCAATAAATATTGTCACTATTTCTGCTCGTTCTTGTGGCGTATATTTATTCATTATACAATTGGAGCGTCTACACAACCCAATAGTTAAAGCCAAACTGAGCTAAACGTCACATAACCAAGATGGCGCGCAACTAAAATGGTAGCGGGACTTTTGTCCCAGCCTGTAGAAAGGTACATCGTGAAATTGTCATAAAATTTTAATGTGGAATTTGAATTTGGCAAATATGTAATAAGACTTCAAAAAGCTGATATTCAATGGTACTTGATGAGAACCACCACAAAATATGAAAAAGGACTGGAAAACTGAACGAAGATCCGGTCTGTCGAAGAAAAGTTGTATAAACAATCGATAGTTAATTTGCTGTGGACGAAAAACATTTTACATACCACGTGTATTTTCGAAGAGCAATACACCAAAAATCGTCTATCGTTCGTTGTTGCAAACAGTCATAACGGTCAGAAACTAATCTAATGCAACTTTTGAGTGGTCCATATATGTATAAGGCTTACTTCCGATCTAGAAAAATGGCAGCTTCATGGATGAAACTGAAATTCGTCAAGTTTGGGTTAATTTAATGAAATTCAATATTAATTTGTCTTTTATTTAACGCGAAAGCAATTATTAATAATTAATTAAAGTATATTTAAGTTTGAACTGTTTAAATATTAATTTCCAATTAATGTTTTATAATTGAAAACTTAAAATTTCTTTTATAATATCTGCATAGAATAATTTTATAAGGGTACCTTTCTTATACTTTGGGTAACAGAAATGTATATTAAGAAAATGGTCATTTAAGTATGTCTAAAGGCCAAGCCAATTTAACATGTATTGATATTTGCTTAATTTACGAACAAGAGGTGGGAGTAAGATAACATTAACGAGTTAAATTCCATTGAAAAATATAAATCCCGTTAAACAATTTGGAAAACAAATTCCCAGAAAAAGACTAAAAAAATTAATTTTATCTTCAACTAAGCTTGTATATATACTGCTCGTTTTTACTATAACCGATTTACCGACAAGTCAGCAGAGTTAGAACAATTAAACTATAGCTATTCATAATCGTTCTAATTTAGGATTGCTAAAAAAAGTCGATGGTTTGGAATAAAGTTGAATCGAGAATAATATCTAATAACATGTTGACCTCTACTCATATAATGAGATATGTACCAACACAGTTATGTTGAAGGTCACACACATTCACATATAGATGTACGAGGTGGCGCAACAGTTTATCTCCATCTAGTTTCTTATATATTAACAATCTGTTTGTCAGATTGATGTTGCATGCCTTTGTTCAGTTTTAAACTTGGCATTTTCTCATTCCATAATTAAATTAAAAAATATGCTCAAGTATAATTTAGTATATTTTTACAAATGGTAAGCAATAATTTTAAATTCAAGAAATTTACTTGCGTAGTCATCCAAATTTAACCGGACAAAATAATTTTCCGATTACTTGTAATTTAGAAGACTCATAATACAGAAATTGGTCATCCGAAGACTCAGTTTTCTTTTCTAGGAGACGAAGGTTTATGATGAACAGTTGGAGGCATTGCAAGTCAATAAGATTTGGCGGGAACATGGAACAAACAATTTCAAAACTCCAAGTGTCAAAATGGATAAGGATATCTTTAATACTAAAGGCCAAAACTATAATATTCACGGCTCCATGGTCATGTTCTATATTTGGTGAGACCAGTTGGGTGTAGTATACTATGAGTTATTAAACCTGTCTGAAACAATTACAGGGGTTCGATATCCAAAGCAATTTATACGTTTGAGCCGATAATTGAAAACCAAACTGCCGCAAA
This sequence comes from Tipula lateralis, assembly GCA_963932295.1. Lineage (NCBI taxonomy): Eukaryota > Metazoa > Arthropoda > Insecta > Diptera > Tipulidae > Tipula > Tipula lateralis. The sequence goes on along the minus strand of OZ010736.1, from coordinate 194,371,839 downwards.
TATACTGAAAAAGACGAAAAACTGATTTTGCAGAATGGCTTAATGGTGTAATGGTGGTCATAATGTACTTGGAAACGTTGAAATAGATAGTAATACATTACCTGACGCATTGCTTAGACGTTGCTGTCCCTGAAAATAACTTCTTCCGATCGATGGAACTTGGCCTGGTCTGACCAGCACTTCCAGTCTTATCTAAAAAAAAATTGAATAGATTCGTCGTGGATCACCACAAAAAAATTATGTATTTTCAACACGGTACTGGAATGCTGCGTGAAAGAAGTGAAAAAAATTACCAACGATGAAAAAAAAAATTTGGATCATAAATGTATCGCATACAACATTATAGTTTCTTAGAATAAGGCTTTGAACGAAAAAAACGGGAGGACGATAGTTGTATACTTATTATAACTTAACTTAAAGTAAACGAACATGTCACTAGGCATGAGACATACTATATCCGGAAAGATGGCGTTTCGGGTCTTATATAATTTTCTTTATCACAGATTCACAAATTTTCCATCTTTCTGTTTATGTTGGTTTAAAGTTTTTGGATTGTTTGCGGTTAATTGATGTTAGGTAGTCACTACTCACCAAGAAAATTTGAACCTTAAAACTTTATATTTTGTTTACCTTGATTAAATTCGTTCAACCTCGCAATAAACAATTTACTTGCATCAGAATTTCACAATTCGCTAGCACTTCTTTTAGTAAAACAACGTTTTCAGTCAATTATTTTTACAATATGGGACAGAAATAAACCATTATAGATAACAATTTGAAGCTGTACTTATATACAAAGCGTGAAAAGCAATGGCCCATATGGTGAATAAGTATTCGGATTCCAGAGTTGAACGATGAAATAATACGTGTGAGAATTGATATTTAGCCTGAACGATGCACAAATCAAAGGAAATTTGTATGCGCGCATTATATGTGGCCAGAGAAGCCTTGCTTCCTATGTAACAAATATTATATTATACTCATACAATGTGGTTTACATTAAAGAAAACAAAGATCGCATGAGCAGCTCAAGCTATACAATTGAGTGTTCATGATTACATGTTAGCAAGTGTCATGTACACGCTACCAACAATTTATTCTATCTATATAATCTGATTCAAGCAGGATAATACAGTTTATTCAATATCATCTTGAATATGCGTTCACTCCAGATAAATGTGGAAAAAGTTAGATTGTGTTGTGACAACAATGACAACATAGTTTTTCTGTATAAACCACAGTTGAAGCTCGTTTTTTCTTGATTAAACGGAAGTTGTTCATACATAGTACAAACAAACTAGTTTTTTATTACTGCCACGTTTTTATTATATGTGTGTGTGTGTGTGTGTGAGAGTGTACTATAAAAATATTTAAAAGTCAATAAATGCAAAATAATGCCAAATGTTGAAACTATTTACAAATAAAAAATTGATTTTCAAAAACTATATAGAGTCAAACAGTCGCCATTATGATATTTATGTACAGTTATTTTTAAAAAAGAAATTGTGCACTAAAATAGAACAAATTGGGGCCAACGAACTCGCAAAACTAGGATACACTATATGTATATGTAACGACGATAGGATAAATTCGTCGGGTAAACGTACAGCGGCACAAACAAATGTTCGTATATGTGTGGGAAACGAATTATATGATTTCTGGAGGGATATAGAAATATGTGGAATGGGTAATTTCAAATTTATTGATTTTAAAAGAACAAACAGGGATATGCTTGAGTTAATATGCTAGAACGAGATTGGGTCGAGAATGCCAGATAAAACCGGAAATGAAAAAAAACGAACATAAATTAGAATTTTAGATATATTTTACGAGCGAGTGAGTATATTCCATTACATGCAAGACGACGAACGATATACAGGACAGTTTCTATTATACGATTAGCAAGGATATTGGAATTCTAATCTAAACTATGTTTCAATGGGTCTTTAGAATTTGATTAACTAAAACATAGACTAATTTCATGACATTAAGTGATCTGGGTCAGATCATAATTTCCAAGTGAACCATAGAAACATTGTTGAAATTTGATTTTTGAAAGTCCGAAAGATTTGATATCCTGAAAATTTGGTGTTATGACATGCAACTAATATTTCAAAAAGTTTATTTTAACAAAGCTTTTCCTCCTATAGTAAACTGTTGTCAGACATATTTATAGGACAATTCTATTTTGTTGGAGTTCGTAGCTTTTAGTTCGGCCCAAACAATGAATTTTATGATTTGGATATGAGAAAAATACATAAATTAAACTTTTAACCGTGCATCGTCGCTTTGGCTGCCATCAGTATATATAAGTTCATTCTTAAAACTTTGTAAACAGATGAATGTTGTAATAGTAAAATATTTGTATAGACTTGAATAAGTGCCAAGATGAATCAGTTCTATATTTCCTCAATTAATAACTTTTATTGTATGATCAAGAGATGCGAAGTATTGTGGACAGCCATCTCGACAAGACAAATCATATTCTGATTTAGCCAAAATACTGACGAACGGTGTCATTATTACTACAGAAGTAAAACTTTAACTTCGAGGCAGGTAGAAATATTTGGCAATTGAATTTTAAGATGGTGGCATTAGTTTTTAAATTGATTTTAGTATTCAAATGAATTCTTAGATAATTAAATGAGCTTGATATGGGCGATTTATAGTCACAGTTTCAACATTCTACCACCATACATTATCGGTTATCTTGTTTGGAATGGTTTATTTAACTTGAGAATAAATTTTATTTCCGTGATATCATCATTACATTAAACAAACGAAAGTACATTGGAGAGTATTGCACTCTGAGACTATCGCTATGAAACATAATGTTTGATCATCGAATAGCTAAAGAAATCAACATCATTGGCTTGACAGAGATTTCGCATGTATTAGAGCTTTTTGTTGCATATATGGTTGCAAAGCAAAAATTCAATATTCAGAATAGTGCTGAACATATTCAGAATAGTGTAAGTGAAACATGGCGAAAATGAAGAATATTTTTGGCCAAAATTGTCTCATCAACTATGCTATATTGATCCATGGCCTTGGACCGTTTTCAGATAATGCAGTTTGTGCGTGAATATTGAATCGCTTTAAACAAACCAGCATGAAAATGAATATCTTATAACAACAACAATGTTTATCGAGACATAAGTCTCGATTAATGCCAAATCAGGTGTGGTAAATAATGAAAGGTAGATGTACTGTTTGTTTGATTTGTCGTCTTGAATGGATAGTATACATTGGTGAAATCACTTAGTATATTGCAGGGAGTGGTTATTTCCGATCCGAGTGTACTTTTAGAATAAACACGATGATAGTCCTTTTTCACCGACATGTAGTGGGACAAGTAGTAGGAAACCGACAGTAAACGTCGAAGACGAAGATCAGCTTTCTGGTAAACACCTGTTGTGCAACCTTATGCCTAACGTTTATTTCGTGGAGTTGGACAGCACTGGATATGCAGTGGCATCATATTTCATCTCGTTCCATTCGATCAAACTTCATTTTGATAAGATTGCTCGTGTATCCTGTCATCAGAATGTATTGTTTCACGCATTAACGTGCTCAATTTAATTTCGTTTACAAGCCCATGAGTATGTATATAAAATACGTAACATAATTATTCTAAGCATAAATAAATGGCCTGATTCTAATAATTCGATGTCATAATTCCAGAAATTTTGTATTTTATAAAAACCTTGACAATATTTTAATGTTATGAGTACATAAGAAATTCATAATCGGTTCGTTTTTGTTATATCCTTGTGAACAAGTTTCCTTGTATTGTGTAAACAATATAATGTCACACAAGCATAATATGATTTATGTACGTGGATAATTTGTAGATATACATATTATATTTTCTTGGAAACGTTCTGCCTAATATAGAAGAACTCTCTCGGCAACTAAATGAATAATTAAAAAAATAAATAAATTGATTTAACAGCTTATCATAACATATATATATATATATATATATATATATATATATATATATATATATATATATATATATATATATATATATATATATATATATATATATATATATATATATATATATATATATATATATACACATATGTGTATGGTGTGAGATGGTATATCCGTTAACCAGTTGGTATATTTACATTGGACTTCTACCTATACGTAAAATTAATTATTTACGCGTGGCATAATTTATTAATTGATTTTCTCTGAAAATAAAACAATATGGGATTTTCCCGGTAACGAGAATGACTATTATATTTAAACATGGAAAATTGTTTGGGAAATTACACAAATTAAGTTATAACAAAAGTTTATAAGTTTTCAGAATTTAGACAACTAGTGGGTTTTGTAACATGTACATATCAGTAAATGTATGAGTATGTGTTGTGTAGGTGTTTCCAAAGAATTTGATCATATTCAATTATACTATGTGTTCATGTTAATGTAACATTTAGATATGTTGTGACCTCGAAAACGCATGCTTGTGGTAAGGTATCTCGGAAACGTGATCAACCATTTAGTCCATGTACTCCTCAATATACTTACTGTAACATAATCGTCCCATCACCAGTCAGGTATTTTAAATAATATAAAACATTCTTGTTTAATTTTAAAACATTTTTTTTATTATTTTTTTTCAATAATAATAATTTTTAATAATATAATTAATTATTATACATCAGTCATTTTTTATTTCCCTTATAGTTTTATAAGAAAATTAAATTAAAAAAATTTAAAATATAAAAGTAGATAAAATATTATTTTTTAGTTTTGTTATTTTTGCTTTTCGTTTTGTAGATATTGACTGGGCGATTAATAAAAATTTATCGTTTGTTTTTAAAAATATATACCATATTTATATATTATGTATATTACTTATTATGTTGTTTAATAATATTTTTAAAATAATATGTGAATTTGTGCTTAAGTATTTTATCATAACGATACAAAATTTGTACATGTTTAATCGAAAATAGGTAAAACTGAAAATCAAAACTAACTTAAAATTTAACAAATTGTGTTTAAAAATATTTTTGGTTGTTTTTTTGCTACAATATACAAGTATAATATAATATATAATTTAAGATATGTACAAGAAGCCTCAGTTACATAATCATAATAGCTATTATTTAAAATATTGTTTTTATTTATAAAACACAAAGTAATCTTATTATCTCTCCGGGCAAAACTGACAGTATTTATATATATATATATATATATATATATATATATATATATATATATATATATATACATATATATATATATATATATATATATATATATATATATATATATATATATATATATATATATATATATATATATGTATATATATAAATGTTTTGTTCATAATCAAAATTATATAATTTATGATTTTAAATATTAGCATTTATTATGAAAAACAAATATTTTAGTATTTTTTTTAAATTTTGGTTCCATGCTAAAATAATTGTTTTTATAAAATGTTTGCAAATATTTAATTGTATTACATACATTATTAAACATTTATTTTTATAATAAAATGATTTTGCCCTCCTTCGTATATATTTAATTTTCGTTGAGGCATTTTTTTGAAATTTATTTAAATAACAAAATTAATTGAATTTTTTATTTTGTAAAAGAAAAAAAGCTGCGCGCGCAAACTAAAATCATTTTTTTATAATATATATAAATAATAATAATATTTATAATACATAAAACTAATTTTTGCAAATTAAGATAAAAATAAATTTTTTAAGGTACATGTAAGTTATATAATTTATTTTATTTTAATTGCGTAAGAGTGATATAGGGATAATCTGTCAAATAAATAAGAGCTGCTTATTTTTATGGTTGTAAAAATGAAGCATCAATTACTGTAACACTCTTACGGAATAAATAAAAAAATAATAATATATAATTAATATAAATTTTATTTATTTATTTTTTTAATCAAAATTACTGTAGTATTATTAATTATTTAAAAAGTTTTATGTTTGGCATTATAATAAGATTTTTGCGATCCTATCTATTAAAGCATTTTGTTTTTAATATTGTTTATTTATATAATATAGAATGTTCATAAATGGTTCAAGTATTTTAATTAAGTAAATTTTTAATTAAATTTAAACTTTTATTACATATATAAATTTTAATTAACTACATACAGTCCTTTATCTCTTTATTGATCAATTTTGATGATTTGTGGTTTTTGGTTTTGGTGTGAGCTTTTTCTGGTTTATAAAAGGTCAAGCTGATACATTTTGTAATTTTAATTTTAGTTTAAAAAAAAACAAAAATTAAAACTAGAAAATACATTTCCATTTTAGTAAATATATATATATATATATATATATATATATATATATATATATATATATATATATATATATATATATATATATATATATATATATATATATATATATATACACACATATATATATATATATATATATATATATATATATATATATATATATATATATATATATATCTATATATATCGGGTGTTACCATTTTTGATGTTGTGGTCTTAATTATTGTTTATTTATATGACTGCAGTTAATAAATCTTATGTGTACGAGAGTGTTGTTGAAAGTACAAAATTAGAAGTATATAGACTATATAGTTATAATTATAGTAATTTAAAAAAATTCTCGATGATTTTCAATTTCAATTTCTAAAATAATAATTATCTATATTTAAAAAATTGAAATTTGTTTAAGTTCTCACTCACAATTTAAATAAAATCTTTGTTTCATTTTGTACAATATTTACAGTATTTTCAAAATTATTATTTGAATTTTTAAATATACATAGTTTTATTTTAATTGGACTTCTAGCTGCCATTGGAAGGGAACAAAATTATGTTTATTTATTTTCGTTATTATTAGAGTAAAAAAACTAAAAGAATTAAATAAGTGGTTTTTTCTTAAATAGGCCCTTTAAAAAAAACACAAGAAATAATATTTTTTTCGTAAAAAGATAATTACGAACAATAGTGCCATAAATCTGTTTTTGTGTTTTGTTTTTACGTAAATAATTGACATAATTAATAGTAATTTATTTTTGAGATTAATTAAAAGTCAATATTAAATTTTGTGGTTCCTATATATACATAAGTTTATATATATATATATATATATATATATATATATATATATATATATATATATATATATATATATATATATATATATATATATATAAAATATTTAATATCAAGTTTTAATTAAAAAACAAATTAAATCTTAACTCATTTAAAATTAAAATTTTGTTCAAAATCGGCGGTTTCTTAGAGAAAATAAATATATGAAGTATACGTTGCAGGTGTTCGCGATCATATTTTTATAGCTAGTTAAACCCTGACTAATATTATCGCGCATTCCTTTTACACAGGACCATTAAAAAAAAATTAAAATAACAATTTATTTACAAGAAATTATTATATTTTCTTTTATTATAAAAAATAAATGATTTTTATTTGAGAAAAATATAAAATATAAATTTTATATATGTATATAAATATATAGATATTTTGTTTTATTTATTATTATTGTAGTAATTTCAGTTTTTAATATTTTTTTTTAAATATTTATGTTTTGTTTTTATATTTCATGCCGTATTAGTTTATTAAGTAATTTCAGAAATATACACAATCAGTCTCGAATTAAGAAGTGCCATATATTGATTTCAAATAGACAGGATATATATATATATATATATATATATATATATATATATATATATATATATATATATATATATATATATATATATATCTTATCTATTCAAAAATTGCAAGTCATTTTATTTTTCTTACACTGCGATCCGCTTAAGTCCGTTGAGCTCCTGGACTAGTGATTCCTCATTTGCTATGTATCGTTTTTGGAGTCGGGTTGGTTCAATGGGTTGATTAGTCTATAAATGATATTGATAAAAACAAAAATCATATAAAATAAATGTCTCTATTTTTAGCCTACTCGTACAAAAACAAAATATTTATTTTTTGCTTGGTAATCACACAAACTTGCTTGTGTAGTACAGTCTAGCGATAATATTATGTAACATATAGCTTCTTCTTAATAAAGTTCACAATAATTCGGTGTATCACAATATGTGCGATATACTGTACAAATTATTTTTTATTTCATTTATAAAAATGAAAATTTTCGATCGAAAAGAATGAAAAGTAAACAACTACATAAATTAATAAAATATACAAAAAGAAAAATGTGTATAAAAAGAGAAAAGGATATTTTTAGGACATGAGAAGTTATTTTGATGAGCTGATATCGATTTATATGTCAATTGAAATTTATTTTCGGATATAAACTATTTAAAAATAATATATTATGTACACATACATATAAGTATGAGTATGTTAAAAATTCAACCCACCTTTTCATGATGATGTTCAAGTGCTAGTAATTGTTTGATTGTGTCGTACATCGATTCTTTGTTTCCTCGTTTGTTTTCACTGCTTAGTGCGTCACTATTTTCCAATTCCGTACTTGTTGATGTGATACGGCGCACTGGATTTGCTGGTCGTGGCAATACAACTTCTTTTTGTCCCGACAATTTTTTCAACGACTGTTCCAAATTATCCACGACGACAACGGCTGGTACCGCAGTCGAGCCCGGCGTTGTCGACATAATCGATGGCATTTTATGTGTTTCGATATTTGTAAGTTTTCTGTCGGAAAAATTATAAATCGATTGATCCCGTTTTGGTGATGGTACGCTTCGTTTTTTATCCCAATTAATCCATGAATCATCGTATTCTGGGTCATCATATTGTTGAAATGATGCTGTTTGCTGATTATTATTATTATTATTGTTACTGTTTTTTGTTATTTGAGCAAATTGATGGTGGCTATTTAAATTTGGTTGTGGTTGAATACTGTGCAATGATGATAATTGTTGGCGAATTGGTGGAATATTTTTATGATTTGTAATTAAAGATTTTAAATCTTTTACATCTTTATCCTCGTTTTTGGTCACTTTTAATGGGTTTGAGTTTAAAAATTCCGAACTTGGTGGTGGTAAAATTTTTTCACCATCATAAAAATAGTTATTATTATTATTATTATTATTTGTTGTTGGTTGGATATCATATATTTCCTCGTCGTTTATATAATCGTCGAATTCATCCTCCGTACTTGATAGTGGGTCTTGGTTTTGGAATTGTTGGGCCTCATACTGCTGCTCTTTAGCGGCTTCTAATTGTTTATTGTAGGCAATTAAATTTCTTAGAAATGCCGCATTTGCATTCACGAGCGATTGATCCTGCCGTTCATTATTCTCAAACCATGTTTCTTGGCCAATTGGTAGCATATCACGTTGTCGTTCTCGTTCATCTTCTTGTAGGATTTCTTCGTGTAAGTCATCTAATGGATTACCCGAATCAATGTGATCGTCATAATAGTTGTAGGTAGGTGCGTGTGCATAGTAGTATGGCTGAGGTTTGTATTCACCGCGATACGTTGGCATACCATATGCACGATAGCCATTGTTGGTGTTTCTTTGGGGATGTGTTTCGCGATGAGGTACTGCTGGATAATAATATGAATTGGAATATAGTTCCTCATTTGGAAAAACCACAGGATATGGTTGTTCACCATCATAGTATTGTGGTAGTGCTGTATATAAAGGTATTGGAGCTGCCATTATCGGTGAAACTACATTAGCTCTATGGTACCGTTTGGTTCCAAATACAGGATATGTTAGACTGGAACCATAATTAAACACCACAAGTAATACTGTTATGGTTATAAAGTAGCTCATTCTGTAATTTAGAATGAAAATGAAAACATATGGCACAATTAGTATAACTTTAGAAAATGGCGTTGGTCTAGATTACGGGATATATAAAATCAAATGAATCCGGAGCAAATATTTTTTTTATGTTCTTCCATTTTATAAATAGGTCAAATATGTATGATGTTATAGTTTTTTGCTCATTTTTTTTTATAAATACATTAGTATTTGTAATTGACCTATTTTCAACAGGTTTTTTTTATCATTTTGCTCTCAAATTTTATCATATATACATACACACACTTATAATACAAAAAAGTACACTTACCTCAAAAGATTTTAGAGTCGCGTTAAAAATACGAAAGATAATAAAATCCAAATAAAGTAACAGTTTTTTTTAAAGAAACTTAAATTAATAAATGCTAATTATATCACAAAATATTATTAATTAAAATTAATATTATAAAAATAAAATATTTTTGTTTTTCACTTGAAGCTACACACTTTAAACAGTTCTTGTTTTTATTTATTAAAAATAATTATAAATTATATTTAATTCAACTTATATATTTTATTATATTATATAGGCAAAGAAATACAGAAAATAATTTGTATTTAATTTTTAATTCACTTTACTTTGAGATGTTTTTCACTGTAACTTTTTCTATTGAATGTATAACAAAAGCTTGAATACACTGTCTTATATAGATTTTGTTACCCTCTTTACGTTTGCAACGTTTCGCCCATCGCCCACACGTTCTGAATGAAAATTCAACCCTCTTACGTCACTTCAATGAATATAATAAAATTTTAATGTAGTTCGGTTTTTTTTGTTCCTCTCTTTTTTATGTACAAAACTTTTTTTCTTTATACATATATGTATATGTACATATGTGCGTGTGTGTTTGAAAATGGAAAATTATTTACTACATTTCATGGAAAAGCATAACGCATACAAATGAAAATGTATTCGAGTAACAGCAAAAGAGAACGCAGACATATAGTACTTTCCCTGTTCAACGATATAATCGACGAAAATTTTCCTGAATGGAAAAATTATTTTAGTAAAATTTTAGAAAAGAGAAGATGGGATTATGGAACCGCGCAAATTGCGACAAAATTTTATGTGTGAGTGTGTATGTGAAATGGTGTTAGAGTCAGAAAGAACTTTATTGATCCATTTGATTCTATGACGTTAGTCAAATTTATTGTTTATTATACATACACATAATACAGCATTAAGTTCCAAGTTAGAGAGCTTTTTCAGCTTCACATACCATTTATGTACAATAATAATAATGTTTTCTGGGGATACACAATAAATATAAAAACGTTGTAAATATCTCCCCACTTATGTAACATTTAACGTACGTAATATTTTCCAATTTGTTTTTTAATCTCATTCAGAAACTCATTCACAAAAATTGCTTTGGTTTTTTTGGAAAGGGTATATATGTTGTGTACTTTGATGTAGAAGGTTTATCCATTAAATATTCATGCAAAGCCATTCAAACCGACCACAAAATCCGCAATGGTATTTATGCCGGTACTTAAACTTTATATACCTTCGTACAAGAAATGACTTATTGTCTGTTTGTATAGGTATGTTTAAAAGTAAGATGTTTACTATATCGATCGATACATCAAATTGTTTTTATTGTAATGTAGCACAATTACGCTTATATATTGTACACATATGGGCAACTCGACTCGATAGAATGGCTAGAATTTATTATGCTGGCTGGCATTACGACTTCCGCATTGTTGACCATTTGAGCGTTAAAACAACGCAGATATGATTAAATTTATGTTCCCAAAAACCGTTAATATAAAAATTTTTGTTCGAGTTTAGTTCGAGGAGTGGGTGTATTTGTGTTTGTATTTGAGCGCACAAGAAAAAAGAAACAGATTTTCTTCAGCTATTTCCTCTTTACATTTTTCCATTTTAGCTTTTCGAAATCTAAAAATAGAATTACACTAAAAGCACCACAAAAAAGTATTTATAGAACATTTTTAATATTTACTTATACATGTATATAGCTGATATAGTTTAGTATACATATTTACTTACACCAAGTAAAGTTACCATTTGGTTATGTTTAAGTAGATTATGTATATGTATACATATGTATATAAGTAATATACAAATGGAGTACGTGAAGCTCAATATGTTTTAATAACTTTAAAAATTAATTTTTATTTTGTTCCAAACGTCAAAGTGGCAATATATATCCTGGATAAATTCAAACAGTTTTAGATACAAACAAACTATTTTACTTGTAGCTCAATTCGGAAAGAAAAACAAAAAGTTTTAGTTCTAAAAATAGAAGCTATCCGAATGACGTCAGTGAATTGTCCTTGCCCTTTACACATACATTTATATCAGCTAGCATAAAGCTTTATATGCGTTTGTATTGAATACTTATATATATATATATATATATGTATGTTTGTAGCAAACGATGAAAGAAAAAAAGGAAAATTTAGATTTTCAACTCAGCGCGAGAGAAAAGTAGCACGTATTGATGCTGTATCTGAATTATTTTCAATTCAATAAATTTGTTAATCTGGACTTGTCGATCGATCATCTAAACTAGTGAAAGCACGAAATTTAATACTCTCCAACTAAATCTAATACATCAATTATAAATATATATATATATATATATATATATATATATATATATATATATATATATATATATATATATATATATATATATATATATATATATATAAATATATATATATATATATATATATATATATATATATATATATATATATATATATATATATATATATATATATATATATTTATATATTGAAAAAAATGGAAATATATACATACATATTCTAGAGAAATCTGTAGAATATAGCAATATGCTCGTGTTAGTATGCGCGGAGGAGAGAAAGGAATGGAAATAATTCATTGATGAAAATTTCAACAATGAATCATAAAAAAAATATGTTTTGTATTAATAACTATACATATATACATATATTAAAAATATTTTGCGCTCAATTTCGTGGAAACGATGTTTTTATGTATAATTTACTTATTACATAATGAAGTTCTTACTAAGCACTGTTGCATAATTTTGGATATTCTAAAATGTTGGCGGATGGAGCGAATAATATGTTCCCTGTTGGTAGTTATCTTAAATTAAAATAAATTTGTTTGGAGGTTAGAATCACGTCATAATATCTAATTGACATGGGTAATAGTTTGAACACCTTTGTTAGATATCCAAAGTAGCTACTCTTAGAATAGTTTTCAATTTATTACTTATTCAGGTCTAGAATATTAAATATTTAAGGAAAAGCGTTATACTTTTCTACAGTAAAGTAGCGTCGCATCTTGATAACGCTGCCATCTGAGAATCTTTTCCAATTTGGAAGACAACTTTTTTATACGATTTCTGTTATAGAATTATTTTTTGTTTAAAACTCAGCGTTATACAAATACTATTTGTATTAACCTTTCCACTGAAAGCGTTTGAAATACTATAATTGAAGGTTGTCTGTGTCTGCTTTTCTATATGTTGTAGATAATTAATTTATTTGCCGACATCTAAAATGATTTCACTTACTTATTTTGACAAATGTCCTATTATGACTAATATAATTGTTAAAAAGTTTTGACAATCAATGCAGACGCAAATACGACTAGATCGAAAAATATTTAGAAGTTATAAGTTGTTTCTCTCTTTACTCTCTGTTTTGGTGCTGAAGTATACTCGAAATCTTGAGAGGACGTACTGTTAAATCTCCGATTTACCATTTGCACTTTATATTGCTCCATGTTAGCCTATAGAACTGCACTTTCACGAAACGTAGTCGATTAATGAAAACTCTTTTTTATAAGCAGCGTCTATCGGGACTCGAACCCGGCACCTTTCGCTGAAGCTGCTGCAGCCTTAGCGCCATCTTACCGGTTATCAAAAAATATTTGGCAAAAGACAAAAAGAAAATAAGTCACCTCGTGACTGAAACCTTTAACTTATTCAAATAAGTATTATGAAAATACGTCACGTATTATTTTCTCTCTATAAATCAAATATTTATTTGATCTATTCGTATTTGTATTCATATGTTTTTGACAGTTACTTCTATCAAAATAAGTAAATGAAATAATTCGAATGGATTTGCTGACTTAGCTAAATTACTAACACTTGTCAGTATCGAAAACCCCTTGTATTGGCCAATTAATTCGTACCGATTACCAGACAATTCTGAATTTATGACTATAATGGTAAACTGACTGCGGTATTATCAAAATGTTTCAAATAGATTGGCAAAGGTCTTGATTTCTATAACTGTGCACAATATGCAGTATATATATATATATATATATATATATATATATATATATATATATATATATATATATATATATATATATATATATATATCATATCTGATAATATTGCATTATTCATTGGGATTTGAATTCCATTTTGGGCTAGTTTAAGGCGAATGATGATACCTATAATTTTGGCTTTATTGCAAAGTCCAAGAAAGTGCAAATTTTGGAGTACAGTAACTGTGCAATTAACACAGTTGAGTTACACGCTTTTGAATTGAAGATGTTTATCTTAGCCATAAGTAAGATCGAAACAGCTGTCACAATATACTTTACAGAAAATCTAGTTTTGTGATCAAATTATTGAATTTCCTGTAAAATTATGGAAAAAGGAAAAAGGTTCAGCTTTTCCAAAATATTAAATTAATTTGCCTGTGGATTTTCCAGTTCGGGATCAAATATCGTTGGAGAAAAACATTTTTACCCCAATAAAATGAATTTAATTTTGTAACCTTTAACTCTGATAGGATATATATCTTAAAGTTCACCTCTTTCTTCAAACTAAATTTCTTTATAGTGGAAATCAGTTGTATTTCCGCTCCATTTTGATAGATGGAAATGTATAAGATTCGCTAAGAACGGTTTCCTCAAAAAATACTATAGTATATATTTTGAGTGATAGGTTTTCAGAACAATGATGATCGTATCCAAACTATACTAACAATATTTAAATACATATGGTGAGCTTTACCTATAACAATGTGTTACTGATTAAGTGTCGAAATGTATCTGAATGCAGGAATTATAAGCTGTATGATCAACCTATTTTATGAAGTCGTTTTAATTTTTTTAAGTTGCCTTTTAAAATTATATCATAACCCATTAGATACTTGCATGTAATCTAAAAAACTGAGTGACACACCTCCACAGCTTTGAAAATATGAGTACTGCAATTAACACTCCCGTTACCTGCTTGATGAATAATTTATTGGCTAAAATAGTATGATTAAAGTGGGAATTTGTTTAAAGTTACAATGTGTTCCATTTTATGGCCGTTATTCATATACACAGTATGTAGATGACTCTCTTCTAATCAATCGAGTTTAGAACAAGTGACTGTTCTCGATGCAACAACTGTTTTTGTTCGTATGTTAAAAAAACTAAATATATATTTCACTAAAATAGGTGTTGCTATCCGGTCTGTTTCATATGTGTTTGTGTTTATATAATCCATTGTTCTACAAATTGACAGTATTGCCTGGTGTTTTTATTAATATTTCAGTATTTGTGTAGCTCGAGTGCAATTTAATACCATATGTTATTACTGTGGTAACTGCGTTAGATCAACATCGAAATTCTTTTACTGTTCTTTCTTTTCAATTAGTCTAAACTTAAGTTTTAGGTGGCGATAAAGTATTTTGTCGCTTGCTGATCGTAATGAATATACTTGCTTTCTACTATAGTCAAGAAGCTTTTCTTTATAAGAACTCGATCGAATAAGCGTTGGCTCGTTGCTTAAAATGTGTTGCAATTTATTGATATTGTTATACGACTACAACATCTATTAAGATAATTTACGTTTCAGCCCACCTAAATACGAGTTTGATTATGTACATATATATCATAATTAATCATATTTAGACGTTATTTATTGTTGATAAATTTAGATTTGAACAAAAAGGATTATATTCATTCAACTCATTTAATGCATGCGTACGTTTCATTTAAATTATAAATCAATTATCGCGATAAATTTAGAATTTATATATTTATGTACGCGTATATGTTGACATTCATTGACGTTTGTTGTAATTAGATGTATAATAGATAACTAATCGTCGTCAATTACGCCTATCCTCCCGCCTGATATATCTCGTAACATAATCCAAGCATAGCTAGATATTTATGTACACATATCATATGTACACATATTTTCTTAGCTATAACATATATTTATTAATAAAACGCGATTTTGTTCGGCTGCAATTCCTATTCTGCCCCTCCCTCTAATTTGGTTAGCTAATAATACAAAAATATCATAACTGATTTGTTTCTAGGAAAATCTGATTGACGTCATGTTAGATCAGTTTTTTGATAGTGTGACTGTTAATTACTTTTATAAGAATTTTTTGTTGCAGGCTGTTTTATATACTTCGTGGTATTTTATCGAGCTTTTATCATGTCAATGGGCTAGTTTAAGTTATGTACATATATAGTTTTTGATTATAGGCGACATGTATAAATTCTTGATGATGTGTAATTTTTGGTTTAATTTCTTTCAATCAAATCGTATAGCATATGATAAAAATTGGATAGTACATATTTGTTTACAAGGATAACCTTGTACTCGAGTGTGTGTGTGTGTATTATAATATATGTATTATAATTTATATGAAAAGATAAAATGGAAAAGGTACAAACAAAGGAAATTAAAATCTAAATCATGTTGAAAATTATATTATATTGTACGGTAATATAAAACTGACGTCAAAGTTATTATATTTGTCTGAAATTTTAATTTGTAAAAGAATTTTCCGCTGAAATAATATTATGCTTTTGTTCAATTCGGTAATTTGTTCATACTAAATACATATTTATACTCTTAACATACATAAATTTATGTTATATCACTTGTGCACTGGATTTGATAGATAAATTATTGATCAATTGTCTGGAGTATTTACAAAATCATAATAATTGATTGACCTGAAAATTAAAAAGATACCAATGAATTCTGTTAATTTGACAATTTTGACTGCAAAACTTAGAAATAATTTGTTAAACGAACGCGTTGATTTTGACCAAATACTTTTCGATTCTTTCTCAAACAACAATTTTGAGGTAATATTTTAAATGTCGTTTTTTCAATGATTTTTCTAAAAAAGAAAGATGCAATATATTATTGATGATTTTGCAAATATTTAACCATTAGAATTTCATTGAAATCATAAAATTTTATAAATTTTGTCTGTCAAACAAGCAAATTAAAACGTATTAGTAAACTAAAACAAGTATATTTTACCACTTAGAACGATCCTATATAGACCGAGCTCAATCAATTTCAACAATGATTGAATTTGATTTATAAAAGATTGAACTTGGTTAAACAAGAATAATTCCAAGTAGTATGCGGCCATAACGTTTTTTGATTTTGTATTGAATATAAATCAACAAAAGCTCAATGGTGAAGTTGCTTCCGATGGATACGAATTTATTTTATTGTGAATGGGAGTGAATCTAAATTTTTTTTAAACTACTTGGCTTCGAGGACTACTGCAAAACATTAACGGACCCAATTCGCTAATACATCACGGAGCTTTTAATCGAAAATATTTGATATATACTCTCGCATCCTGGAACCCGGGCAACTTATAAATATTGTTCGATATGCTTCTGACCTATATAATAAAAATGAAGTAAAAATGAGCGCAATGTTTGCTGATCCTACCAATGATCAAAAGCCTAGAGTTTTATGAAAACGTTGCCACCACGGTCGATCACACGTATTGTATTGTGTTTTGATGTGCGTTCAGCTGCACATCACGACTGATGGACTAACGCAATTTTAGTCCAAACTTTTAGCTTAATTTATTAAACTGCTATATAGGCTTACAGCGTATCAGCGGTTAAAGAAGAGTTACAGAGAAAGAGCTTTTGTTGATTTATAAATTGTAGTAATGTATGATATTCATAGATTACTACAATTCAGAGTACGAAAGATGGCTTCTAACATTCGAGAGAAGAATCATGCGTGTGATATATGTGATCGAAACTGTTGGAGTCAGATTTTTGACACGGTACGGGCCAACAACGGCCTGTAAAAACCGAAAAAAAAAAAAATAAAAAATAAATTAAATTTATTATATAGAAAAATTAATCAATTTACATTTGAAATGCTGATGCGTTGTTAGGATTCAGTATTGGATTCTTCAAAGTTAACTATGCCAATAGAAACATAAGTACACTCTAAAAACTAATAGTGAATGAACACTAAAAAATATGTATTTTACCACAAATTCTGATTGTAAAATACACAACGACGTTTAATTTTACACACTCGCGTTGTGATTTATTGAAAAATGACGTTATTCACTCAATCGCAGTAGTTTACATGAAAAGCGTAGTAAAAAACTCAAAAATTGTGCGAATTCCCGAAAAGTCAACCGTTTTTTACTCTGAAGTAGTGATTTACAATTTTTCTGTGTTAATTATCAACCAAAAAATTGTTTAAAACTATTTTTGTTGCAATTACCGAATAGAAGCGTTAATTTTCTTTGGAGTGTTTCAAATTTAGGATACAATAAAATTCGCTAGAGTAATGTTGGCAACCCGACTTATAAACAAACTGGAAATGGATAGTACGATAAATCAATAAACAAGAACGATCCTTGTTATGATAATGATATGATTTTTCGATAACAGATTTTGTAATGAGACAATGACGTCACACAACGTTGGAGGGTAGGTTAAGATTTCATTTCAGATAAATAATACAGAATGGAAAATTATTCAAATTATAAAAATTAATTGTCATCAAATCTTTAAAGGATTATGAAATATGGCCATTTTTAATCACTGTTTATTCAAAAATCTTGATAGTACAATTTTACACTAATTAAGCGGATTTTTCCAATTTATACGAGTAATTTTTCAACATTTAAAATAGAAATTTCACTGTTTAATTGTGCGATTACTCACGTTTAACGTGGAAATAATTCACACGCTTTTAGTGTGATTTTTTAAAATCACACTACGATGAAAATTAACTACAATAATTGAAGGCAACAGATAACCTACAATTATTGTAGTAAATTTCAACAAAAATTTTTTAGAGTGTAGTTTCCCAATTGCTATAGATAGCGTTTAAAAAAATATTAATTTTAATAGCTTTGCATATTAGAAAAGAAATTGCGATAACATTTATTAGTTAGTTTAAAAAAAACGTTCACCTGCAACAGTAAGCTTATGCAGTATTGTTTCATATGCTTATTTGGTGCTGTTCTAATGTTTCCTAAAATGTTCCAATAGTCTGTACCGCTGTCTATGATCGTAGTATGCCATATAATATCATAAATATTTGTGTTGCATTTCCATTATATCTATTCCATGGGAAAAATTGACTGACAGTCAAAAAAGACGAAAAGAGAAAATAATTATAAAACTCCAACTCAAAGACAGAGACGACGTTATTGTTTATTTATAGCAAATTATGGCAGAATTTTGACCGCTATTTAAGAAATCATAACCAAAAAATATTAATTGTCACAATGCTAAACAAATATGATTTTTACTTCAATTCAATTATAATTTTACCAAAATAATATATGGACTGTATTATTGAAATAATTTCTTGTCTTATAGGCCTCATACACTACACAATCATGCATGGACAATCATGTGGTTGTGCATGCTGATTGACAGTGTATGGTTTTGATTGAGTGATTGCTCATGCGGACTGTGTGATTGTAAATTTTTTTGATATTTTTGTTGTTTGTACATCCAAAACTGCGTAGTCTATGTTTAGTTTGCTCAGTCGTGTGTATAATTTCGAGTGTGCATAGTAATAATCAATGGTTGAACCATCTCATAATTTCAAGAAATTTGGTTTACTCATTCGAAGGAAATTATTATAATCCTTAATCGACGTATTTTCTAATTCTTTTAGTAGTTTCGAATGTCCATATGCACTACGTGTTTTATACCATTGCTTCATACAAAATTGCCTATTTCTTCTTTGAGTTTTCTTCCTCCGCATTGCTAATCCAATTAAAATCGCCATGCAAGCCTCTTCAGACATATTTTAAAACTGATGCATGTGCAAAATTCATGTGTTGTGTGAGGAAAATCATGATTGTGCAATCATACGATTGCTCATGCCTGATTGTGTAGTGTATGGGGCCTATTACACAAATTTAATGTAGAAGGCTGAGTGTGACTGCAATAAAAAGTATACAATTTTATACTTTTTATGGCAGTCACACTACCACAAACATTTTTCCTGTCAAGTTTGTTTGAGATAGCTTTCTGTTTCGCTTACACTACTATAAAATCTATATTATTGTCCCATTTTAATATTTACTGACAGTCAAATTTTCTCATTGAATAGGGTGTTTATATTGCAAATCAAATGAATTACGATTTGTGGTTTAACTACTTTGATTTTCAGTTGGTTTTGTGTATACTACTTATTAATCATTTAATTTGAATCACGTATTCATTGAAACACATTATTCAAATTTTATAGATGTAAGTATATTGCCTTCGGTTAAATAAAAAGATCATATTCACGTTAGGTGAATATGATCTGTTCATTTGTTTTTAAATCAATTACAACTGTAGAGGATGGTAATTTGTGCAATTTTGTTTTTCAAACATAATCTGTATCAACTGGGAACATGAAATGATATAAGAAATTTAAATTAGCCCCTCCCACGAGTAATATTTTAAAATATCTGCCTGTTTCTAATCCGAACGAAACAAAAAAGGAAAATTTCATAAGACAGCATACTCGAGAATTATATATTTGAGGGAAATTGAACTTTAACTTTTACAGAAAATGTGGGCATCAAAAATCAACTTCGTTTACAATATCTGTACACAAAGTAAAATATATTTGGCATTTAGATCAAGAATTATTTTTATGCTAAACATATGTTTGAATAATGTTAACATAATTATATGATGTTTGTACTGTTGTGTAATCGTATATTAACATTAAATTTACATATATGCATTGTTATTAGGTGCCAAAGTTTGCACTTTTCCAGTTTAAATTCGAAGAACTGTGATTTCGATTTAAACATACGGTAGCACCTGGTGTTTTGTACACTCAGAAAAAATTTTGTGACCAAAGTCTTAGTAACACAATTTGGTTACTTTAACATAAGTTTTTTGGTTAAATTCACTAATTCTCTACTTTAATTTACAAAATAAAAATTTTGCTACTTGGTTAAAGCAATACTTGATCAAAATTTAGGTAACCAAAATATTGGTACCTGTTAGTAGTTAAATTAACTAAAAAACAATTAGTTGAATAACCTAAAACAATATTTAAAATAACAAAGTTATGATTTTTTTTATTAATTAGTAGTTTTAACTAAATAATTTAGTGGTATAAACTAAGTTTTTAGTAACATTAACTAAACAAAAATCATTTGCCAGAAAATTTTTAAAACTTGCTTATACAATTTTGGTAGAATATATCTTGATTAAAGTAAACGTATGTTTTTCAGCAACAATTGTTAGTTTTAACCAAATATTAAGTTACACCAAATAAAATATTTATTCAAATGAACAAAATACTTGGTAACTAGAAAACGGTATTTTATTGGAAATAAAATTTTACTAGTCAGTTTGTGTTGTTTGTTTCGCGTGCAAAGGTAAGATGTTTATTTTAAGTGGAAAAATGTTAGTTTATTCAAGATTTGGAAGCATATTGAATAATACAATTTCAAAAATAAATAATAAAGGAAAATATGTTTTAATTGTTAAAAATTATCTTGATTTAATTGGAAAGTAACGTTATTATAGTTTAAAGTTTCATTAAGATTGACACCTTTATTTTTTATTATATAGGAAATAGCCATATTTTATAGCAGGCCTCTTGCAACACGTGCTGTAACAATTATGATGATGATATACAACCACAACAACTAACGATTTCCAAGATAAAATAAATCAAAAATTGTAAGTTTTAATGTTTAAATTAATCTAAATTTAATCAATTTTTAGAACAAGGCTGTGGTGAAATATTGAAGTGCAAACGTTGATGACAGAACTTTAACTTTGGCAGTTCCAGTGATGTGCCAAGATGTACTAAAAAAATGTTTAAAATAAATTTTGATAAAAATGCAATATTTTATTATTTAAATAAAAAATTAAATATTCTATGATTATGTGTTGTATTTAATTTTAAATATATATATAAATATATATATATATATATATATATATATATATATATATATATATATATATATATATATATATATATATATATATATATATATATATATATATGTGTGTGTGTGTGTGTGTGATTTTACCAAGTTTAAGAAAAATTAACCAAGTTTAAGTTAAATTTGCCTTAGCCTATTAGTGAGATACACTAAATCTTTGTCACATTTAAACAAGTAATTGTTCTAAATAACCAAAATTATCTCAATTATTGACTAAATATATGGTTAACTTCAATAAGTAATTTTGTTATACGTAACTAAGACGTTAGTAAAATTTACTTTACTTTTGGTTAATTCAACTTTTTTATTTTTTTATTACATTAATTTTTTTGTTTTTATATTTAAAAAATACCCATGTAAGTTTGGTTAAAATAAGTAAGCATTTTATTTTAATAACCAAAATTTGGTTATTAAAATAAAAAAATATTTTGACCAAGAGTTTAGTTATTTATTTGACTAAGCCATTTGGTTGGTTGAAAAATACTAATTTTTTGGTTAAGTATGCACGGTTTTTTGGTATTTATGACCCAAGTTTTTCTCTGAGTGTAGTATTAAGCTATTTTAACTTTAAAATTATTTTCGTAGATGGTTATAAGAGTAAATTACTCAGGAATAGTCGGACGTTGATGAAGCCGTTTAAACATCAAATATCAAGCCTTTACGAGTGTTGAAAGAAAAAAAATCGAAAATTCATGGAGCGTGCATCTAATAAGAAATGCAAGGTTAACCGGGGCAAAAAAAAATCATATTCAAGATTATGAAACACGAAGGAGTTTGAGCTAAGTAACTGATGTAAAATCACAACTACAAGATATATAATTATTATTAAGAGCAAAATTATAGAAATGAAATCTAACAATTTAAAAGCGCCGAAAACAACTTTCTGAATGACGATGCCGAAATAGATTTTATTCATCCATGTAATCATGTTAATACGAGTAAGTAAAATAGATTTGGGTATATTTTAATTTGAATTTATTGTATTGTAACGATATGCCTATTTATCAACGCAGTAAGCGTCATGGGAGTGAATGGTCGAGTGGTTATAGTAAGCGGTGTAGTGGTTAAAAGAGAAGTTCGTTCAAATCCAGAGGCTCTGTAATATTTTAGGTTAGAGTTCTGGTTTGGAGGGCATAAGAGTACGCCTCTTCGAAGCGGTAATGGTAGTCGTGATGCACCACTACTTATTTTTTACCAGTGAAGTGTTGATGTGTTTAAAGTGAAGTGAAGACTAGTGTCATGGCATTCACCAGTGGCAAGTGTAATCTTTCACATTAATTGTGCAAAATGAATAGTTTGTAAGTTTTATTTCTTTGACCGTTTAAATTTTATACTGCGTCTGAAGCAACAATAACCTGGATATAAACCGAGAAGAGTCTTAACAGTATTATATTTTAAATTAAAGTATACTACTATTTTAATACTAAAGTCTATTATAGTTGTATATTGTATGTAATCTAGACTCGTGAAACAATATAGATATGAAACCAAAATCAACTCTGTTGGAGTGGAGACCCGTCTCATTTCTTTAATCAGTATTATCGGATGGATAGTGGAAACTGTAAAGGGTCTACGAATTTTTTCTACATTATTTAATTAGATTATTAAAAATATTCTTAAGTTTGCGTGCAACGATCATCGGTTGATTCTTACTAGAGTATTATAAACAACATCTTCATATAAACACATCTCTAAAAGTGTGTAAATTGCTAAAAAAGTAACTAGATCAGAACATAAACCGCATCATAGCGTTAGCTTTGTTTATTATTTGTTCAGTGTGATATACAAAAGTTACGTTTCCGTTTCGAACAATTTCGAGTTAAGTCAACTCATTCAATACTCGAGATATCTAACCATATGACATCTTTAATCTATATTCATATTAGGCTTTTGATTATTAAGTACTTCTAGATATCATTCGAAAAGTATAGGTAAATCTTGTTGGAGATCTTAACCAAGTTTTATCTAAATGAAATTATAACATTAACAATGTGCACATCGTTAGCAGAAATAGAATTGGAATAAGACACAGATTTATATGATTAACAAAAATTAAGTTTACAACTTAAAATGTAAAAAACTAATTAAGCCAAAATGTATAAAGCCAAACTGTGGGCCGTAGTTTGGCTTTATACATTTTGGCTTAATTAGTTTTTTACATTTTAAGTTGTAAACTTAATTTTTGTTAATCATATAAATCTGTGTCTTATTCGTTTCAATCCACAATCATACACATACTTACACTTTATAAATATCAAATTGTGATTTTTGGGCCACCATCGCGAAACGGAAGACCAAGCACGATACTTTCTCTGCCGATGAGGGTGGCAGAATATCATACCTTAAATGTAATTAAACTCTCTTGAAATTTTATCATTAAGCTGTTTTATTGTTTGCAATCATATACGAGTATATGTAAGATTATTACTTGCAGTAATAACCGCCCAGGTGGCGCAGTGGTTAAAGCTGCGGCAGTTGGAACGGGAGGTACTGGGTTCGAATCCCGATTCAGGGCAAGATGCAAATGGGTTTTTCACCTTCGATCGTTCACCTTCGATATATCTGGATCCCCTGTCGTGTTTAGAATTCATGGGCCGACTCATCTTCCATGTCAGTACTAGGCTGACATGGAGCTATGCAATGCGCATATACTACGAAAACTCGGACCTATAGCCGTACATAGAGTGGTATCACAACGGATCAATCATCCGGTCTAAGTGTGCGATAGACAACCTAACAACCTAACCTACTTGCAGTAATAGACTTGGCTTTTAAAAATAGTTTATAATTCCTAGAATTCTTTATTTTAATTCTTATTTTTAGGGAGAAGATGTGTCAACTGATTGAAACTATAAGTATTCATTACACCATTGCTTTAATACCATCAATTAGCACTTTATTTATTCCAAAAATTACTAATAAACATATAACTTACAAACAGCTAAAATTGATACTGCAAAATCATGAAATTAATCTTAAATTTATTAATATAATTTATTAAAAAACAAATTTGATAAAATAAACACAGGTGAATGGGTAACAGATATGATATTAATAAAATATCTTTGTTTATTTATTTAGTCGTTAAATTTAATGAAAATAATTTAAATTTTAGGTTTCCAGCGGGGTATGAATCAAACTAAATGGTATATGGATTGTATGTGTTGTATATATGTATGAACAAGGATGTGTATTATGTATGGGTATGTATATTTATTTGTTTTCCGGAGGCTGGTGGGTGGTGGTAGAATTTAAATTTGGATGTTTTCAGTTTTGAAGTAATGAATTGAGAAATGTTTGTGACTTGAAAATCTTCAACAATGTTGAGAGACAGATGGGTGTGATATTGTTGAGCATTGTTCGGAGAAGGCAAATAATTTTCGGGGATTTGGTCGAACGTTGAAGTATTGTTTTTTGAGTTGTTCAAAACAACTGTCAAACCTACACTTTCTGTATATAATAGTCGACATTGGTTAAGGGATTTGACGTTAGACGTTAGATTTAATTTGTTGTAAATCTTGAAATGGACGACATGAAATGGGACCATAAATTAAATTAAGGTCAGGACTATAAGGCGAAATTATATGAAATAATTCGTGACTGATTAATAACCGAAGGATACTTCGTTGCTAAAAATTGCATGTATTTCGATTATGTTTAAAATGTTTAAAAAACCGAACACTAGATTGCAGAATTGCTTTTATATACATATCTCTTATGCATATTGATCTCCAAATTGATTGATAAATAAGTGAATTAATTTAGCAGCGTACATTTTGGAAACATCTGTTTATTGTATCTAGCGTATGATAATCTATAATATTCTATTATATGAACTAAAGCTATGTTAATTAATTTTTGTTTATGATGTAATTAGATTAATTTTAATTAAATTTAGCTTAAAAGAAAAATTAAAAACGAAATACTTGGTACATAAAATGCACTGGATGTGATAATGATCAATAAAAAATTTCCCCTCAAAACAAAACCAACCAAAGTTCTCGAAGAACGAAAATCGCATTTTTAAGCTAGCCCAGAACAAGCTACGCCTACTATTTCAAAACACAACATGTAAAAAAATAAATGAATGTATAAGAAAGGAAAATGTTCTGTGTAGAGTTCTTCTCTTTTATGTATTCGAGTTTAATTCATAAAACCCACATAAAATCAACCAAGATGTACGAATATGTATATTTATATATATATATATATATATATATATATATATATATATATATATATATATATATATATATATATATATATATATATATATATATATAATATTTATGTATATATATATATATATATATATATATATATATATATATATATGTATATATATATATATATATATATATATATATATATATATATATATATATATATATATATATATATAAGTACATCTGTCAATGATATAGCACAGGTGAAATAATTAGTGAATGTTATTAGATTTTATACTGTTTGCCAGGTATACACATTAGTTCATATATTTTCTTTAATCGAGCCAATTATGGGCAATTAATTGTATATAAAATTGAATTTATATTCGATATTACGGAAATGCAACATTTATTCGATAACCAAAATCATACCTGTTGGTCCGAAAATAATATGAATGAATTGAGTTTTCCTTATATCATGGTATACTCGTGTATGAAAAAACACAATTCTGCGCAATAGAATTCACTGCAAAATTTTTGCGTGTCCTAGTCCTGACGAATATGACGAGCCCTAAAACAAAAATAGTTTCAAATATTATATTATTAATTTAGTCAATATCATCTAATATCTATCTTAGTTTGATTAAGATTATTATAGTTTATCAGATAATCAAAATATGTGTGATGACGCAAATCGAAATATGTACGAGTATAAAGTAATAAATTCTGGGTGGAAAAAATGTATTTACCATTTAAACGTTGGAGGCATGAATGGAAACGGGAAAATGTATTACAAAATTATTTTCAGTCTATTATATGTGGGAGTATTATTGCGACTTTGGTATTTGTTTAAAATACTAAAAATGTATCACAGCTCCATATATGTATAAATAGTTCCGACAAGATAAAAAATATTACCTGCCATATTATTTCAACATAAAAATTGTTCCCATGTAAGTAATTAGAATGAGACGTGGACATACAATATTCAATGGTTTGTGTAAACCGGTACGGTTACGAACTCAGTCTTAATCACATAGCATTTTATATTATTGTTGTATAGACTAGATACTTTAGGCCAATATTTGGGTTT
The DNA here is from genome assembly GCA_963932295.1 of Tipula lateralis. Taxonomy (NCBI): domain Eukaryota; kingdom Metazoa; phylum Arthropoda; class Insecta; order Diptera; family Tipulidae; genus Tipula; species Tipula lateralis. Next base: position 194,344,572 of record OZ010736.1, on the reverse strand, counting down.
CATCAGACATAAATATGTATAAAACGTAAGCATACCACGAATTCTTCATTGATTAAATGTTTGAAATAAACAACAAAAATAGTTGGTCAAATTCAAATCCTTGGACGATACTTTTCCTATTTTTGTGCGGACAGTGAAATTTACAATTATCAAATATTGAGAAGTAAAAGTAATATACGAAAATTGTATGATCTTTAATTCAAATATGAAAATAGTATGATCTCTGAATTGCACTCTCAATGTTGAGCAATCCATTTCCAAATAGGTTCAATTTATAATAAATTCTGAAACATAATTCATTATACTTGAAAAATTTAATTTTTTGTTCTTTTAAGAGATTTGTTGTTTAAAAATAATGTAGATGTCTCTGACGCATGTATAACACTTTGGTTCAAGTATTTGATAAATGCCATTACACTTGTTGAAAATGTAAATCCATTGTATTTCACCGATGTAACAGGGGAAAATAAAGGTTGATGTTCTTGATAAGACAGTAACTTTTGACAACTTTGGTTTCAGTCATATTTACAATTAAATTTTGTGATTCCTTATAAAAACTTTAATACAGTTGTAGTGTGAATAAGTGCATTGAGTAAGTGGTAAACAATAGTAAGGCCAACAGCTTGTTTAAAAACTAAAACACAGATCAACGAAAGACAATTAAACTAAATTATTGATTTCCACGTAAAAAATATTTTTACCCGAAAAACATATTTAACAGTTTGATGTTGTTGTAATTGAATTTAAGCGAATATACCACAATTTAAAACATAATTTTTGTCGATGACACTCTATTAATGAATAAAAACAAAAACAGATGATTTTACCTCGAAACTCATTATTGTGTACATTTATGGTGGTTTTGGACAAAATGTTGTTTTCAAATTACGAAAAATCAATAGTTTTGCATATGTAACAGTTGAGTTTCTCACGGAGTCGACTCGGTGTGAAAATTTCTAAAACTTAAAAGAGAAATATAACAGTCGACAATTGATAGCTCTAAAATGAATCAGTTCTATTTTACTGCTTCTGTTTGAACGTTGGTGATCCAGTCTTGGTCAATTTGTGTTAGAAATTATTTTTTGGAGTTTTAATTCTGTGGATAGGTGTTCCAAAACAGCTGAATCCAAATTAATAGTAAACGTAGTCGTGTTTTGATATACTTTCTTTGACTAAGTGTTTCGAGTAAGAATCTATAATTATAATAGTAAGTAGTATAAAATTTAGTCGATGTAAAAATATGTATAAGAAACATATGTTTTGCAAAATTTTTTTTATTTATTGAAAATTCTGTGTACATAAGAAAAACGATTTGATCACCAACAAAATAATGAATGGCAATAAAATAAAAACCAAAAATACATATTGTAAAAAGACAGCAGAAGGTTATTGATTGATAAGAAAACGAAAATAACTGAAAAATCATGATAAGAATTGAAACGAACATAGAATAATTGATCTACAGGTGGTTTTATATTTTTTTTCATGGAATCGTTAAAAATGGAAATGGGGTAGAACGTACCTTTTTCCAATTTTCATTCATAATTTTCCCTTGACGTTGTTTTTGTTGTTGTGTACTAGAAAAGAGCAGATAATTTGAGCTAACTTTTAATGAATGAATTGTATGGTGGAGAGAGAATATAGTTATAATTTGGCGAATATTTTTTTCTTATTTGAATTCTTATAATGACATCAATTAAGAGACTTGTTTTTTTCAAGTCCAAAGGTGAACGAGAGTACTCCTTGGAGTGATGTTAAATATTAATTCCCTGGATTTCCATATATATCAAATATCCTATATAGAGTTATTTTGCATTATTCAAAGTGTGCACTTTTTGCCTAAGTGTTGATACTTATTATTCAAAATGGAGTTTGAAGAAAAATAGCTTAATTTATGAGAATAACAAAAATATTTATGTGGGCGAACTATTTTGAAGAAAACAACAAGAAACGATAGAGATTATCTTGCTAAATCTATAAATCCATTATATTGTATAAGGGAGGAACAACAGGACAATTGTTATCCTCATACAATTTCTTACGCATATTTTAGCAATGATTTTAATTACTTCATCAGGACGTGTGTACATATTATATTGAGATAAATTTCTTCTATTTAATCAATAAATTATATAATGACGTAAATCATATATAAAAGGCATAAACATAATTCAATTAGAACATATTTTGTTTGTTTATCCGTTTTGAATTAACAATTTGATGAATTGATGTTTTAATTTAGAACAAAATATTTTGTTTTTTTTGGCAGCCACACATATCAAAATGATAACTATTCGACGAGATTTAATTATTTTTGTATTGCTTGGACTAGTATGTCCATCGTGGTCATTAAATTATTTAAATCCGAGCAAAGATCAATTTATATCTGATGTCATTCTTCGTGAAATTGTCGATCGTATGGGAAAAGATTTGGCCGATTCTGGTGATTCGTATATTGATTCGATACCACTCAACGATATGCCCGCATTAGCTTTAATGGCTCGGGCTTCAAAGGATTTGGAATCCGAGCAGATGGATTATGACGCATTACTCGAGGGCAATCCATCGCCATCGTTGAGAGATCAAGAATATTTGCAGCACAGCTCGTTGTGGGGACATCAGTACGTATCTGGAGGCGCGGGCGAAGGTCCACATCGTTTTAAGCCCCAAGTAAAAACAGATGCAACGCTACCGGCTTATTGTAATCCGCCGAATCCGTGTCCTGTTGGGTATACGGAGGAACAAGGTTGTCAAATGGAATTCGAAAATACGGCCGCCTATAGTCGAGAATATCAAGCCGCACAAGAATGTATGTGTGATGGTGAGCATATGTTTGAATGCCCTGGACAGGAGCAAAATGATAATAATCGTCAAATTGATGGAGATTTGGAAAGTTTTTTGGCCAGCCAATTTCATACACAAGAGCACAAGAATTTAGTAGCTAAAAAGTATCACCCAAGCAAGGTAACTAATAAATATATTGCAATTAAATGATCATTATAAACGATTTATAAATATTATCCTATACAGAGAGTAGGCAACAATAATCCATATTTGGAAGGTGAAAAATTACCAGTAGCTGCTAAAAAAGGTAACAGCGCTAATGTACACTACTAAACGAATCAAATTAAATGGCAACAATACATCATTGAACACAAATTTACTTAATCGACCATTGGACATTCTATACGGCTCACGAGATTTGTATTTTTTTAATTCTAATTTTATCTAACAATTACAAATTATAATAGTTATAATTTTACGCATTGTTGAATGTGTATACGCTAACTGTAATAATAACAATTATTGTCATAAATTTATAAAACAATTGATGTTATTCCCAATTTAAATACAATAAACACATATATTATTTAAATATAATCATATATGGATATATAATCTAATAATAAAATAAATATTATTATTAATAATCTAATATTAAAAAAATATTTATAATACCTTAACGTAAAAATATAAGTGGCCCCAGTTATTTGAGAATAATACCTATATTAAAAAAAAAAAAAAAACAAACTACAATAGACTAAGTTTTTGAATTTTTTTTAAAAATTTATAATTTTCTTTGAAAAATATTTAAAAATCGATATTAATTAAATTTAATTATTTAATTAAATGAAAAAAATGAATAAATATATCTAA